>CM050921.1:25652278-26252278 GCA_027742785.1 Vigna reflexopilosa | reverse complement strand
GCGTGAGGGGGGTGTGTTGGAAGTCTCATATCAACTAGAGATAAGGCCAATTTATAATATATAAGTGGGTGTAAACCTCACCTTACAAGCCGGTTTTGTGGGGTTGAGTTAGGCTTAAAGTCCACTTCTTAACACATATACACTAGTACAAAAACAACGTACAACGTCGAATATTTTGGGCCTTTCACGTCGAATTCGAGAATGACGTCATAGGGAAACGTTAAATTGAAGTCAAATTTAAAAAATTCGACAATAAATTTAACGTCGAATTTTTATCAATATACGACGTTAATCAATTGTTTTATTTTTTTTAATTAATTGTGATCTTAGTTTTACAACTCTACGAGACTTGTAAAGCAGAAAAACAAATTTCAGTTTTTGGTATTTTGTAAAACATGAACTATGAACGTGTAATATAGTATCAACAAAAAACAACAATAACAAACAACAAACATGTTCAATCAAACAAGTTCAACCAGACAAAAACAAACAAGTTCAACAAAAAAGAAAAACAACAAACAAGTTCAACAAATAAGTTCCTCAAAACGAAAACGAAAACGAAAACTAACTTTCATCGGAATAAAGTGTTGCCACAAGTAAGAGAGAAAGCAGAATGCGCCTATGAAGGACATGAACACAAAAATAATCGGTCAAAACAAAACGAAAATCATACATAAATTAGTTAATTAACATGCATTTGTAAACAAATGAAAGAAAGATTAAATGTGATGGTCGTTAAACTTCGTTGAAGAAAAGTTTGAGCAGAGAAGAAGGTCTTGCGGACTAAGATAAAGTGAATGAATTTTCAATCTCTCGCTTAAATTTTTATTGAACTCACAAACCTTTTGACGTCTAACGCTGGGGCATTTGACGTTTTATATCCTTTTACGTCGAATTACAATTCTAAACGACGTTTAATAATTGCATTTATCTACAAAAATGCCACCAGTCATGTTTAACGTTGGCTATTGAGTGGTTGGACGTTGAACGCGTGACGTTATACGCTGTTTTTGCACTAGTGATAATACTTGGTGGAGGATCATCTAGAAGAAGCCACATTGGACCTTTGACTAGAGCCACAACTAGGAAAATGGAAGAGGAAGAAGGACTTCAAAGAACTCTACTCTTGTGGAGAATAATTTATTAGCTTATCTTCCCTCTTCTTAAGCTTTGTAAATATGTAAATAAGTATTTTTTTAGGCCTTGTATTTGGTCTTATATTTCATTTGGGATTGTATTTTGCCACTTTTATTGATTAATATTTGATTTAATCAATTATGTAAAACCCATAATCGATTGAATAAAGTGATATAACAAGCACAACCAAATATTTTGAAAAAATTATAGTTGAAATATTTGTTGAAGAAGGTGAAATATAAGATAGAATGAGCCACGACAAAAGAAAGAAGTCTATGAATAATGTAAATAGCAATGTAAAAAGTGTGATCCCTAAAGGGCATAGTCTTGTAATTAGAGAAAAATCTTCCAAATTAGAGAAATATGATGGAGGACCATGTAACCTACAAATAGGACCTCTAACAAGAGCCATGTCTAGAAGGATTCAAGAAGAAGAAGGATCACTCACTACTTTACTCCTATGGAACATCACTTATTAATCCTTTCTTCTCTTTACTAAATACATTTACATTGTTTTGTAAGACAATAATAAAAGTTGGAAACCATGTCTATGCATATTAGAAGGCTGGCCAAAGCAAGAGAAAGCAAGGAAGGCAAAAAGGAGTGCAATTTCAACCATTTCCAGATTGCACAAATGGCTTCCGGATTGGGAAAACAAAGGCAGATAACTTCCAGATTGCAGCCAGCGCTTAGCCACAACCCTCGCTATGCCTAGTGTTTTTGTGTAGCTTTTAGTTTTCAACACGTGATTGATTAGTTGGCGTCTGAAACTTGCACACCAGGCTTTGTAGCTTCTCCAACACATTTATTTTGTATTTTTAGAAGCTTGCAAGGCAAGTTTCGGAGTCCTCTCTTCATCTATAAAAGGGAGGCTCTTTCCTTTTTAAATGGAACTTGAATGCTATAAAGAAATGCTGTTGAGATTCTTCTAGCCATCTTTGCTTCGAGTTCACTTTCTTGTGCCTCTTTAGCATATCCTCCTCTAGCTTCCTTCTCCTTTGGAAGGTTGTTTGAGCTTGAGATTCATCTCATACACATCCAAACTCCAGAAAACACTCCATCAAACACTTGGTGCGTGTCTGAACTTCCATCATTCTCCTCCAATCCGTTGCTGCATTCTGGATCGTGGAGCACTCTCGCTTGAAGTGTGGTGTTGCTTCTATCATTTTGCATCAGGAGCCAGCATGTCCACGCTTGTCTTCAAGAGATAAGCAACTCTACTTTGCACTTTTTCATTTCTGTCATGTACTGCACTTGTTTTGTTGTTGTTTGAAATTTTTTCTGGCTGAATTTGTCCTTAAGCTTGCTGTTTGTGTTCATTTGTAGTTCTATAGCATTTGTTCTTCATTTTAATTAGTGCATTTCCAGTGTTTGAGTTCAATTCAGCTTACTTCATCAATTCTAGTTTGTCACAGTCATGTGCAATTTGGTTGTAGTTTTTACCACTGTCATTTGTGTTTGATTTTGTTCCAACAATTAGTTTTTGTTTTTCTTTGCAAAATCTATGTGTTGATGCATGTGTAGCAATATATCAATCCATCAAAGGCAATTAGACAATGTCTAGCCTGGATGATATAAGCTAAAGCATCCAAAACGTTGAATCTGTTTTTACACAGTCTGCACATACATTTTAATTCTGGTGCAATATCAAGCTTCTGTTTTAGTGCACATTTCTTGGTTCTACAGCTTAAAACAAGTTTGTTGTATGATTTTACATATGTTTCAAGAGATAGCAACTCTTAATAATTACAAAATTGAAAATTGACTACTTGAGTTGCTTGAAATCTGATTTCCACCACTGTCACTGTTTTTCCACCAAGTTTTGCATCGTGCTTGTAGTCTTAGTTTGGTCTTAGGTCCTTTAATAATCTCCTAGCTATAATTCTAATCTCCTAGCTATAATTCTGAAGCTAGATCTAGTGCAATAGGACTTCTTAAGTATTTGATTGAGCCATCCAGCATTGGTTCTACTGAATTTTCAATTCTACTGCAGTTTTGCTTTATTCTACTCCATTTTTAAGCAACTGCTACTGTCAATGTTTTATTCTTCTATGTGTACTGTTCATTTGGTCAATTTTGCACATATATGAAAAATCACCATCCAAACCATCAAATTTGCTTTAATTTGGAAGTAAACTGGTGATTTTCTGTTGCAATGCGTTTCTTGGTTGTTTGAGTGTTTGCACACCTTCATATTGATCATATAAAATTGCTTCAACCATCACTTGAGCTGTTGCAACACTTACACGCATTTTTGAGTTTGGAACCACCATTTTTCAAAGTCATTTGCTGGTGCGGTGTGCTTTTTATGTGTTGTTTGACAATTTCAAAATTTTAATCTTCATTTCTGGATTGGCAAAAGCTGGTTACAAGTTTCCAAATCCAATTATATGATTAAAAGAGTGTAATACATCCATATAAAGCAAAAGAAAACCAAGCAATCCAGTTTTGAACCTCAAAACCCAAAATACGAAAATTCTGCATTTCATTAGGACATTTTGTCAAACAGTTTGGATTTTTCATCAAACACTTTGACTGCACTTGTTTTTGATCTTCGTTTTGCATTTTTCTTGCTCGTTTAATCTGTTCTAGATCCTATCCTAGGTTCCTTTTGTGTTCATTATTTTATTCCACCCTTCAAGTCATTTGAATTCAACATATTTGGCTTCCAAATGTGCTTTGCTATCTGTTTTCGATATTAAAAATCTAGTGCAATACAAGTGCTTTGGTGCTCACTGTTTGCTGGTTTGTTTGGCTGCTGCGACATCTTTGTGATGTTTCTAAAGTCCAAACACCTTGCTCCAAGGGGGTAGCATCTTAGGGAGTGGAAGATCTGCTAAATTGGCCACAAGCGTGTAGCTCAAAGCGCTACTTCTTTTGTTGGTTCAGCAACATTCTACACTAAACACAACACATTTTCTCACCAATTTGGAACTGCACAAGCCAGCAATTGCAGATTCAATTTTTTGTTCTCTTGTAAACTCATTTTCATGTATTTTTGAATCATTGTATCACGAAACATTTGTAGTTTAAATTCTTTTTACATTTGCAACTTAAGTGGTTTGGGAAAATGCTCTTCATGAAATTCCAAGTGGACATTTGAACATTGTAATAGTCTAGTCTTTGCATCTTAGTGTGAAAGTGTGTCAAGGGACTCCAAGTGTCACTTGCACTTTCACTTAGGGCCGTCTATCATTCTTCCTTTCCATTTGCATTACTTTACTTTACTTTGCTTGATTGCCTTTTATGTTTTAGGTATTTGTGATACATAGGAGCGCGTTTCATTTAAATAAACCTTCATTTGGTTTCTAGGTGCATTTCATCTTGCATTCAAAAAGATTTTGAAAGATATCTACCGAGAAACTAAGGAAAGAAACAACCAAAGACACTTTGGCTAGGAAGGACAAAGTTCTTAAGCTTGTCCATTTGTCACTCACCTCTCCTTCCTAGGAACTATTTGGTTTATTTTACCGCTAGAATCTTTCTAGAAATCCTTCTCCAAGAAAATATAAAAAATTTTGTTAAAAGTTTTCGACTCTATAGGAGGAGAGTGACCTTAGCAATGTTGACCTTCCAAGGTGCAGCTCTATATAGGTGGACATCAGTGATCAGAGAACAAAGGATGCATATGGAGACTACACCATCCAATATTGGAATGAGCTTAAAAAAGCCTTGCATCGAAGACATGTCCCAGCATACTATGCAAGGGAGATCATGGAAAAACTCCATCGACTCTAACAGAGAAACATGAGTGTCGAGGAATATCGACAAAAGATGGAACTACTCATGTTAAGAGTTGACATTAAAGAAGAAGAAAGATTCACCATAACACGGTTTAAAAGTGGCCTTAACTATGAGATCCGTGATAAGGTAGAGCTTTTACCTTACTTAGATCTCAATGATTTCGTACAGCTATGTGTGAGGGTGGAAGAGCAGAATAGACGAAAAGCTTCCACCAAGAGGACCTAACCTACTGCCTCCATATATAGGAAAGATCCTAAGAGGGAGGATAGTTATTCAAGGTATGAGGAAACTCGAGAGAGAGAAAAAGAAAGAGTCAAGGGTAAATCAAGAGATTTAAAAAGAGATTTTGGAAGAGGGAAAGGAAAAGGAAAAGAGAGAGACATGACTCACAAAGAGCTCTCGCGCAATTCTAAGAGTAGGGAAACCAGGTGCTTTAAGTGTGGAGAAAGAGGACACTATTCTACTGAGTGTCATATTAAGAGGTCAATCTACATGCATGAACATGGTAGTGATAGTGAGGACTCTTCCTCAAGTGAGTCTGAGTTATCTTTGTCTGATGAGGAACAAGAGAGTCCACCTTATGATGGAGATTTACTTATGGTCAGACGACTCCTCCTGGAAACAAAGCATGTTAAGCTAGAACAAACTCAAAGAGAAAACCTATTCCACACACGTTGTAAAGTTTTCAATCAAACTTGTTCTATGATCGTGGATAGTGGTTCTTTGTGCAACTGTTGTAGCTCTAGAATGATTGAAAAGCTAGGTTTAACTACTACTCCTCATCCAAACCCTTACAAACTTCAATGGATCAAAGAGGATGAAGGGATAGTAGTAAAGGAACAAGTAATTGTACCTATAACCATTGGCAAATTTGAAGATCAAATAATTTGCGATATTGTTCCAATGGAAGCTAGTCACATTTTACTTGGGCGTCCTTGGCAATTTGATAAACAAGCTTTGCATGATGGGGTCACAAATAAGATAACCATCCAACATAAGGGAAAAAATATTATATTGAGCCCTCTTACACTGTCACAAGTGGGCGTCCCTGGCAATTTGATAAACAGGCTTTGCATGATGGGGTCACAAATAAGATAACCGTCCAACATAAGGGAAAAAATATTATATTGAGCCCTCTTACACTGTCACAAGTGCGAGAGGATCAAATAATCCTTAAGAAAAAGTTGGATGACGAAAAAAAAAAAACCAAAATAAAAAAGCATCAAAAGAGAAGAATGTGAGTTTGGTAGGTCATGCCTCGACCAAAGATGTTGTCCATTCAAAAATTTCTAAAAATCTTTTTCTTGGACAACCTCATTTTCTTCTCTACTGCAAAGAGGCACTTGTCTCCGTAAACTATCAACTTGATTCCCTACCCAAAGGGTTACTATTAACATCTTGGCAAGTGTACTAGATCGTATCAAGTAATAAATAAACGGTAAGTCTGAGTATCGTCTCCCAAAAGGTTATTGTTGTTGGGGTTTACAGTTTCATCCTAATCCACTCTCAAATATCTACTACTCTTATTAAATTCAACTTTGTTATCAATGTTTATGCCACTTTCTATTTTACTCTAAACCTGATCTCACGATGAAAAGAGCCTAATCGCAATTACTAGTTTACTATCTCTAGTCTCCCTAGTAATTATTCATGCATTGATGTGAACAGAAGCTTAAGGCAATTGACTTTCCTATTCCTATCTTCAGGTAATATTCATCATCAAGAGAAATTCTTCATGTCTAGACCTAACTATACGTCTCCATATAGAAAGAATCAAAGATGATGCATTTGAATAACGTCTTAAACAAAGCATTAGCAAGAACGGAAGAAAAACTCAAACTATTGATAAACACAAGTATATGAATAAAATAAGAAATTTCATACAAGGGAGTTTCAAAGAATTACATCATTCCCCAACAAAAAAGGCTTAGTAAACCATAATCATGGTGAAACTAGATGAATTGAATGGAAGGAATATAAAAGATAACCCTAGATTTGTAATATTGGAGCTCTTGCATCCAAGATTCGCCTCCAAGGTTTGAAAATCGTGTTTCTGCGTCCTTTCTGCGAAAAGATACATGCTCTCGTTTGTGCCCTTCTATTTAAAGCACAGAAAAATAACTGAAAATAAGCCCAGGTCTATAAGTACACAGCTCGACGGTGAGTAAGACCGCCCAACGGTAGGCACGACACCTAATCCACCCCTCAACGCTGCCGCTTGAGCATTCTCTTCAAATTCCTCTTACGAGTCCACCGCCCGGCGGTGGGTTGTACCGCTCGACGGTGCCCTTTAAGTGCGTGGCAGTGTAATCATAGAAGCTCTCACCGCCCTGCAGTGGTTCGTTGTTAACACACTAGCAAGTGTACTAGATCGTATCAAGTAATAAATAAATGGTAAGTCCGAGTATCGTCTCCCAAAGGACTCTTAGGTCTAAACGTTCATGTGATTAATGGAAATCATAAGACTTGAATAAATAATAAATTGAGTTGTAAATGCAAAATAAAAATTAAACATGCATGCAAGGGTTTTGATCAATTGACAAGAAAAAGATATGGATGAATGGAGTTGTTGGGGTTTACGATTTCATTCTAATCCATTCTCAAATATCTACTATTCTTATTAGATTCAACTTTGTTATCAATGTTCATGCAACTTTCTATTTTACTCTAAATCCGATCTCTCGGCGAAAAGAGCCTAATCACAACTACTAGTTTACTATCTCTAGTCTCCCTAGTAATCACTCATGCAATATCCACAAAAGTTTAAAGCAATTGACTTTCGTATTCCTATCTCTAGGTAATATGTCTTCATCAAGAGAAATTCTTCATGTCTAGACCTAACTATACGTCTCCATATAGAAAGAATCATAGGTGATGCATTTGAATAACGTCTTAAATAAAGCATTGGCAAGAACGGAAGAAAAACTCAAACTATTGAATAACACAAGTATATGAATGAAATAAGAAATTCGATATAAGAGAGTTTCAAAGAATTACATCGTTCCCCAACAACAAAGGATTTAGTTCACCATAATCATGGTGAAACTAGATGAATTGAATGGAAAGAAGATAAAAGATAACCCTAGATTTGTGAAATTAGAGCTCTCGCATCCAAGATCCTCCTCTAAGGTGTGAAAACCGTGTTTCTGCGTCCTTTCTGCCAAAAGATACCCCTTCTGGTTCGTCTGGGGTCTATTTATAACTCAGAAAAATAACAGAATTTTGGCCCAGGCCCGTAAGTACAACGCTCAACGCTGGGTTCACCGCTCAACGCTGGGTGCGGCACTCAAGTGGGACGCTCAGCGTTCACGCCCAGGCGTTTGGCAGTGACTTCACTAGAGAGGCCAGCGCTCAGCGCTGATTCTGGCGCTCAGGGGTAGGCACGACTCTATCTTCTCCCCTCGGCGTCAGCGCTTAAGCATTTGACAGAGTCTTTATTCAACAAAGTTGGCGCTCAGCGCTGAACTGGCGCTGAGCGGTGGCTACAATTCTTCATTTGCACCTTTTTTCATCCTTTCTTGAGTCCAACTCATTCCTACTTCAATATCCTTCATTCAATTCTCGTTAAGTCCTGTCAAAACAAGGAAAACCAAGCATAATACCCATAAAACCTCCTTCGACTCTCTTATAACCTAACTAAGACAAAATACATGATTTCAAGCTAGTTTCTAAGTCATAAGGGTGTGTTTTATATCAAAATCAAGTATGAAAATAACGGTTTTTTAACCTTTATCATTCGTGCACTTCTATTTAAAGCATAGAAAAATAACTGAAAATAAGCCCAGGCCCATAAGTACACCGCCGATGGTAAGCACGACACCTAATCCACCCCTCAGCGCTGCCGCTTGAGTGTTCTCTTCAAATTCCTCTGACGAGTCCACTGCCCGGCGGTGGGTTGTACCGCCCAACAGTGGCTGCGATTCCATCTTCACCCCTCAGCGGTGCCCTTTAAACGCGTGGCAGTGTAATCATAGAAGGTCTCACCGCCCAACGGTGGCTGCGGTTCAACTTTGCTTCATTCTTCCACCTTCTTCTGCATCCAACACTTCTCTTCCTTCATTTTATTCATCAAACTCCTGATAAATCCTGTCAAAACAAGGGAAACCAAGCGTAAAACCCAGAAAACCCACTTTGACTCTCTTTCTTTCTAACTTAAGCATTTTGCATGAGTTTAGGGTAATTCTAAGTCATAAAGGGTGTGTTTTGACGTGAATTTTAACTATGAAAATAATGGTTTTTAGACCGTTATCAGTTATAAAAGCTTTTAAGAGAATTTGATGATCTATTTCCTATAGAGGTTCTACATGGCATACCACTTCTCAGGGGAATAGAACATCAAATTGATTTAATTCTTGGGGCTAGCCTTCCCAATAGGCCATCTTATAGGACTAACCCCACTGAAACAAAATTAATAGAGAACCAAGTCAATGATTTATTAGACAAGGGGTGGATCCAGAAAAGCCTTAGTCCTTGTGCAATGCTAGTGTTGTTAGTTCCAAAGAAAGATGGGTCATGGAGAATGTGTACTAATTGTAGAGCTATCAATAACATCATTGTTAAGTTTTAGACACCTTATTCCTAGATTGGATGACATGTTAGATAAACTACATGGAGCAATCATGTTTACTAAGATTGATCTTAAAAGCGGATATCACTAAATACGTATCAAAGAAGGAGATGAATGGAAAACCGCTTTTAAGACCAAATTTGGTTTATATGAATGGTTAGTCATGCCTTTTGGCTTAACCAACGCTCCTAGTACCTTCATGCGACTAATGAATCATGTCCTTGAGGAATACATAGGAAGGTTTGTTGTGGTCTACTTTGATGACAATTTAATTATAGCCAAGGTCTTAAAGAACATCTTCACCATGTTAAGAAGGTCTTGAGTTTGCTTAGACAACATCATCTCTTTGCCAACTTTGACAAATGTACTTTTTGTCAAGAAGGTGTAATTTTTCTAGGATTCAAAGTTGGGAAAGATGGTGTTCATGTTGATCCTAACAAAATCAAGGCTACCCAAGAGTAGCCTGTTTTGAAAACCATGGGAGAAGTAAGAAATTTTCTCGGTCTAGTTGGTTTCTATAGACGTTTTGTTGAAAACTTCTCTACTATTGCTGCTCCCCTCAATGAACTTATAAAGAAAAATGTGCCATTCAAATGGGGTGATCGACAAATCTTAGTCTTTGAGATCTTAAAGCATAAGTTAACACATGCACCCATTCTACACTTACCTGATTTTTCCAAAGCCTTTCAAGTAGAATGTGATGCATCTGGGGTTGGGATAGGAGCATTCTTAATTTAAGAAGGTCATCCCATTGCTTACTTTAGTGAAAAACATCGAGGACCAACTTTGAACTATCTGTTAACACTCCGGCAAGTGTACCGAATTGTATCAAGTAATAATAAACGGTAAGTCCGAGTATCGTTTCCCTATAGACTCTTAGGCCTAAACGTTCGTGTGAGTTCTTGATTTCGTCAGACTTGAGAGAACGAAAATTAAGGTTTTAGATGCAAGACAGAAAATAAACATGCATGCAAAGATTGATCAATAGACAGTTGAACTATATGAATGAATGGTGTTGTTGGGGTTTATGATTTCATCCTAATCCACTCTCATATATTTACAAATTCTACTTAATTCTACTTCTTTATTAATGTTAGTGCCACTTTCTAAATTCCCCTAATTCCAATATCTTGGTAAATAGAGTCTACTCCTAATTACTAGTTTACTATGTCTAGTCTCCCTAGCAATTAATCATGCATTACATAATTCGCACAGAAGCTTAAGGCAATCGATCCTCCTATCCCTAAGTCTAGGTAATATTGCTACCAAGAGAATTTCCTCATGTCTAAACCTACCCATACGTGTCCATATAGATAGAATCAAAGATTATGCTATTGAATAATGTCTTAAACAAAGCATGCAAATATAATGGAGGAAAAACTCTAACAATTGATAAGAGAAAGTATATGAATAAAGCAAAAATTTCAATATATGAGAGTTTCAATAGGATTACATTGTTTCCCCCAACAACAAAGGGGTTTAGTTCACCATAATCATGGTGGAACTAGATGAAAATAATGGAAAGAATGAAAAGATAAACCCTAGATTTGATAGATTGGAGCTCCCGCATCCAAAATCCGCCTCCAAGGAGTGAAGAGTGTTTCTACGTCCTTTCTGTCAAAAGATACCTCTAAAGGTCGTGCAAATATATTTATAAACTCTGAAAAATAGCAGAAATTTGGCCCAGGCCCATAAGTTGGGCAGAAAATTCTCTAAAGAGTCCACCGCCCAGCGGTGACTTCATCGCCCGGCAATGACTACGACTCTTCTTTCCTTCACTTTTCCATCTTCTCTTGAGTCCAACTCTTATCTTCTCCAATTTCCTTCATTCAATTCCTGATAAATCCTGCCAAATCATGGGAAAACCAAGCATAAAACCAAGAAAACCAACTTTGACTCTCTTATTCTCTAACTTAAGCAAAATGCATGATTTCAAGCTAATTCTAAGTCATAAAGGGTGTGTTTAATGTCAAATTTAAGTATGAAAATAACGGTTTTTCAACCATTATAACAGCCCCAACTTAGAATTTTGCTTGTCCTCAAGCAAAACAAAATGTAACTCAGTTTTCAAACAATCAATACAATGGATTAAGTATTGGTCGAACAAGTATAAAAACACAGTGTTTTTATTTTCTTATCCCTTCTCTCTACATTAAATCGGTTATATTGTGATTGCATTAAATTACGCAAATTGCTACATTGCATATATTCTTACTTGCGATTCAAGAAAATTTTAAAGAGTTCATGTTTTGCGAAAAAGATTTAGAAAGCAAACATTTTTTACACGTCACTAATTCACCCTCTCCCCCCGCTTGGTCTGAGAAACAAAGCACATCATTTTTAACAAAAACATAGCAATGTTCTTGGTGAAGGGAATTAGGGACGGGTCAATGGTGCAATTGAGACCTAGTAGGATTTCCACTAGGGAAGGTGGCTAGAGGAGGTTGATCACTCTCTTAGTTGGCGTCAACCCTTGTTCGTTGTGCGCAAAACAATCCATAAGTGGTGATGTGTTCTCCTAGGCTTCATGCTTCATGGTTTTGGAATAAGCTTCTCCTTGGGCCTCTAACTACCAATCAAGCTTGACCTATAGGACTTTGGGCTCCTATGAAGCTTCTTCTTCAAGTTTCTCTTGAATTCTCTTGATCATTCCTCTTCTGATAGGTACCTATAGTTGTATTTTGACCCTCTCATGAAATTCTTTGATGAATTGAGATTTGGATACCCCTTCTTTGTGCACAAAGTCAAAATAACTAGAAAGAGGTATCAAATCTAAAAGTGTGATTGGATTAACCCCATAGATACACTCATCCCAAGATTTATGGTTCCCTTTCAATGTTATTCTCAACAATTTGGATATGGATATTTTCACTACTTAAGTTTTTCCTTCGATTTGGGGATGACAAGTAGTGGAAAAAGAAAGATTAGTCTCTAATCTAGACCACAAGGTCCTCCAAAAGTGACTATGGAATTTTGTGTCCCTATTCGAAATGATAGTGCGAGGTAAACTATGAAGTTTAACCACATCTCTAGAATGGATTAAGAAAGCAAAGAAACCCAACAAGTTGAATCAGAAACACAAAATTAACTTCCAGTATAGAATTTTCGAAACAGTTTGATAAAAGTCCTCAATGAAATCAGTTCAAAATGCAGAATTTCCCGTTTCTGATTTGAAGTATATTTTAGTTGGATTGTACAAGGTCTAAATGCTTTTTAAACTTTGATAGATCATCTCTTTCAATTTGTTTCGATTTAAGATAACATAACCTAGCTATTACTATAATCCAACCCAATTAAACTTATACAGTTCAAAAAAATCAGTATTGCATCTCACCTTACATAAGAAAAAATTAAATTTTGAATGATGGTTTCAAAAGGTGAAAATGAAAAAAATAAAATGTTAAAGCTCGATTTGAACCATCTTAGCAACTTTTAAACATCAAAACAAACTTGTGTAAGCTGAAATTAGACACAAAATCAAAGTATTTTGAAATCTGACCTTGCAACACCCAAATATGCACAAAAAAGACTCAACCTCACCACCAATTCTAAATTTTAAGGATTCAAATGACCAAATAGAAACAAAATTGACTCAAGATTGTTTAAACACATTGAACAAAGGTATAAAATTGCAGCTAAGCATGATTAAACTCAAACTGAACTCACACACCACAATTCAACACGGTGAAAAGCTGAAACTGACTCAAAACAAATTCTATGATTCTGGTTTAAGCCATTAAGCTTTGCTAAAGAAATTCATGGCTCATATAGTGTGCTTAACCTTACTCATCAGAATGACCACATAAAATGGACAAAAACTGATCCAAATAGAATGCAACATAAATGAACCAAATAAATTTGAACTTAAACCAACAATTAACATGAACAACAGATGCAAGCTTATGGAAGTATGCTATTAAGCTCTATTTTTAAGCCATAGATTGAATTAGATGAGCAGAACTTATACCATACTACTTCCATCATGTAACACAATTTAACACACTTCAAAGTAGATTAAACCATAAATTAGGAACAATACTAAAATTACATCAACATTGTATTGAGCACATGACTAGACAAGACTTGAAACAAAATTTAAGCACTGCATTGACTCAAAACACACACATTCATGGATAAAAATGATGAAAATAACATGAACAAGCACCAGAAACACTTAAACACGAATTAGAAACAAATTTGACCGAACAAATCAATAGAACAATAAAAATATGTAAGACTTGAGAAAAATTTAGTAATTAGGGAGAAAAAAGTGTTTGAGATTTGAGTGTTATTGCTTGGTAATTGGTGTTTAATATTTAGGTGTTTCTTAAAATTATAATTGTTATGTTAATTATTTTATTATTATTGATAAAGTGCAACACATAATTTGTATGTTATAAAATTGAGGATTTAGGTGTGGGTGATTTTACCAATGTGATGGGTTGGTTTGTTGGTAGGAATGTTGTTTAGGATAGAATGGATGTGGGTTCAATTACTAGGAAAAAGAGTATAGGAGAAACATAGATTTTAATTGTATTTTATTTTTGGCTTAGGGGCAAAAGGGTCTTTTTATCTTTCCTTAAATAGTGAAGAAATTAAGTTAGGAAGTGTAGAAAGTAAAAGAATGAAAATAATGAAAAAATAAAATATGAAAAAATAAAAGTAAAAAGGTTATGTGGATTTTGGAAAGATTTAGTAGTGATTGATATTTTAAAAACAAGTTAAGAGAAAATAAGAAAGAAAATCTGGGTGGATTTTAGAGATTAAGTGAGAGATCTTATTTTAACCAAAAAAATAAAGATAGAGGAAAAAAAGATAAAAAATGGAGAAGAGGAAAAAGGTTTGAACATTGGTACCCTAATTCTGAAACGAAAAAGAGAGATAGGGAGAGAGAGGCGTTTTTGGGAGAGAAGAGGAAGAGTTGTAGAAAACCTTAGTGCAAGGGAAGATTTGTGGTGTTTTGGAGTTGTAGACAAAGCCTTAGGATTGAACAAGGTATGGGGAAGCTTACCTTTGTTTGCTTGTTTGTTGTATGTCATATATTCTTGATTATCTTGATTGATAATCTTGTTTTGATGCATGCGTACATGATTGTGGATTATAATTATTTGTTGTTATTGTTGGGTAAGGGTTGGTATATGCATGATGATAGGGTTTATGTTGTGTTGGGTTTTCCTGGTGAAAGTATATATGTTTTGTTAGGTTTTTCCATGATAATATGTATTGATGCTAAGGGAAGACAAAGGTATGTTGTTTGGGAGGTTTTACACACAAATATATGTTATAAAGTATGGTATGATGATCATATGCAGTATGTTGGGTTTGTTGGGTTATAATCTACATAATGATGGGTTTTGGATGATTCAAGTGACGTAATGAATGTATTAGGGTTTATTCATAAAGGTATATAAGGTTTGAATACATGCATGATGTATTGGGTATGTTTCCTCGTGATATAGGGTTGATGTATGTGTTTTGAATATTTATGTTCTGTCTAGGATGTGTTTGAATTATAAGACAATATAATTGGAGTTATTTTATTTTCTTAATTATATTCAATTGACAAATGTTTTGGAACTATTATGTTTTGAATAAATTATATACATTTAAATATTGAGGTTTTTGAAAATACATTTTCGCGTTATGATAAAGTTTGAAATTTACCGATTTTGTAATAACTCGTGACACCCTGAATTTAGGATGTTACACACTACAACTCACAAACATAAGACAAATAAGAACATAATATAACAACACAAATTGAAGGAACACTTAACTCCAACCTGTGGTGCTCGAACCAAGGCTTTGGATGCCACTTGATGGACTCCCTCCATGGCTAGAATGATTAGTTTCCTCAAGTTTAGCAGCTCAATAGAGGAAAACGATGAAAGAGGTAGCGAAATAGATGAATGGATGTAAGTGTTTGATGTAGAAAACATAACAATGCTCTCAATGAAGGGAATTATGGACGGGTGAATGGTGCAATTAACACCTAGTAGGATTTCCATTAGGAAAGGTGGCTAGAGGAGGTTGATCACTCTCTTTGCCATGACTTTTGAAAGTGAAAGAAATCTGGAGTAATGTCAACATAATATCTTTACTAGATGCATCAAAAGTGTTTATACAATGAAGGAGGTGTTGGATTTATAGGTCATTCAACACCTTGGCACGAGGATGCACACTAGCAGATGATCAGCCGCATATCATGGATCATATGCCACGTATACAAACGTTTTTAATAAGCTAAATAACAATGCAAGCAAAAAACACGTGCTGAAAAGAAGAAATTGCTTGCGTTTTAGTTGTGCCAGTCCTTGTTCATTGAGTGCAAACCAATCCGCAAGTGGTGATGTGTTCTCCTAGGCTTTATGGTTCATGGTTTTAGAATGGGCTTCTCCTTGGGCCTCTAACTTCCAATCAAGCTTGACATATAGGACTTTGGGCTTCTTTGAGGATTTTTCTTCAAGTTCCTCTTGCATTCTCTTGATCATTCTTCTTGTGAAAAGTGCTCTAGTTGGCTTTATTCCATCATCTTTTTCCTCTTTAGAAGGATTTGTCCTCAAATCTAAAGATTCATCATCTTCATCATCACCTGCAACAGGAGTGAGATCAAATATGTTAAAGGAAGTGTGCACTCCATATTCCTTAGGAAGATCTAATTGATAAGCCTTATTGTTGATCTTCTTAAGGATACAAAATAGACCATCTCCACGAGGACTAAGTTTGGACTTACTCTTGCATTCTCTCAATCATTTCTCTTGTGAGTTGTCCTCTAGTTGGCTCTATTCCATTAGGCAATGAAGACGTCTACTCAAGACTAGTGGCCATAAAAGAGGCTTTTTAAGTTCTGGATACCATGTTAGAAAGTAATCTTTAGTGTGTAAAGAAAATAGAACAAGCAAAGAAATGAATTAGGGAATAAGAAAGAAAATCATTCTCGATCTTATTATCAGAATTCAATCAATACACTATATAAGGAACAAGAATATATAAAAACTGAAAAAGAGTGTAATCAAAAGAGTCAAGCTAATGTTAACTCTAACAAACTAATATATTTTAACCAAATAGATTCTGAATAAAATAGAAAACTATAAACACTAACAATCTACAATCTCATAACTGATGTTGATTATATATATATATATATATATATATATATATATATATATATATATATATATATATATATTTTAAAACCCTTATATTAATAATATGAAATTAATTAATAATTATTTCCAAAATAAAAACTAACTTTTTTCTTAAAATACATTATACATTCTACAATCCGAAATGTATTCCAAAAATTAATACATTTATCAGCATCATTTGTAACATCATCCCTCATACAAAGAGGGTGCAACACTTCAACGTCACTTTCTTTTCACAAACAAGATCAAAGAAAGCCATTTTCTCGCATCGCATAGTTAAAAGAGTCATCACTAGATTCACTAGGTACGACAAAATGACCCTATAACAACTTGTCTTAACCTCACACAAATACAACCGAGGATACACAATATAAACATGTTCAAACACCACACAACCAATCATACAACTCGGAAACAAAATAGAATAACATGGCCAACAACACCTATGACTCAACAAACATTACAAACAGCTTGACCAAACACACACAGCTCAACAATATAACAAACAACTTGGCCAAGCACACACACAAAATGACATCATAAAAAAAAGCACGACAACAAACCTAAAAACAACATAACATCATACAAAATAGCATGACAACATACCCAACAACATTGCAAGAAGGGAAACCAAGAAAACAAAATCAAGAATGTAAGCTCCCATTACTTGGGTTTCCCGCTAAGTCTGTTTTCTAGAATAAACAATGCCCTTCAATAACACCCTCGAGCTCTCACAGATCTTCACTCGATCAAACTTTCACTCTCACCCTTAAAGTTTCTATCTCTTTTTTTGTTCTTATGGACAAAATTTCTTTATAAATAAAACGGGTGTAATATAGTAACCACTATGTATAAGATTAATTTTTCTTTTGCTAAATATACATAGGGTACTTTTTTTATAATAGAAGAAATATGGACTAAACCCAAAGTACTAATAAAAAGTAATAACAAACTAACTAAAGATAAAAGATAAAGATAAGATAAAAATAGGATATCTATCTAAGATATCTAATAATAATCTATCTAACCGAAGACATACCTAACCGAATTGGATTTATTTTCTAAATATTTATAAAAGCCCATTATTTTCATAATATAATAAAATAAAATAATTTTTAACTTAATTAATTATGATAAGTCCTTAGATAATATATTATATCTTAATATTTTTATCCTAATTGATTATAATAAGTCTCCAAATAATATATTTTATTTTATTATTATTATATAACAATAATATCTAATTATATATAATAATATCTCAATATATCTTTTAATTTGTAACAATATCTCAAAATATCTTTTAATTTGTACATTTATCTAGTATATAACAATATCCAATAATATATTTTAAAATATCTAACAATATTTAATAATGATTTTTTCAATTGAATAATTTTTCCCCGAATCTTATTAGTTTTTTTAGAAAATAAAATAAACCCTTTAAATAAAAATAACAAATAATTTTATCTTTTTATTTAAAATAGTTAACCACATTTGTATATTTTTTCTAATTATTAAAATTTCTAAAAACTCACATTCTTTCACTAAAAACAATTTTCATCTCTGAAAATGTATTTACAAAAGGAATCATCTTTTGCTTTCCTATGATAAAACCTAAGAAAAATACTTAAAATTATAGTTAAATAAACACAACAACACAATAAACAAAATGAAAATGGATAAAATGTTTGGAGAAAAACCTCTTCAATCGGCATGTCAAACTGTTATATTTTGAGATAATATCTTTAGAATCTTCCTAATTAGAGAAAATAGATACATAATCTTTTATTTTATTTTATTTTTCCTAGTATTCCTAGTTTCCATATATCCTTTTTAGGAAAACTAGATTATTACAAATAGAGGGTATGAGAATGTATTTTTGATCATTGAAAATAATAAATCTTTTTTATTTTCAACTTGGTATCAAAGCTCCTGATCTTGGGGCTCCGTTCCGCTGCAACAGTTGCACCACCGCCGTTGTTCGACCACCACCGCCGTTGTCGTCGTCGATTGGGGTCGTTGATAGGGCAGAAAGGTGCGCCCAACATCGGCGATCACAATGCTGGAAGTCGGTCCGTGAGACCCACTTGCCCAACATCGACGATCACGTGCCCACCTCCAGCGAGACCCACTTGCCGCCGCCGTCGCAGACAGGGATGCCAGAGCCTCCTGAGGCCATTCCTAGGGTCGGTGACGACTCGTTTGGGCTATATATTAGTATATATGAGTTTTCATCTCTACTCCTTTTTTTTTCTCGGTGTGACCTACTCACCGCCGCCACCAAAGAGTCGTTGAAGCCTCCTGAGTCTGTTCCTAGGGTTGGTGATGACCTGTTTCACCTTTTCTTGAGTAGATCTAAGCTTTTAAGTTCTATTTCTTTTTTTCTCGGTGTGACCCATTGATGGGCTGTCGCAACCCACACAAATTTGATGTGCAATTTAGAAATGCAGTATAGCTAGGAAGTGACTCTTAGGTCGTCTCTCAAGGACCAAATGTGGTTCGAGAATTACGTCAAACACGGAAGTGGGGGGGGTTTGAAATTGTTATGTGAATACGGATAAAATTAAAATACAGATGAATGCAAATACAGAAACGCATACAGAGATGTAAAAATACAGAATCAAACACAGAGTTAAAATAAACAGTTGGTCATTAACTTAATTACAACGTTCCAATCATAGATTAACAAGATAAAAATTGCGACTCAAACCTCTAATTCAACACAATTAATTAACTAAGCGCAGACTAATTGTGTTTTCATAAAAGCGGACTAAGTGAACATAGTGTTAATATTAAATCTAATTTACACTATGCAGTTTCATCGACTAAGAGACGACTCAACACCAACTGGGCAACTAAGTGTATACCCAATTGCAAGTGCAAATACAAATTAAATATTAACCAAGTCAGAGTGACAATTACAAACACAGTACAATAATCTCAAGGAAACGTTATAATTTAGCTAATGACCAACTGAATTAAATTTAAGCTACCATGATAATTAAATTATCTCTACCACAATTATTAGACAACATTAAAATAAATTAAAATACTAGACACCAATTATTATAATTTCTGTTTTCTTTGTTAGTTTCTGTTTTCTGCGTTAAATTTTTTCTTTTCTAGGTAGTTTTTTTTGTTTTGTCTTGAATAAAGTTTTACATTTTTCTCTTGATTTCTGGACTTTGTTTAAGTTATAGACTTGTCTTTCACTTCATTAATACTCTGATTAGTCTGAAATCCTTACTTTTCTTTGAGTGGAAGATGATCATGATGTTTGAGAGGTTGATTAATTGTAACAGAAGTACCCTGAGCGAGATTTGAGCCATTTGATGTTCTTTCTTGTGTGTGTGATATGTATCTTGATTGCTTGCACATATGCCTTGACTTGACTCTTGTTGATAATTCTTGATTAATATGCATATTTGAAAGTGATAAAGGCAGTTTTGTTGTTGAGCCTCTCTAGCCAAATGAACCTACCTTGTTGTAATCCATTGATAACCCCTTTGAGCCTTTACTTTCCCTATTTCTTTAAAGCTCATACACTAACCCTAAGTGAAAAACCATGATTACCTTAACCTTAGGGAAATTTGGAGCTTTGGAATTGTTTTGGGAATAAGTGTGGTCTTCCGGGGGATTAAGATAAATTGGCTAGTGGGTTCCTCTTCTTGTTTTTGTTTTTGTAAATATGTTGTATATCTGGTCTCTTAAAAGTTGTGTTCTGAAAAGAGAAAAAAAGAAAAGAGACAACATGAAAAAAATAAAATAAATAAATAAATAAATAAAAATAAAAAATAAAAATTGTGTGAATAATGGAGTCAAGAAGAGGATTGAATTAGAGGTTTTGGGTGTGATTTGACTGAGATTTCACTTGTTCCCCATTGCTCCTCTATTTCTTTTGGTTTGTAACTTCTAATCCATATTTATCTTCCTTTTTCCTTGACCCCATTACAGCCATAAAAGACCTTTTGATTTGAACATGCATATGTTTTGAGTGTTGATATTAGAGGCTTGCCAAGTCTGTTTGTTGTTTGCTTTCTTGAGTGCATTGAGCTGAAATTGTGTACCCTAGACACTTGAGAGAAACACTGATAGTGTGCATCAGTGAGGTTCTGTTACTTTTGATTCACCTCTTGAGCTGATTGATCATTTTGTCGTGCTTGGAATTGTTTGGATAACTTCATGAGTATTTTCTTTCTTTAATTCTATGTTGGATACTGTCTACTACTTTTCCTTGTCCAGATTTCTTGAGAACTGTAATTCTGTTCGTTTTCTTTCCTTTTCAGTCTTTGTTTTCTGTCTGTTGAATGTGTGTCATACCCCGATGTCCTCTAAACTGTTCCCTGATTAACGTCTTGATTTTGCCCAGGAGTGCAAAAGACTAAGTGTGGTCTATTTTGATGAGTCAATATTTTATTGATTTCACTTAGCTTATTGTACAGAATTTAATCAGGGAATTGTGCTTAATTGTCCGGTATTTTCCCGTTTCTGCTAATTATGCTTAATTTGATCGGAAATTCTTATTTTAGTTAATTTGAATTTTTTGAGCTAAATTATTTGCATTATTATTTTCAGGGAAAATATTGGAAACACTATTTGGGATATTTGGAGGACACTATGGTAATTTTATGGAAAATGGTGTAACATGTTGAATTTGGGGGTGCACACGAAAAGGCAATAATTGCCACCTTTGGAACAAGCTTCACGGTCAACTTCATGCAGTCTATACATTCCAGCAAGCACCTAGCAGCTTTCACAAAGTCCTTCACACTTCAACGTTCAAGCAACACGTCAATGAGCACTCACGCTGCTGCATCTAGAAGGCACTGAGAAGCTTGATGGAGAGTGACAAGGAGAGCACCAGCCGAGACTTGCAATGGAGGATGATGTATGGAAGCACTGCCGACACTTCACTTATGCTTGTCTTTAAACAGAAGTGGCCAATAATGATATAATAGTGAAATCCAACAATATTTAAGATTGTCTTTAAACATTATATATTTTCATCATAAATATGCAAGGGTCTAAAGTTTGCCTGATTTCTTCTTCATCTTTGAATTATTTTTCAGAATTCAGACACTCAGAAAAAGGTTTCAAAAGCAGACATAAACACCAAACCGGTGGAATATAGGACGTAGTTTTTATGAGGTAAAAGTTGTACCTAAAAGACAACACGAACATTGCTTAAATGATTTTTTCTGACATAATTACAAACGACAAAAAATGTAGAATTGTATCTGAAAAAGGTTACGTACAGTAGGCACAGCACTGGCAACACAAGCAATGCAAGCAGCCCTGAATCCAGCATGCACACCTTCTGCATATTAAGGAAAAGCCAAAATGAACATAATTCACATTTCTCCTGAACTCTCGCACCCTTTCAAAAGATAAAATAGTCACAAAATATGTAACATACACACGCCCTGCCTTGTTAATGAAAATCATGGACACAGGAACGAAAACAATTCATTCATGTAAGGTCAGCAAAAACATGAGTACTTCTGAGCGAAACAATAATTCAACATTATTCTCACAATTAGCAGAAATATGAAAGCAAGTAAAACTTCTCTCACCACTCAGAAGTACTTTATTCAAGAAGCAACATGTCTTTTCCTTCTCAAATCATACATTGGAAGGCACAATCTTACGTTGAAATTCGTAAAATTACTTGTGTAACTTTAAACCGAACATGCACTCAAGACTAATTTCCCCAAGGAAAACACTGTTTTCCCTTCAACTACTAACAAATTAACAGGACCCTTTCCCTTTTATGCTATGTTTGTAGGTTTCACTTAACTTTCATTTAGAGCCATAGTTTAAGGCAGCATATATCAATTTCTTTCCCTTCAATTTTTTGTGTCCCAATCTTTAGCTTTTGACACGGAAGATCCACACAAAAAATTAACCATTCAAAATTATTCTTACATCTTGGCCCCCCGTAACCATCAGTCAATCGATCTAAACTCTAAAAGACAACATAAATCTATTTTTCAAATCATGTGTCCTAATATGGGAACGAGATAAATAAAAAACCATAATCAACATAACGCATGTTCCACGTAATGATGTTTTACACATTAAGCAGAAAAAAAAAACTTGTAAAATGAATAACAAAAAAGAAGAAGAGAGAGAGAGAATACCATCAGTGCATTGTTTGGTCCTCAAAACCCTCCTATCCTCTGCGGGAGAAGCAATAAAGACATCCCTTTTGTTGGGTAAGAAGATGTCCCGAAGTTCCGACGGAATACCCATTGTTTTTGTTGTGGTTGGCTCTCTTCAACAAACCTTTCTTCTTCTTTTGTAGTAGGTTCTCGGAACCGAAACCCGGAGGCTAATTATTATTATTACCGTATACTATAATATACTATATGTATGTACGCAGAATGTTCGTGTCTATCGGAGATGCCCGTATGTCATCGTCAATCAAGTCATGGCATTGGGCTGCTGTGCATAAGATATGTTTGGCCCACTTGAATTTTTTATTTAAAACATATTCTTATGCTTGATTGTAATTTTAGTTCTATATTTTAATTAATAAAAAATTTGGTTCCTAAAAGTTTTTCTAACTTAATGTCATTTTTTTTAATGTTAAATAACTTCTAAATTTACTTTTATGTAATTTTTTGAATAGATAGTCAGGATAACAAATATTAACATATTTCAATTTTAGTCTAATGAGAAAAACAAAATAATTTTATTGTAAAAAATTTAATTGTGTTAATTTGGCTTCAACTTTTTAATGATTAAGGTAATTTAGCATGAGTTTTTGTAACATTCTGATTTTTAATAGTATTAACATTATTACAGAAATTATCATATATTTAATAAGTTAGAATCGTTAAACAAAATGTATATATAAAATTGCGCAAATATAACTATAATAGTAAAATATATACTAGTTGAACAAATTATTTTACACTTAAAAACTAAAATGTAACCAAAAGTTTGTCAAAAGAGTATATACATATATTTTCATACATCTATATATATATATATATATATATATATATATATATATATATATAAACCAGCTAAGTAAACTCTTAATCTAAGTCTATTAATCAAATTATAATTAATCATCAATAATTAACAATTTCATAAACATCCAACTATTTACACTAGACCTCACCATTGATATGCATGTATTGATATCGAACTCTAAGGACCCTATACTCAAAGGTGGTGCAACAACAACATCAACCACACCAACTACTACACTATGTGGTTAATCCACCAACAATAAATGATCATCAAACTAAGGATCTCCTGCTACTCTTCGCGACATAACTATCCTTCTCTTCTAGAGATTTAGAAGTTATTGAGAGAGTGTCAGATTAACCCCTAATCACAAGCATCCTATATCAATACATACACTATACACAACCATCTTAAGGATTTCTCCTTGAAATTTGTTAAGACTCCGACAAGTATACCGAATCGTATCAAGTAATATAAATGGTAAGTCTGAACATCGTTTTCCCTAGAGACTCATTGGCCTAGACAATCATATGATTTGTTGATTATTTAAGACTTGAGAAACGAAATTTGGGTTTTTTGAATGCAAAACAAAAGATAAACATACATGCAAAGGTTGATCAATTGACCAAGAAAATATGCAGGTGAATGATATAGATGAATTATGTTGTTGGGGTTTCCGACTTTATCTTATCCACTCTCATATATTTATGAATTTTACTCTTTCGTTAATGTTGATGCCACTTTCTAATTTACCCTAAACCCGATGTCTCGGTGAAGAGAGCCTACTCTTAATTACTAGTTTACAATGTCTTGTCTCCCTAACAATTGATCATGCATTACATTCGCACAGAACCTTAAAGGCAATCGGTCCTCCTATCCCTATGTCTAGGTAATATTTCTCCCGAGAGAATTCCCCCATGTCTAGATTTCCCCGTATGTGTCCATATCGACAAAATCAAAGATCACACTATTGAATGAGTTAAATAAAGCATGCATAGAGTAAAGAGGTAAAACTCTAACAATTAATGAAGTAAAGCATATAGATTAAGAATCAATTCAATATATGAGAGTTTCAAAGGATTACATCGTTTTCCCAACAACAATGGAGGTTTAGTTCACCATGGACATGGTGAAACTAGATGAAGACAATGGAAAGAATGAAAGATAAAACCCTAGAATTTGTAGATTGGAGCTTCAACATCCAAAATCTGCCTCCGAGAGATGAATAGAATGTTTCAGCGCCTCTTTCTGCCAAAAGATACCCTCTCTCGGTCGTGCAAAAAATATATAGTTCATAAAAATCAGCAGAAACTGGCCCAAGCCCAAGAGACTAGCGCTTAGAGGTATGTTGTTGCCCAGGCATCTGGTAGTGGACTCTCTGAAGAGGATGGCGCTCAGTGGTGGATTTGCGCTCATTGGTGGCTACGACACTTGATTTTTCTCCTCAGCGTTGGCGCTTAAGCGTCGTTAAGAGGATTCATCCTCAAGACCAATGCTCAGCGGTAGTTGGCGCTCAGTGATGGCTACGACTCTTCTTGTGTGCCTTTCTTCAACTTCTTCTGAATTCAACTCCTTACTACTTCAAAGTACTTCATCCAATTCATGTTTATTCCTTCCAAATCAAGGAAAACCAAGCATAAAACCAAGAAAACCACCTTTGACTCTCTTATTCTCTAACTTAAGCAAAATGCATGATTTCAAGCTAGTTTCTAAGTCATAAAAGATGTGTTTAGTGTTAAATTTAAGTATAAAAATAACGGTATTTCAACCGTTATCACAAACCCAAACTTAGAACTTTGCTTGTCCTCAAGCAAACAAGATGAAACTTAGTCTTCCACCAATCAATCACAATGGTTCAACACAATCCAAAACTCTTTCTTTTAAGACAAGTAATCACTCAAATCAGCTCATCAATAGAATTTAGTCAAGATGCACACATGCTTTTGATTCATAACAACTCATCATGGTGTTCACACAATCATATAATCTCCAATAGATGTTATTCTCATGAATGATCAATTAACTAAGCACAAATGTAATCATGAATTCATGGAATTATTCCTTACCAGATAAAGTGTTTCACTTAATCCCTCAGGTGTTTCAAGAGGTCATTCCTTCCCTCTACTATCCACATGTCACATAGAACAAAATTGCCTTTCATTTACCACAATCAACATAATTACACACACATGTCATCACAAGGACTTTTCATAACTTATAATGAGGTTGGGCTAACAAGAAAAAATGGTTTTACTAGATCACAAAATCCTTGAGTTAAGAGAGTTATTCAACAATTATCATTCAAGCACAAACTCTCTTTTACAACCAATCTCTTATTCCCAAATTTCCCCCTTTTTGCATTGAGCTCATCTTTCTTTCATTCTATCTTTTCTATCTTTCCTTTCTTTTTCTTTTCAAGCTTTGCTTAACACTTTAGCTCAATGCTTATCTTTTCTTTTCAACTTTCCCAACAACCCCAAACTTGAACCTTTATCAATACTCACACAATAATTCTTAACTTAACTCAAGGTAAAGATTTTCAAAAGGATTTTCAATTCTGTTTAAGGCTTAGGTTCAAAAAGGGTAGAACACATTGTGCTCTTTTGCATTGGGACGAAAATTCTATACATTGGCTAAGAAAGGGATAATAAAAAATGGCCTTGATCATATGATAAATACATGTAATTCAGTCAATCATAGAAACCTGGGCAAAATCATTCATGCTTTCAAGTAGATAGCAAGCATTTACAACAAAAACTCTAGAGCTCAAAACTTCACATATAAGCTCACTCAATATTCCAAATATCCCAGATAAACACCCTGCTTAGCATCATAATCACAATCACAATATCATGCATTTGTTCACATAGCTTGTGAACACCCACCTATATATTAGCATACAGTGCACAATCTCAACATCATCAATATCAAAGCATCATCAAGCAATACCCATCATGCAAATCTCAATAGTCAAACCATCATATCAGATAAAGTTTCTAACCAAGTACAACAAACCCCATACTACCAACAGAAGCAAATAAGTTCAAAAGTACAAAGCAAAAAGATAGAAAAATCATGTTCTAGTGCATATAGCATCCATCGGTAGCCTGTGTTTGCTCCTCTGGCCATGCCACCACATTATTGAATTCGTCCATAGTCCAACGGTGTGCAGAGGGCGCATCATAAAGCCCTATGATCATCTCAGTTGTGGCCACCTGCCCTCTGTGGATGGACTGCAATCTGGCCTCCATCACAGACATGTACATGTTTCTCATCTGGAAAGGCTCTGCCTCATGAGCTGGCACATGTCCCTGTAGTGGAACTCTCCTCTTGGGATGTCTTTGAGGCATTGGCTGAGCCACCTAATCTCCTCCGCAGTATTGCCTATAGTAAGCATCATCAATGGCCTTTCTCGGCCTCTCTAATGGTGGAGTAGAAATGTCCACCCCAGCTAGCTGACATAGGTGTGTAATGAGAGAAGGATGCCCCAAAGGTGCTTTGTTGCTCGGAGTGGAGGAACAACTCTTGATCTCATTTGCTATAATCTGGCCAATGTTCACACTCAAACCTCTAAGCACGCAGCATAAGAACATGGCCCTGGCAACAGTGATGTCCGAGACATGAGAGCAAGGTTGAATGTTGGCATGAGAGAATGCCATCCAATATTATGCTAGAGGCGTCAAGTTAGCCCTCTTGATGTGCACAACTGCACTACTATTGTTCCTGTGAAAGTGCCCTCTAGGCATACAAAGAAAATTCTCAATGTCATCAAAATTAGTTCCCTCCTCCAAGTTCAATGTGAACTCTGCACTCCTGTCCATTCAGTATTGAGGAATTTGTTGATGGTCTCAAGATCATACCTAATAATCTTCCCACTGACATAGCTCATATAATCCTAAGTGTGGGAGTCTCCCAATGGCTTTGCATTGGTGTAGAATTCTTTCACCACTGCAATATTGGCTGGTGCAGGGTAGGTAGCTAGCTTCTCCCAATGTCTGCTCTCCATCTCCTCTCCAAACTATGGAGCCAAGTTTGGAATCCATCATGCCTTGCGTTCGATCAGGAGTCGCCTATCTTGGACAAGGCAGTGTTGTTGCTCATGTCTTCTAGAGAGGAATTTGTTGGAATAAAACCTCTCTGGTTCCCTCCTCTTGTGTCTTGCAGTCTTTATCCTTTTCCCTGATAAGGAGGTCATCCCTGCATCAAATACAATTCACAAGACAAAAAGAACTCTCATTAAGTGTTAGCAAAACACAAAATCTCGTCCAAATATACTGTCAATCAACGTTGAGGGAAAAATAGGTCCCCCCAGCGTCTCTTGCAACCAAAACACACATCAAAACACCGAAAATCCAACACTGCCAGAATAGCGCTCAACGCCATGTACCGCTGAGCTGTATCAGTTCAGCTTTTCAAAATAGCCTTAGCTGGCTTCCAATCTCCACCCATATGCAATTTTTTCAGTTCCAGACCCCAATCATACATTTTAATCGGTCCAAACATCAATTATTTCATTTAATCATCCATAAAAATCAAAAGCCCTAAAAATTCATGCTCAGACAACCATTCTCATACAAAATCATGTTCTTCAAACCCTAGAATGAAAAATGTATGACTTACTTGGGTGGAGATACTCAAATGTGTGCAAGATGTTTGATGAATGTGAAGGACTCAATCCTAACTGCTATGCTCTCACAAAAAAACCCAAAGTTGGATGATGAAGTGGTGCAAAAATGGTGGAGAAAGGGTTTTTAAGAAGAGGGGTGAAGGGAAAAGTGGAGAGAATGCTTTGAAGAGTGCTTGAGAGTGAAAAGAGTGAGTGAGGGTCGAATGAGGAAGCTTGGCCGAGACCTAAGGTAAGTAATTTGTGCAATGGGCCAACTCACGCTGGGCCCAACTTAAAAACCCAAAATAAAATTCTGTAGAACCACCGCTTAGCGCTAGTTACCGCTCAGCGGTAAGCACGATTTATACTTTCCTCTTCTTGGCTTGCCCTAAGCGTCATTGACCACGTACCACTTAATTTCAACTCTCAAATTTTGAATTTCATGCAATTTCCACTCATTCAAACCCCTAAAATGCAACTAGAACAGAGTCAAAACATGCAACAAACATAAATCAATCAACTGGGTTGCCTCCCAGGTAGCGCTTGTTTAACGTCACGAGCCTGACCCAAACTCTTTTTAGCACCCATCAGTAGGTGCAACATTACCATCACCCATCAATAGGTGTACCTTCCTATACCCTTTAGTAGATACATAATCATCTAGCATCCCTCAGTAGATGCTACCCAATAAACAATGTTCAAAAGATATTCAAATTACATCACCAAAATTAAATAAACAAAATTAAAGAACAAATGTTTTTAAATCACTGGGGTGCCTCCTAACAAGCGCTCTTTTAATGTCATTAGCTTGACCCAAGAAAGCTCAAACACCCATCAGTAAGTGTTGATATTCTCCTTGCTTGCTATTTTCTTTCTTTTTCTTCTTCTTCTTTCTACTGAATTTCTTCAGAAATTTGATAAAACCAAGCACCTGTTTCCATGTCTCAATCATAGGAACTTTAATCTCCAATTTCTTGAAGATCTCCATAAAGCTCTCAAATTCCTTTGTCTTCCTATGATACTTCCTTGGATGAGGAAGGGGTTTTTCATATGATCTTTTCTTTTTTCTTCTCTTCCTCTTTTTCTTACTTTCTTTCTTTTTTTCTTCTTTTTTCCCACTCAACTTCTTTATTTTCACACATTCTCTTTTTTTCTTTTTTCTCAAAAACTTCTTTTTCTTTTTCTTCATCATTATCTTTCTCACTCAACCTTTCTATTTCTCTTTCCTCTATCTTTTCCTCATCAACAACCTTGTCACTTCCAGTGATAGTGGCTTGACATTCCTCCCTAGGGTTAACTTCAGTATTAACCCCAGAATCTTCCAATTTCTCAATCAAATTACTAAGTTGCATCTTCATCCTTTTGAATGTCGCTTCCTTGCTATTCTGAGCGGAGACAACATTTTTCATAATTTGTTGAAAAGCATCTTCCAACTTTGTCAATGATAGAGAGTGTTCTTGCTACCATTGACTTTGATCCATGCTTGAGTGAGGTTCCCACCAGTGGTTGAGATTATTTAAGACTTGAGAAACGAAATTTGGGTTTTTTGAATGCAAAACAGAAAATAAACATGCATGCAAAGGTTGATTAATTCACCAAGAAAATACGTAGGTGAATGATATAGAAGATTTATGTTGTTGGGGTTTCCGACTTTATCTTATCCAATCTCATATATTTATGAATTCTACTCCTTCATTAATGTCAATGTCACTTTCTAATTTACCCTAAACCCGATGTCTCAGTGAAGAGAGCCTACTCCTAATTATTAGTTTACAATGTCTTGTCACCCTAGCAATTGATCATGCATTACATTCGCACAGAAGCTTAAAGGAAATCGGTCCTCCTATCCCTATGTCTACGTAATATTTCTCCCGGGAGAATTTCCCCATGTCTAGGTTTCCCCGTATGCGTCCATATCGACAAAATCAAATATCACGCTATTGAATGAGTTAAACAAAGCATGCATAGAGTAAACAGGTAAAACTCTAACAATTAATGAAGTAAAACATATAGATTAAGAATCAATTCAATATATGAGAGTTTCAAAGGATTACATCGTGTTCCCAACAACAATGGAGGTTTAGTTCACCATGGACATGGTGAAATTAGATGAAAACAATGTAAAGAATGAAAGATAAAACCCTAGAATTTGTAGATTGGAGCTTCAGCATCCAAAATCTGCCTCCGAGGGGTGAAGAGAGTGTTTTTGCACCTCTTTTTGCCAAAAGATACCCTCTCTGGGTTGTGCAAATCAATATATAGTTCATAAAAATCAGCAAAAACTAGCCCAAGCCCAAGAGACTAGCGCTCAGCGGTGAACGGTAGGTGCGTCTTCTCAAGAATAACGCTCAGCGTTGCTGCCCAAGCTTCTGGTAGTGAACTCTCAGTAGAGGTTGGCGCTCAGCGGTGGCTGCGACACTTGATAATTCCCCTCAGGGTTGGCACTTAAGCGTCGTCCAAACGATTCATCCTCAAGACCAACGCTTAGCGGTAATTGGCGGTGAGCGGTGGCTGCGATTCTTCTTTTGTGCTTGTCTTCCAGCTATCATGGGAAAGAAACATGTTCGTGATTGGTTCAGGATCGTTGATGAAAAGGAAAGTCAGGGGGGAACTTCCCGTGCTAGATCGAGCGGTGCTTCTGTTCCAACGCCTACTGCTGAGAAAACCAATATTTCGCAACATATCGATTTGCCGCCATCACCTCACGTGGCCTTTATGGAGGAGCGTCCATTTGTCAGGAATCGTAAGGAAAGTCAACCAACAGAAATCTCGAAGACCTCCAAGAAAACCAAAGACTCCGAGGAGCAGGCTGATTGTCAAGTTTATCACCCCATTCCCGGCGGCATGCGGGGTCCGACTTTCAACATTGGACACAAGATCGATTTTAGTGGTCGAAGGTATGACCGAGAAAAAGATGTCTGAGACTGCTATGGAACTTGCGTGCTGAACAACTATAGCTACCTAGCATGTGGCCTATGCTTCTGATAAGGGTATCCTGAGAACCGAGTTTGAACAGGTCAAGACGCAACTGAATGAGGTGATTATTGTTCACTCTTACTTTGAGCAGAAACAGAAAGAAGCTGAAAAGGTAATAGCTAAAGGTCGCATGATAATGGGAAACTTGCAGAAGGCCGACACTGAAATGAAGAACGCACAAGATCAACTTGCTGCTGAGTTGGAGGTGCTGAAAAAGGAGGCCTTTGACCAGAAAAAGGATATTGTTGCATTGGAGGCAGAGAGGAATGGTCTGCGGCGGACAAGTACCAAGGACAAAGAGCTAAAGGTGGAGATGAGTGAAGCTATTTTCTTAGAGCATACATGAGGCTTCAAGAAGGCTCTGAGACATGTGTCACATCTCCTTAACATATCCACTGAAGGGGTCGGGTTTGACCCAAGAAAAGATGTCTACCATGGGCAGCTAGTATTGTTAAGAGATATTCCTGCAGATGCCTTTCTGGAGGACGAGCCCACCGAAGCGGGGAATGAAGGTGGGGTTGCTGCAGAAGCAGCTATATCTGGTGAAGTGAGAAAGGAAGATCCTGCGGCCCCTTCTACCACCGATGCCACTGTTGTGAAATATTTGGTAGGATAACTTTAAAATGTTGAACACTTTGCATTTTTATTTGCTTTTTGCTTTTGCTTCGAAGTACTTTGTACCCATTACATTGACAACTTTTGTGCTGACTACCTTGTATGATAGAATATCTTTGTGGTGATTCTTTGATGTTAAATGTTGCCATTGTTTTGATATAATTGTGAACTCTTTCTAAATTTTTCCATAGGCCACACTATTCGGAGTCCTTTTTAGAACTTTTTCCCATGTTAATTAGCACTTTTGCTAGCATCTATTTTTCCTGTTCTAAAGGAAGATAACAGTCCAATATGGATTATCAAAGGAACATAAGTAATTAGACTAACTCACTTCATAATGTCATTCGTCTTTATCGTACTTGGTGTGCCATGACCGTCCGATATAATTTCGATGGCTCTGTAGTAAGTAGCCTGCCTTTATGCTGGCATACGCTAGGCGTTCTAGGGCGAACATGACCTAGACTAGGGAATGGTCCCCTAGGTTTGGTATACTGGGTGTTCTAGGGTGAACATCGACTAGAAGGAGTGTATCCCTATATTTAATGCACTTGGGTGTTCTAGGGCGAACATGACCCAAAGGGAGTTTCTCCCTATACGTAATACGCTGGGTGTTCTAGGGCGAACCTGACCAAAAGGGAGTTTGTCCTTATACGCAATACGTTGGGAGTTCTAGGGCGAACATCTACCAGGTCTGGGAGTTCTTCCCTGCTTTTGTACTTCTGCATGAACGACTTTTTTGCCTCCACTTTTGGGATAATACATTGGGTGTTCTAGGGCGAACATCTACCAGGTCTGGGAGTGCTTCCCTGCTTTTGGGCTTCTACACGAACGACTTTTTGGCCTCCACTTATGGGATTTGTATGCGTGATGTGATCATTGTTAAACCCCTGGCAAGTGTACCAGATCGTATCAAGTAATAATAATTGGTAAACCCAATATCGTTCTTCCCAAAGGACTCTTAAGGCCTCATCTTTCATGTAAACAAATCGTTTAAGACTTGAGAAAAGAAAATGATTTTAATGGTTTCAAATGCAAAACAAAAATAAACATGCAAATGCAGGAATTCAATTGACGAAGAGTAACTATGAATGAATGAGGTAGTTGGGGTTTACAATTTCATCTTATCCACCCTCATATATCTACTCTTCTTATTTACTTTGCTTATTTATCATATTGCCATGCAAACTTTCTTGGTCTACCCTTAACCTAATCCCTTGGTGAAAAGAGCCTATTACTAATTACTTGCTTGTTATCCCTAGCCTCCCCTAGTAACTAATAATGCATAATGAGCAGAAGCAAAATACAATTTATCGTCCTACCCTTATCCCTAGGCGGTATTAACATAATCAAGGAATTCTCCCCAGTTCATGACATTACCGTACGTCCCCGTATCAATAAAGACAAACAACATCTACCGAATGAGTTAAACTGTAGAAGCATTAAGCAAAGGTAAAGAACCCAACAATTGATAAATTAAGCATATGCAAGCATATAAAGTAAACAAGAATTTCAATATATGAAAGTTTCAAAAGATTACATTGTTCCCTAACATATAAGGGTTTAGTTCACCATAATCATGGTGAAACTAGATGAACTAAATGGAAGAATGGAAAAGCAAACCCTAGAATTGATAAAGTGGAGCCTAAGCATCCAAGAAATCTCCTCCAAAGGTGTAGAGCTGTTGTGGACTTGTTCTCTGCCAAAAGAATTACATTTGGATTCGCACTAGGGCTATATATAAGCCAAAAAGATAATAGAAAGATCTCAAAATCCAAAATATAAAAACAGACAATCGCCCAGGCGCCTAAATTGGCCGCTCAGCGGTTTGCCTCAACACACGCCACTACCCAGGCGCCTAAAATGACCGCTGAGCGGTTTGCCTCTTGTCGCTCTGGACGCTCAGCGTCACCGCCTGGGCGCCAGACAACAACTTTTCCTTGCACTAGGACGCTCAGCGGTGGAATTTACCGCTGAGCGGTTCACAGACTCTTCTTTTCTTCCTTTTTCTCCTTCATTCTTGAGTCTATGACCTTCCTACTTCATTGCCATCTTCCATTTCCATCAAAAACCCTGCAAAACAAGCATAATATCTCTAAAAACAACTTTTGACTCTCATGTAACACAACTTAAGAGTTTTACTTGATTCTAAGCTCATTTTAAGCTACAAAGGGTGTCTTTTAATATCAAATTTATGCATGAAAATAACGGTTTTGAGACCGTTATCACAACCCCAAACTTAAAACTTTGCTTTGTCCTCAAGCAAAACAAAACAAAACTTGGCCTTCCAATTTTTCATCAAATAGTTCTACACTTTTCAAAACCCTTTTCTTCATGACAAGTTAATTCAGATTTTCAATGGAATCCTACCAAAATGCAAGCATGCTTTCAATCCAATCTAGTTCACCTACTCCAATATTTCCCAACAGATGTTTTATTCATGAATGATCAATCCACTAAGCATAGATGTAAACATGGATTTCAACAATTCTTACCAAGCAAGTGTTTCACTCAATCATTCAAGTGTTTTAAGGAATCACTCCACTCTTTATTATTCACATGTCATATAAAACAATATTGCCATTTATCTAAAACAATCAAAATCCTTACATGCAAATCCCATCACAAGGACTTTTCCAAGGCTTATAATGAGGCTAGGCTATCAAGAAAATTTGGTTTTTCTAGATTGCAAAATCCTTGAGTTAAGAGAGCTATTTCATCATTGAAAAGGTTCAAGTTTAAACTCTCTCTATCACCAAACTCCTTTATTCCCAACTTCTTCCCTTTTTCTCAATTTTGCATTGAGTTCCTTTTTCATGTTTTTACTTTTTCCTTTTCTTCTTTACTCATGCATTTTTCTTTTCAATACTTGAACTCAATGCTCTTCTTTTTCCTCTCAATTTTCCCCATACAACCCCAAACTTGAACCTTTTCATCACATAAAATTATTCTCAACCCTACTCAAGATAAATAATTTCAAATCAAGGGTTCTCATCCTTTTAAGGCCAAGGTTCAAAAAGGGTATAAAATTTTAAACTTGTTGGGTGAAATTTTTGGCTAGATAAGGACTTCCAAACATGGCCTTGATCATATAACATAAGCATGCAAATCAATCAATTATCAAGACTAAGGCAATATCATTCATGATTCCCTGTGAACAATACATATATCAGTAAGAACTCTGGAGCTCAAAACCTCACACACATGCTCTCTCTCACATCATTCATTTATCCTGCTTAGCATCACAATCACAATCATGAACCACAACACATCTATTCATATAACTAGTGAATCATTTAACTAGATATCAACACACATACATTCTCAGTCAACCACATTCAATCATTATCCAATACTTGTCATGCATTTTTAATACTACCATCAGAACCATTGTACAAGCCAAGCATATACACAAAATAAAAGTTCAACCTATTCTACAAATTCAAAGTACAAAAGAAAAAGATACATGGGTTGCCTCCCAATAGCTCTTGTTTAACGTCACGAGCCTGACCCGAACCTCATGGATCCACCAACATCATCACCGCAGAAAATTGCTCCACCCCCCAAGTAATGCTTAAGCCTCTGCCCATTTACCACCCAACTTCGCTGCTGACCATCATCATTTGGAATTTCCAATTCCACAGCTCCATTTGGGTATACACACTTTATTACAAACGGTCCCGACCATTTTGATTTTAACTTTCCAGGAAATAACTTCAACCTTGAATTGAACAATAACACATGTTGCCCTGGATTGAAAACCCTCTTTATCAACTTCTTATCATGATAAAATTTTACTTTCTCTTATAACTCCTAGAGGAGTCATATGCATGTAACCTCATCTCTTCAAGTTCTAACAATTGATTTCTTCGTTTGCTTTGAACTTCATGAGGATTAAAGTTTAAAAACTTCAAAGCCCACAAAGCCTTATGTTCCATCTCTACTGGCAAGTGACATGCTTTCCCATATACCATTTGAAAAGGTGATAATCCCATGGAGGTCTTCATAGCTGTCCTATAGCCCAAAGTGCATCATCCAATTTATGTGACCAATCTTTTCGTGAAATAGCAACTGTCTTTTCTAATATCCTTTTGATTTCTCTATTGGAAACTTCAGCTTGACCGTTTGTTTGTGGATGATAAGGTGCATCTACCTTATGCTTTACCCCGTAATGTTTAAGTACCTTAGCAAGCTGAACGTTACAAAAATGAGACCCCCATCGCTAATAAGTACTCTAGGAGTTCCAAATCGTGAGAAAATTTGTCTTTTCAAAAATTTAATCACCGTGTTAGCATCATTCTTTGAACATGCCAAAGCTTCAACCCATTTACTCACATAATCCACAGCCACCAAAATATATTCATTATTAAATGATGGTGGAAAAGGACCAACAAAATCAATCCCCCAACAATCAAAAACCTCAACTTCCAAGATACCCTGTAACGACATTTCATGTCTTCTTGATATAGCCCCTGTCCGTTGACACTTGTCACAATTCCTAGCATGGTTGTGAGCATCTTTAAACAATGTAGGCCAATAAAATCCTGACTGCAAATTTTTTGCAGCCGTTCGCTCTCCATTATAGTGACCTCCATAAGGAGAATTATGACAATGCCAAAGGATTCCTTCTGCTTCTTCCTTTGTCACACATCTTCTCAAAAGATTGTCTGCCCCAATCTTAAATAAATACGGATCATCCCATATAAACTGCTTAGCATCAGAATAAATTTTTTTTCTCTGTTGCCAACTTAGTTCCTCAGGAATAACACCTGCAACTTTAAAATTAGCCATATCAGCAAACCATGGTCTCTCTTGAATATACAAAAGAGTTTCATCTGAAAAAGTCTCCCAGATTTCTTTCTCCTTGCTTGTTACTTCAGTGTTAACCAACCGGGATAAATGATCTGCAATTAAATTCTCACTTCCCTTTTTATCACGAATCTCTACATCAAACTCTTGTAACAAAAGGACCCACCTAATTAGCCGTGGCTTTGAATCTGGCTTTGTCAATAAGTACTTTATGGCTGCATGATCCGTATAAATTATCACTTTAGATCCAATAAAATAAGATCTAAATTTTTCCAGTGCATAAACTATAGCCAGAAATTCTTTTTCTGTAGTAGCATAATTCAGCTGTGCTTCATTTAACACCTTGCTAGCATAATAAATAGCATGAAATACCTTTTCTTTTCTTTGACCCAACACAACACCTATAGCATAATCACTGGCATCACACATAAGCTCAAAATCTTTATTCCAATCTGGAGCCACAATCACTGGAGCAGAAATCAAACTTTTCTTTAAGAAATCAAAAGCTTGCAAACACTCAGGGCTCATCTCAAATGGTGTATCCTTAACAAGCAGATTACTTAATGGCTTAGCAATCTTTGAAAAATCTTTAATGAATCTCCGATAAAACCCCGCATGACCTAAGAAACTCCGAATTCCCTTCACATTTGATGGTGGTGGAAGTTTTTCAATAATCTCCACCTTGGCCTTATCAACTTCAATTCCTCTGGCTGAAATCTTGTGTCCCAACACAATTCCTTCTGTAACCATAAAATGACATTTTTCCCAATTCAAAACAAGATTCGTTTGAACACACCTTTTAAGAACTGCATCCAAGTTAATTAAGCATCTTTGAAAGGAGTCTCCAAATACTGAAAAATCATCCATGAAGACTTCTATGCTTTTTTCCATGAATTCCGCAAAGATTGCTTGCATACACCTTTGAAATGTAGCAGGTGCATTACATAATCCAAATGGCATTTTCCTATAGGCGAATATACCAAAAGGACATGTAAAGGCTGTTTTTTCTTGATCTTCAGGATCCACCACAATTTGATTATATCCAGAATAGCCGTCAAGGAAACAATAATATGCTTGTCCAGCCAATCTTTCTAACATCTGGTCCATAAAGGGTAAAGGAAAATGATCCTTTCTGGTAGCTGTATTTAACTTTCTGTAGTCAATACACATACGCCATCCAGTAACTGTTCGTGTAGGAATTAATTCATTTTTCTCATTATGAATCACTGTCATTCCTCCTTTCTTTGGCACCACCTGAACCAGACTCACCCATTTGCTATCAGAAATTGGGTAAATGATACCTGCTTCTAATAATTTCAACACTTCCTTTCTCACAACTTCCTTCATAACAGGATTCAATCTCCTCTGTGGTTGCGCCACTGGCCTATAATCATTCTCCATAAGAATCCTGTGCATACAATATGTGGGGCTTATGCCTTTAAGATCTGTAATTGACCAGCCTATAGCACCGCTATTTGCTTTTAGAATTTCCACCAATTTCTCTTCTTCATTAGGAGATAATGAAGTACTAATAATAACTGGTTTTCCTTCATTATTTTCCAAAAATACATATTTCAGATATGGTGGTAATTCTTTCAATTCAAGCTTACTTTCTTTCACTTTCTCTTCAAGATCAATTCTTTCAAAACTGGCTTCCTCTGTTGCCTTCGTTGCTTCTAAATCACGGATACACTCTTCAATCATTTTCTCCTCCTCTTCATGTACATCTTCATGGTCATCAATGAGAGTTCTCTCTAATACAGATGCATTTCGTATTCTCTTATCTTGCAACATACAAAGTTCTTCCATAATGTCTATTTGAAAACATGACTTATTATCCTTAGGATATGACATTGCATGGAAGACATCAAAATTTACCTCTTCATCCTGAACTCTAACCTTCAACTTACCATTCTCTACATCAATTAAAATCCTGGCTGTCTTCATAAAAGGTCTTCCCAGAATCAAAGGTGCATCTCCATTTTCCTCCATCTCCATGACAACAAAATCTACTGGGAATAAAAATTTATCCACCTTTACTATCACATCTTCAGCCACTCCATATGGATATTTAAGCGACCTGTCTGCCAATTGAAGAGTCATCCTTGTTGGTTTTAATTCTAATCCTCTAACCTTTTTAAACATGGAAAGAGGCATTAGATTAATACTAGCTCCCAAATCAATCAAAGCTTTTCCTACTTCTAACTCTCCAATGGTGCATGGAATGGTAAAGCTCCCTGGATCTTGCAATTTAGGAGGTAATTTCTTTTGTATGACTGCACTACAATCTCCTTGCACTTCAATAGTCTCCTTCTCGACATACTTCTTTTTTTTAGTAAGAAGTTCCTTTAGAAATTTGGCATATGATGGCATTTGCTAAAGTGCCTCAGAAAATGGTATGGTTATTTCCAACTTCTTAAAAATCTCCAAAAAACGCTCCAACTATTTTTCTTTTTCATTTCTTGAGTATGTCTTTGGATAAGGCAATGGTTTAACATACTCATTTTCTTTCTCAACCTCTTTTTCCTGATTATCACCCTCATTTTTTTCTTTCTCTCTTTCTTTTTGGTCACTCTCTTTTTTTATGCTTTCCTTTTCAACTCTCCTCTCCTCTAACACTCTCCCGCTTCTCGTAATCATCTCACATGTTTCCTTTTTCTCTACTTGATCAACATAAAATGCTATATTATTCATAATTCTCTAAAAAATTTCTTCAGATTCTGCATTTCTTTGTATTGCCATAAATTGAGGCTGTTCTGAAATTCTTGATGGTGTTATCATCTCCTGTGGTAAAGTAGACAATTTCATAATGATTGTCTCCAATTGCTGAGCAATTATCTTGTTTCGCTCCATCATTACACTATGATCCTGTGATACTGAAGTTTTCTGAACAAAAGCAGTGCTTTCACTCTGTGTTTCCTCATTGTCTGTCATGTTCTCAATCAACTCATAAGCCTCGTCTTCAGTTTTTTTCATTATATCCCCTCCAGCTTCAGCATTTAACACCATCTTTGATTGCATGTTTACCCCTCCAAGAAATGAAAGAACTATAGTTGTTTTATCAAATCCATGGACTGGGGTCTTCCTTAATAGGTTTTAAACCTATCCCATGCTTGCCCAAGAGTCTCTTCCATGCCCTGCTTGAATGACGATATTTCCAGCTTTCCTTGAATAACTTTGGACTATGAAAAATATTTTTTAACAAATCTTGTAGCCACACTGTGCCATGTGGTGAATGTCCCTTTAGGAAAAGAATAAAGCCACGCCTTAGCATTGCCCGCTAATGAGAATGGGAACAAGCTAAGCTTAACTCGTTCATCTGATACACCTGCCATCTTCACAGTATTGCAGATTTCACTAAACGTGGTCAAATGATCATACAGAATCTCATTTGACAAGCCGTGAAACTGGTTGCCTTGTACTAGGTGTATTAGTGCTGGATTAATCACCATGTTGGTCGTTTGATCCATAGGCATGGCTATGCTGTTAAAGTGAAAAGGACCTACAACATTAGATTGATCTGCCAATGTGCGTCTTGGAGGAAATTGTTCTGCCATCTCCCCTGTTCTTCTATCTGGTGAAGGTGACAATAATCTGCTAGGAGAAGGGAATAAATCCCTAGATGGGTGTCTGAATCTCGTTATTCCCCTTGTCTCACTTAAGCCGTCAAGAAGAGGTTGGGTATTTTTCTTACTCCTAGTATGTCTAGCCTCCTGTTGCATGTACAAGAAACACAAACCCTAGTAGCACTTTTATTTTAAAAAAAATATATACAAATATTAACAATCAAGTCAAAATTAATCAATTTACACTAATCGAAAAAGTTAAACCAAGAGTCCCCGGCAATGGCGCCAAAAACTTGTTAAACCCCTAGCAAGTGTACTAGATCGTATCAAGTAATAATAATTGGTAAACCCAATATCGTTCTTCCTAAAGGACTCTTAAGGCCTCATCTTTCGTGTAAACAAATCGTTTAAGACTTGAGAAAAGAAAATAATTTTAATGGTTTCAAATGCAAAACAAAAATAAACATGCAAATGCAGGAATTCAATTGACGAAGAGAAACTATGAATGAATGAGGTTGTTGGGGTTTACAATTTCATCTTACCCACCCTCATATATCTACTCTTCTTATTTACTATGCTTATTATCATATTGCCATGCAAACTTTCTTGGTCTACCCTTAACCCAATCCCTTGGTGAAAAGAGCCTATTACTAATTACCGGCTTGCTATCCCTAGCCTCCCTTAGTAACTAATAATGCATAATGAGCGGAAGCAAAATACAATTGATCGTCCTATCCCTATCCCTAGGCAGTATTAACATAATCAAGGAATTCTCCCTAGTTCATGACATTATCGTACGTCCCCGTATTAATAAAGACAAACAACATCTACCAAATGAGTTAAACTGTAGAAGCATTAAGCAAAGGTAAAGAACCCAACAATTGATAAATTAAGCATATGCAAGCATATAAAGTAAACAAGAATTTCAATATATGAAAGTTTCAAAAGATTACATTGTTCCCCAACAACTAAGGGTTTAGTTCACCATAATCATGGTGAAACTAGATGAACTAAATGGAAGAATGGAAAAGCAAACCCTAGAATTGATAAAGTGGAGCCTAAGCATCCAAGAAATCTCCTCCAAAGGTGTAGAGTTGTTGTGGACTTGTTCTCTGCCAAAAGAATTACATTTGGATTCGCACTAGGGCTATATATAAGCCAAAAAGATAACAGAAAGATCTGAAAATCCAAAATATAAAAATAGACAACCGCTCAGGCGCCTAAATTGGCCGCTCAGCGGTTTGCCTCAACACACGCCACCGCCCAGGCGCCTAAAATGACCGCTCAGCAGTTTGCCTCTTGTCGCTCTGGACGCTCAGCGTCATCGCCTGGGCGCCAGACAACAACTTTTCCTTGCACTAGGACGCTCAGCGGTGGAATTTACCGCTGAGCGGTTCACAGACTCTTCTTTTCTTCCTTTTTCTCCTTCATTCTTGAGTCTATGACCTTCCTACTTCATTGCCATCTTCCATTTTCATCAAAAACCCTGCAAAATAATGCAAAACAAGCATAATATCTCTAAAAACAACTTTTGACTCTCATGTAACACAACTTAAGAGTTTTACTTGATTCTAAGCTTATTTTAAGCTAAAAAGGGTGTGTTTTAATATCAAATTTATGCATGAAAATAACGGTTTTGAGACCGTTATCAATCATCTACATTGTTAATAATTGAAAAATGTTCAACGGTTTTATGACCTGAAAGCTATCTGCTCGCATTTACCTTTAGGATAATATGATCAAATGTATACAAATTCATTACTGTAAACGGGGAAACAATGTTTAAAAAAAATAGACATGTGAAAACGAAATTCAACTAAAATAGAATTTAAGATGTGTCGCTGATAACGATTCAAAAACCGTTATTTTTATACTTAAATTTGACACTAAACACACCCTTTATGACTTAGAAACTAGCTTGAAATCATGCATTTTGCTTAAGTTAGAGAATAAGAGAGTCAAAGGTGGTTTTCTTGGTTTTATGCTTGGTTTTTCTTGTTTTGGTAGGATTTAACATGAATTGAATGATGGAAGATGAAGCAGGAAGGAGTTGGACTCAGGAAAAGATGGAAAAGTGCACAAAGGAAGAATCACAGCCACCGTTGAGCGCCAGTTCATCGCTGAGCGCCAGTTTCGCTGTGGAGATCTCTGTCAAACGCTCAAGAGCCAATGTTGAAGGGAGAATTGAAGTATCGCGCCCACCGCTGAGCGCTACTCTGCCGCTGAGCGATGGCTCCTTCAGCTAATTCAATGTCAAACGCCTGCGCATCAACGTTGAGCGTTAATCTTGAGTGTCGCTGATGAGTTGATATTTTATTGACTGTATTTGGTTTATTGCACTTAAATAAATCAGGAAATTGTGCTTAATTGTCGGGTATTTTCCCGTTTTTCCTAATTATGCTTAATTTGATCAAAAATTCTTATTTTAGTTAATTTGAATTTTTCTGAGCTGATTAATTGCATTTTTAGTTGCAGGAAAATTTTGGAGATATCTTTTGGAGCATAAGGATGAAGGCTTGGTCATTAAAGACTCTACAATTAGTCATCTCAATTTTAATTAAATTGTAACTTAGTTATTTAGGACATTTAATTAGGATTTTGTGCATTAGGCCTTTTAGTGGCAAAAATTGTAGAAGCCCAATGTTGTGGAACAGTTGGCAAAAAACCCTAGGGTTTCTTTAGTGGTGGACCCCACCCATTAGGAGGAATTCTCGGCATTTAGAGCTAGGAGGCCGACCCTTGCAAGCTAGCACACTTTTTAATTCATTTTGCTTAGGTTTTGTATGAACACTCTCATGGAGAGCTTGGGTGTGCCACGGTTTTGGACCATTGAATGAACAAGGATGCATTTTCCTTCTTATCTTGCTTGAATCTTATTTATCTTTGCTTGGTGGAAGTGAGAACCGTCACTCATCTCCTTTCATTTCTTCTTGAAAGTTGAGAGCATGAGCTTGAAGGGTTGTTCTTGCATTTTCATGGTGGTTCCTTAGGTTGAATGAAAGCTTATTTTTCGTTTTGCTTCTCCTTTGCTTCAATATTTTTGGTTTCCTTTTAGTTTTCTTGGTTGGATGACGAAAATGAAGTTCTTGTTGAGTTTTGTAGTGAAGAAAGCTTGAGTTGGTTTATGGGTGTTTGAGGTTTGAACCATTTTCTTCTTGTGCTTTTGTTTTGATGGTTGGAAGCAAATATTGAGCTGGAACATTGTGTTGTATTTCCATGGCTGGACGATGCTGCAAGGAAGGCTAGAGATTTTATTTTGTTTTCATCAAAAGTTTGAAGAAAATAAAGTGTGAAGTTGGTTTGAAGAAGTTAAACTTTGGGTTTGTTATTCTTGTATTATTTTGCAATTGGAACTTTGTGTTCTTTGGTGTATTCTCGGTGATGAGAAGTGGAGAAAACAATTTGAATGTTTGTGTTGGTGGAGAAAACCGAGAATGAGGTTGGAAGGGAGAGATAATGGTGCATTTAATTTTTACCTTATTTGGGCAAGCACATGAGAGGCTCATTTTCATAGAAAGAATGTTTCCATTTTGGTCTTTGCCTTTGTGCAGAAATTCTGCCGAGAAAGAGAGATCTTGTGTGGTTAATTTCCTTTGACTTTGCTTACATGGCACCTTGGTTGAACCAGTTTTTGCAACAATTACTTGGTAACTCACGACATTTTGTGTCTTGGTGTGTGGTGTCCGAATTTGTTTTATGGAGAGAGGAATACACGGATCCCATAGTGTGGAAAGCAAAGTTTGTCTTGAAGATTGAAGCACATGCCACACAAGGAAGCAACATATTAAATTTTTTGTTGAATGAAGAAAGTGAATGGTAGTTGGTGTGCATTGGGAACTCACGGCCATGAAGGTTTTTGGCCATTCTAGAAATTGAATTTCTTTATTTGGTGCATGTATTGTCACGTGATATTGCTAGTAGGAAGTCATGTTGTTTATTTCTTTTGTTTTCAATTAGTTTAATTAGTAGGTTGAGTTGGTTTTATGTCTTTGATTTAGTGTTGCATTTAAATAATATTAATTGTGCTAGATAATTTTTTGTTACATTGTTGGGGTCTAGTATTTTATTTTGTCTTAATGTTGTCTTGTATTTGTGGTAGAGATAATTTAATTGTCATGATAGCTTAAATTAGTTGAGTTGGTCATTAGCGATATTAGAATGCTTCTTTGAGATTTCTGGACTGTAATTGTATTTGCCCCTCTGACCTTGTTGATGTGAAAATCTATTTTTGCACTTGCAATTGAGTACACGCTTAGTTGCTTAGTTGGTGTTTAGTATTCGCTTAATTGATGAAACTACATGGTGTAAATTGGATTTGACGTTAACATTGCGTTCGCTTAGTTCGCTTTTATGAAAACATGCTTAGCCTTCGCTTAGTTGGTTGACTATGTTGGATTAGAGGTTTGAGTCGGCGTCATTTTGTGATCTGTGATAGGAAGCATTATAATTAAGTTAATGACCAATCGTTTTCAGTCTGTCTTTGAAACCGTTTTTTTAGATCTGTGTTTGCATTTCTGTTTGCGTTAGTGTTTTAATTTTATTCATCCGTATTCACCACAAAACTTTTCACAACCCCCCCCCCCCGCCCCACTTCGTGTCTGACTTAATTCTAGAACCGCAAAATTGGTCCTTGAGAGACGACCTAGGAGTCATTTCCTAGCTATACTGCATTTCTAATTGCACATTAAATTTGCATAGGGTGCGACAACCCATCAAATTTTGGCGCCGTTGTCGGGGACCAACGGTTTAGTTTTAAGTCTTGTGTTGTGTTTGTGTTTGTGTGAGTTGTGTTGTCTTGTGTTGTTTTCTATGGTTTGAAATTTTTGTGCTATTGTTTCATGATTATAGGGTGTTGTGATTTAGTGCATGACTAGAGGAAATCCTGGACCCATACCACCCTTTGATCCTGAGATTGATAGAACGTTTCATAGGTTAGCTAGGCATTCTAGGAATTTGTCTTTAGAGTCTATTTTTGAGTCAATTCCATTAGATACTGTGCATCCTACTGCTGAATCTGAATTCACTGCTGAGTACTTTGTGCATATTGCATCTACTGCATCTGTTGCATCTGCACCTGATTCTGATTCTGATTATGTTATTTTTCACACTGAGAACAATATGGCACAACCTCCACCTCGTGAGAGGACTTTTAGGGAGATGGCTGCACCTAATTTCGATATTGAAAGCTTGTGCATCCAATATCCTGATGAGGACGTTCCATATGTTCTCAAGACTGGACTGATCCATTTGTTGCCAAAGTTTCATGGCCTTGCAGGTGAGAGTCCGCATAAGCATCTGAAGGAATTCCATATTGTCTTTTCGACGATGAAACCGCATGATGTTCCTAAAGATCACATCTTCTTGAAGGCTTTCCTTTATTCATTGGAAAGTGCTGCTAAGGATTGGTTGTATTATTTGGTGCCTAGATCTGTCACTAGCTGGGATGATCTGAAGAGGCTGTTCTTGGAGAAATTTTTTCCAGCATCCCAGACCACAACTCTTAGAAAAGACATATCTGGGATTAGACAGCTTGGTGGAGAGAGCTTATATGAGTACTGGGAGAGATTCAAGAAAATTTGTTCAAGTTGGTCCTCACCATCAGATACCTGACCAACTCCTTCTTCAGTATTTCTATGAAGGCCTCAACAACATGGATAGGGGTATGATTGATGCTGCCAGTGGTGGAGCACTTGGAGACACCACGCCTGCTGAGGCTAGGCAATTGATTGAGAAGATGGCCGCCAACTCCTAGCAGTTTAGCGTCAGGAATGATGCCATTGTGGTGAGGGGCGTATATGATGTTGATGCCCAGTCTTTATCATCTGCTGAAAGCAAATTGGAAGGCAAGCTTGACTCTCTTATGAGGTTGGTAACACAGTTGACAACCAACCAGAGACCTACAGCTCCATCTGCATCTGTTGCACGACTATGTCCCATATGTACTTCCAATGACCACTATATAGATGCTTGTCCTTCTTTGCAGCACCATGTTGCTCCTGATGCGCCTCAAGCTTATGCTACTAACATTTACAATAACAGGCAGCTACAACAGCAGAATTATGACTTGTCCAGCAACAGGTACAACCCAGGGTGGAGGAATCACCCCAATCTTAGATGGAACAATGCTTCACAGCATCAGCAGCAGACGCCACCTTTCCAGAATGCTGCAGGTCCTAACAAATATGTGCCTCCACCTATGCAACAAAATCAGAGGCAGCAACAACAACAACAACAAGAGGCACCTGCCCAACTAGTTACCCAACCTTCTACCTCTTCTGAGCCTACATTGGAAGAGGTAGTGAGACAGATGACTATGCAAAACATGAAGTTTCAGTAGGAGACTAGAGCTTCCATACAGAGTCTCACTAACCAGATGGGTCAGATGACTACTCAGCTTAACCAGGCGCAGTCTCAGAATTATGATAAGTTACCATCCCAGACTGTGCAGAATCCGAAGAATGTGAGTGCCATAACCCTCAGATTAGGGAGGCAGGTTGTTCTACCTTCATAGCTGACTCCTACACCTACACCCACGTCTGCCGCTTCTCATAGGACAGAGGATCACTCTATTCCACGCAGGACGTTTGAGGTGGGTGGATCTTCTTCCTCTACCAGTGGTTCTTCTACTCTAGGTGGACCTTCTCCTTCTCCCACCACTACCACCAGTGCATTTCCTCCTTTCCATGATCGACCTATCCCTCTTCCTTTCCCTTCAAGGGCAATTCCTAGCAAAAAGATGGAAGAGGTGGATAAGGAAATATTGGAGACCTTCAGGAAGGTAGAGGTGAACATACCTCTACTTGATGCAATCAAACAGATTCCAAGATATTCCAAATTCTTGAAGGAGATGTGCACACACAAGAGGAAGATGAAAGGTAATGAAAGGATTAGCATGGGTAGAAATGTATCTGCACTTATTGGTAAGTCGGTCCCGCACATTCCTGAAAAGTGCAAGGACCCAGGTATATTTTGCATTCCTTGTGTGATTGGAAACAATAAATTTGAGAATGCCATGCTTGATTTAGGTGCTTCTATTAATGTCATGCCTTTGTCTATCTATAAATCTTTGTCTCTTGGTCCTTTGCAAACTACAGGTGTGGTCATTCAGTTGGCCAATAGGAGTGTTACCCACCCAACAGGTTACATAGAGGATGTCTTGGTTAGGGTTGGTGAACTGATTTTTCCTGCAGATTTTTATGTTTTGGAGATGGAGGAGGGATTCTCTCATGGATCTGCTCCCATTATCTTAGGCATGCCATTCTTGAAAACTGCCCGAACTAAGATTGATCTGTATGCTGGAACTTTGTCTATGGAATTTGCTGATATTGTTGTTCACTTTAATATTCTTGATGCAATGAAATTTGAGGACCATTCTGTTTTTAGGATTGACATATTGGATTGCATTATTGATGAGTGTGTTGCTGATGATTTTACTTCTTTGCATGAGAAAGAACATTCTTTTCCATCTTCTTTACATCCATGCATTGAATCTGGACTTGAATCAGGATTTGAGAATGATGTGGATATTGTTGTGGATATTGATGAGGATTGTGATGTCCAGGATGTTGATGATTTTCTTGATATTGATGATGTTGTTGATATATCTGTGTTGGACATTGATTTGGATTCTGATGAGATGGGTGTTTTGCCTTTACCTGTACATTCTTTAGAGTCAGAATGCATTAACCATGTTGCAGGAAGTACACTTGAATCTGACTTGCAGGCACCCACTCTTGAGCTGAAACAGCTCCCAAAAAACCTCAAGTACGTGTACTTAGAGGATGATGAGAAGAAACCGGTGATAATTTCTACCTCCCTTGATTCTGTTCAAGAGGAGAAGTTGCTTGGTGTGCTGAGGAAACACAAGAAGGCTATTGGTTGGAGTTTGGCTGACATACCTGGTATTAGCCCATCCATATGCATGCATAGAATTCTTCTAGAGGATGGAGCAAAGCCAGTTAGACAGCCACAGAGAAGGCAAAATCCCGTGATCATGGACGTGATTAAGAAGGAGGTGACCAAGCTTTGGCAAGCTGGGATCATCTACCCAATTTCAGACAGTCAATGGGTGAGCCCCATTCATGTTGTGCCCAAAAAGACTGGCCTCACAGTGGTGGAAGAGATCTCCCTTACAGTCCAAAACTGGCAACTGCCACCATGACCAGGGGAGTTTCCTTTTCCCTTCTCCTCCTTCCCTCCTCACTTTTATTGCACTTTGTCTATATCTGCTGACTGTTCTGATTGTTGCTCTAATGATTGTGACACACTGAGGACATTGTGTCGTTTAAGTGTAGTCTATTACGGGAGGTTGTTCTTTGTTTAGGTTTCGGTTTCTAGTTAATTTTTTTGTGTTTTGTGTACAGTTTTGCATGTTTTTCGCGAAAATTTTCGTCCCAACCAAGAAGAGCACAATGTGTACTACCCTTTTTGAACCTAAGCCTTAAACAGTATGTGAAACCCCTTTTGAAAAATATCTACCTTGAGTTAAGTTGAGAATTATTGTGTGGTATTGATAAAGGTTCAAGTTTGGGGTTGTTGGGAAACTGAAAAAGAAAGATAAGCATTGAGTTAATGTGTTGAGTAAAGCATGAAAAGCATGAAAAAGATAGAAAAGATGGCATGAAAAGAAAAGCTCAATGCAAAAGAAAAGGGAAAGTTGGGAATGAGTGAGATTGGCAAAAAGAGAGTTTGTGCTTGAAATATGAATGTTTGAATAACTCTCTTAACTCAAGGATTTTGTGATCTAGAAAAATCAATCTTTCTTGTTAGACCAAGCCGCATTATAAGCCTTGAAAAAGCCCTTTTGATGACATGTGTGTGTGATGATGATTGATTGTGGTAAATGAAAGGTATTTTTTTTCTATGTGACATGTAGGTAAGTGGAGAGAAGGAGTGAACCTTTTGAAACACTTGAGTGATTGAGTGAAACACCATGTCTGGTGAGGAATGATTCCATGAATCTTTGATTATATCTATGCTTAGCTGATTGGTCATTCATGAAAATAGCATTTGTCTGAGATTATATGATTGTGGGAACACTGTGATGAGTTGATATGAAGCATGTGTGCATCTTGATTAAATTCTATTGATAAGCTGAGTTGAGTGATGACTTGTCTTGGAGCATTGGTTTTAGAATGAGTTAAACCATTGTGATTATTTGTGGAGGACAAGCAAAGTTTTAAGTTTGGGGTTGTGATAACGGTTTAAAAACCGTTATTTTCATACTTCAAATTGATATCAAACACACCCTTTATGACTTAGAATTAGCCTAAAATCATGCAATTTGGTTAAGTTAGAGAATAAGGGAGTCAAAGTTGGTTTTCTTGGTTTTATGCTTGGTTTTACCATGATTTGGCAGGATTTATCAGCAATTGAATGAAGGAAGTTGAAGAAGATAGGAATTGGACTTAGGAGAAGGAGAAAAAGTGAAGAGATGAAGACTCGCAGCTACCGCTGGGTGGTGATCACACTGTCGAGCGGTGTACTCCTTGAAGAATTCTCTGCCAGACACTTAAAGGGCACCGTTGGGGGTGAGCCAAAGTGTCGCGCCTACTGCCGGGCGGTGGACTATTGGGTTTAGGCCAAATTTCTATTATTTTTCCGTGTTATAAATAAAATTGCACGAACCAGAATGGGTATCTTTTGGCAGAAAGGACACAAAAACAGTTTTTTCACTCCTTGGAGGCGGATTTTGGATGCGAAAGCTCTGACCTATCAATTCTAGGGTTATTTTTTCCATACTTTCCATTCTTTTCATCTAGTTTCACCATGATTATGGTGAACTAAACCCCTTTGTTGTTGGGGAATGATGTAATCCTATTGAAACTCTCATGTATTGAAATTCTTACTTTAATTCATATGATTTCTTTTATCAATTGTCAGAGTTTTTCCTTCATTATATTTGTATGCTTTGCTTAAGACATTAATCAATAGCATGATTTTTTATTCTATCTATATAGACACGTATAGTTAGGTCTAAACACGAGGGGATTCTCTTGATAGTAATATTACCTAGAGATAGGAATAGGATGACCAATTGCCTTAAGCTTCTGTGCGAATTATGTAATGCATGAATAATTGCTAGAAAGACTACACATAGTAAACTAGTAACTAGGAGTAGACTCTATCCTCCAAGATATTGGAAGTAGGGGAATTTAGAAAGTGGCACTAACATTGATAAAGAAGTAGAATTAAGAAGAATAGTAATTATATGAGAGTGGTTTAGGATGAAATCATAAACCCCCAACAACATCATTCATCCATAAAGTTCAACTGTCAATTGATCAATCTTTGCATGCATGTTTATTTTCTGTTTTGCATTCAAAACCCTAATTTTCGTTTCATCAAGTCTTAAGAAATCAAGAATGCATACAAACGTTTAGGCCTAAGAGTCCTTTGGGAAACGATACTCGGACTTACCGTTTTATTATTACTTGATACGATTCGGTACACTTGCCGGAGTGTTAACATCTTTATGGAAATAGCACAGCATTTGATTATCCTTGACCTGGAAAGTCCCCTTCATGTGATCGACCACCAATTGGGAATCCATTCAACATTTTAAATGAACAATTTCTAGCTCTTTGGCTAGAGTTAGACCGGCAATCAAAGCTTCGTATTCCGCTTGATTGTTACTGGTTTGAAATCAAAAAGTTACGGTTTGTTCAATAACAATACCATTTGGTCCCTCCAAGACAATGTCGGCTCCTCCACCTCTTCTATCTAAGGAACTATCTACGTTTAAATACCATAGTTGCATCAGACCGTCTAACGCGGGTGTTAGTTCAAAGCGTAAACCAAATTCGGAGAGTTCAACAGACTAGGAAATCATCCTTCCTTCCTAGATGATTTGTGCGCACTACCACTTGATGGCTCTGGAAATACGATCGGAGATGGCGCGCCGCTGTTAGTAGAGCCAAAGCCACCTTCTTTATCTGGGAGTATCATTCTTCCGCCCCTGCAAAGTTCTGCTAACAAAATAGATTAACTTAAAATCTGGGGCTTCTTGGATAAGAGCGACACTTACAGCGTTGTTGGATGCAGTTATATACATATCTTGTTACCGGTCAAGCCATAATTGGAGGACTAGTGAGGATATTCTTGACTGTAACGAAAGCTTTTTCACACTGGTCGTCCCAGTGTTGAGTGATACCTTTCTTCATATTCTTAAGAATAGGTTTGATGTGCTCTGCCAACTTCGGGATGAAGCGTGACAAAGCCGTTAGTCGGCCAACTAGGCGCTACACCTCCTTCAAATTGGTTTGCACCTGCGCCTCCAACCGAGCTTGCAACTCCCGGATCATATCTCTGGTGCTATTGTTGTCCATGTTTCTTGTGGTCACCATTGGGGGTGTCTTCAAGTCTTTGGGCCCCACGGTGGGCGCCAAAATGTTTCAGTATGGATTTTATGGGACCAAGAGACTAACCTGGCTGACGCCTCTTTGTCTCCTTTGGTTGTCTGCACCGTTCGCTTTCCTATGATCTGGACCGCTCGTGCTCCTTCGACTCGTATCGTTCGCTCTCCTTCACTAGTAGAGGGGGATGTACCTGCAAAAGGCACTCCGACGCTCAAGTTAGGCGTAGGTTGTAGAGCTTTTGCTCTTTAGAATGTGAGTTTGTTATCACTATAGAGTATTTTTTTAGTGTGACTAGAACGTACCTGGCTTGTAGCCTTCACCATATATTTATAGGTTTATCATATAAAATGTAAACAAACTTACTTTAAACGATTTAACTGGTTTACCTTAAAATCTAGTTGGTTGCTAATAAACAGCTTTATCAATATCTTTATCAATATCTTTGACCAAATATCTTTGATTATTTTGCTTTCTGTTGGACCATTAGCCCAATAACTTAAATGTTGGCCCAACTGTGGCTCAACATCACTTAGCCTAGTTTCACCTGGTGTTGACCAACGCTACTACAGTGGATAGACCGATCGATTTTGGATGCTAACCGTTCAGTATAGATATCATACCATACAATAACTTTATTAAATTTTTATTTTAAATTTGTTTTAAATCAATATAAAATTTCTTTTAATGTCAAGTATCTATCATATCACTGTTATCTAAGGTGTCAAACCGGGCTAGTAAAGTCTATTGAATCCAATCCACCTTGACCTACTAAGTAACTAGGTCAATCTAACACTACTCATTTTTTTTATAAGTCCTAAATTTAAAATAAACTCCCATGGATTAAATGAGTTAATTCATTAATTTAAAAATAAATATTATTTTATAATTTTTTATAAAAAAATTTAAAATATAAATAATAATTTCTCATTAATTCTTGTGCTTTTCAATTATCACAAAATAAAAGTTTTAAACAAAAATGTAAGTCATAAGTTACACATAAAGATTACAAAATACTAAAAAGTAAAAGAAAACATCGTCTTGTTAGAGTTTTTTTCCATATATATTACACAACATTGAAATCATGATAAACGTATCAAAACTTTATTTAGTATTTATCTATACAAAACATTTAAACAAAAGAAATGAGGATTGAATCATGTTTTGAAAACATTTAGAAAAAATTCGCAATTATCATATGATATTATGTAGTCAAACGATACATTCATATTAGTCCAACAAATTGACAAAGATTTTCAAAAACCCAAGTTCAAAAACTTCTTATATTAGTGCAGATAAAATAACATGGGCAATTTAACAAGATAGGAAAAGAAGAAATTACTAAAGTTAATTTTATAATCGTTTGTCTAAAAATATATATTACATCAAATTCTTAATCAACTAAGTCAATTTTGTTCAAAATACTAACGTTGCAAGATACACCATAAAAGTATTGTTTTGACCCATAATCAGTTCTAACTAACGCATATAAGTATTGTTTCAGAATTACTTCTGACTAATCCATCTAGTATCTTTTAACACATAGTCACTTGTGACTAAAAATTGAGTATTGTTTAACACACAGTCATTCTTAGCCAAGACAAATATTTTTTAGACTGAGATCAAAAGATCACAAGTTTTACTTGACATCTTTCACCATTTACAAGATTAAGCATTATCTTCAATGTGTTAGATGAACACATCAATGTTCTTACAAAACTATTAAGGCATAAAAAATACTTTGACAATGTTTTAACACTTTACAAACTATGACTTATATTCTTTCTCATCTCTTCAAAGGATAACTTTATATAAGCATTGAAGAAAGAAGTTATTGCAAATCATTTTATAGTCCTTGAGCAATTTTAAACTCACTTGAACATCTTCCTTGTTTGAGCATTTTGGACTTATGCTCTTCTCTCTTCTTTAAGCAACATCTTGATAGCTAGAGATATGTAACTCTCCTTGGACAAAGTGGCTTTACTTAAAAATGTATAAAGCACAAAATCATGAAATAAACTTTTATAAGATTGACAAAACATTCTCCAGGATGTTGATGAAGCATAACAAAAATTGATAATTTTCTAACAGATTTTTTATGTTACCAATGCTTTAATAGGTCCTCTTCATCATATTTAGGAAATAAACATTCTCTATGACAGAATATGAATAAATATATTCATTAAGTGTTATATAAGATTAAAAGCTTAAGACGTGTGTGTATTGTCTGAGCACAACAATGCCTATTAGACATTAAAAGAGATAATACAATGTTGCATCGCCAAAAAGATGAAACACTTGCATATTCATGACTTATTGTGAAAGGAAAAAAAGGAAGCTTTTATCCTAAAGATAAAATTTGATCATGTTTTATGCTATGTTGTTTATATAAAACTTAATCAAAACATGGATATTGAACTTTCTCCAACATTTCTTGATGCAATACTCCAAGACAGGGCCCAAGTACTTTCAAGAAGAAGCTAGAGTCATCTATTCAAGGTGAAGAAAATTCTTTCTCTTAGGCTATCATGGAGGTTGAATAATAGTGTAGGTTTCTTTAGGCCATGTATTTCGGCCAAATAGTGTAGGTTTCTTTAGGCCATGTATTTTGGCCAAATAAATAGGTTTGTTTAAGACTTGTATTAAGGCCTAATTAGCATAGTTTTTTTTCGTTAAGATAGACATCCAAACCATGTGGAAAGTATGTGTCATGTGTCATGCTTCAATTGGAGAAGATTTAGTTTTAGTAATGGCCATATGACACTCTATGAATGGATAGGTTTGTGCTTTTTGAGTGGCCACATGTCCACCCTTCATTGAAGAGGATTTTTGGACACTTGTCCACTCCTTAGAAGGCCTCATTTTCGGCCAATGAGTGCAAGGGTGGAAGATCATTCTTTTAGGGTTTCTAGGAGACACCATTGCCTATATATAGAAGTGTCTCCTTTATTGTAATCATCTTGGATGTTATGTAATGTTATGTTGGCCATTTTTGGCCATAATACTTGTCCTAGATCAAGACTAGAGCAACTAATGAGGCCCCTTTAGTCACTTCCGTCTTAGAGTTGGCCTAACCACTCTTTGAGCCACCAAACACAACATCATCACCACTAAACCACCTAAGGTCGTGAACTCCTCACCCTTATTCACCCTAGCTTGTGAAACCTTAGACCTTTTTCCCACCATTTTCTGCATCATGTATCTTCAAAGAACATCTCCATTGCATCCTTCTAGCTTTAGCCTAACCTAGCTAAGGAGGTTTTTATCATTTAGTATCAAGATCTTTGGTTTTTCAAGAGCTAAGTATTCTTGGTCCCTATCTATGTTATTTATTTTTCCGTGTTGTTATATGTTGTTCCTTGCTTGTCTTGTGTTGTTGTCCACTTCACATTTTATGTTCATGTTCATCATGGTTCTCACTTTGTTGTTCTTGGAGTCATTCGACCTTTTGGCCTAGGTATTCATGTTTTGTGTTCTTTAGAGGTAAAAAGCGTTTACATCAGTCCAGAGGATACCATGAGCTAAAACTATCAGTTCATCCAATGATGAAGTTTTTACTCAACGCTTGGTATCTTTAGAGAAAAGCTTAATTGATAAACATTACCTCAATGGTAGAAAATGTAAAAAGCACTTTGTTGTTCTGAGCAAGCATTAATTGGCATTAAATACTTAACGTTCAAAAATAACAAAAGTGATAAGAGATAAGACATATCTACTGCATGTACAATCTACTATATTCTTTGTAGATAACCTATTCTACACGCATCCAAATGCTTTATTCAAAATATTAGACACGGACGTTAAAGACAAAAGAGATATTCATGGAATATTCTTCAGTTAAGAAGCGGTGTCTGAAAGAAAGTACAACCTACTTCAAGCAAAATACTAAAAAAGCAAGCTTGCTCTGACAAATTGACCTTAACCAACAGTTGTTATAAAGAAAGAAAAAGAATACACAAGAATCAAGGCTAAGAGCTTAGTCTAACGGGTATTTCTCCAAGAGCCCTTAAATAGAAGAACACTCAAAGCAAGAATCAAGAGGATAGTATACAACGAAAATATTCATCTTGAGAAAAACATTCAAAAGAGAGACATAGAAAAGCTTAAGAAAAAGAGCATATATGAGAAGAAAAGAAGTCAAGCGACATTGTCGAGCTTCATTGTAATATTTGATTACTGTTGTAATTAGAGACAAAAAAATGAAAGAGAGAAACACATGCTAGTGTTTAAACTGTATTGTATTGTACACATATCCTTTCTACGAGAGTAATAGTTTAAATGACTTGTAAGGAATCGTTGATTGCAATTCTAAAGATAATTAAAACACTTATTGAACTTAGTTTAGTTGAGGAAATATGTGCAAAGTTGTCTAGTATCGGGAGTGGTACGAATACTCCACTGATCTAGGGTAACAAAATGTTACTTGCTGATTAGGGATATCGGGAGTGGTGCAAATACTCATCCTGTCTAAGGTAATAAAAGGTTTTTCACTGACTAAGGATACCAAGTGTGGTGCGACTACACATCTAGTCAAGGGTAACGAAAGCTTATTCGCTGATTGAGAATACCAGGAATAGTGAGAATACCTAGTTGTAATCTTGTTGAAAATTATAGTGGAACCCTTTATGGATTGAGGAGACTAGACGTAGCTTAGTTGAAGTGAACTAGTATAAAAATATCTGTGCAATTATTGTTTACTTTTGTCTAAACACTTCTCTTATAAAAACCTACAGTTGTGTTTTATTTTTCTACATACAAGTAACTTCCACACTAAATGATTCTCATTCAACTAAGGAAGTTCTTATAAGCACTATAGTGTATATTCTGAACAACAGGTAAAAAGGAAACTATCTTTCACAATCATTAACGAGGTCGAGCGTTTAAATATTTATTTGACAAATCTAATACTTGATGAACATGTTATATTAGAAGAGTTGCAAAAAGATTTTTTCATTAATACTATTCAATCACCCCCAAGTGCACTTCAGATCAACACAAACATTTTACTTTATACATCATTTTATTACAATTTAGCATAAGAACAAAACAACATAAAAAAAATCTTTGAAAGTTGAAAGCTCTCTCTAAGGTTACGAACTATGATCTTCTTTAAGCTTTTCTTTAAACTATCCTCTTTTCTAAGCGATACTCCTTTTTTACATATCAAGTGAGTTTAGCATGCATGTCGTTCTTGTATTGACACCTTAAGCATCATCATAGTTTGAATAGATCAACGTGATCCTTCATTCTTCATAATCATCACTTTGTTAGAGATGGACAAGATTGAGCTCATAGGTGACTTACATGCAAATCGGTGTAGATCAACAAATCCAAGGTAGGATTAGGTCAACTTTGATGCCTACAACAATAATTTCCATTCTTCTAACAGAAAGAACGAGTGGAATGTCATTGTTGTATATGGCGTTCATCTCCCAAATGACAGCATTACATATGGGAAACTCCGTTTGTTGGGTTCCTTGTGTACCATGATCAAGGTAGATCTAACGAAACCATCAAGTCCATTTTTTATACTCTTAATTGGCTGGACTGTCTCTGGATTAATTGCATAATTCAAAAAATTACTGGAATCCAGATTTTTCACCAACGTAATTATATAAAATGCTATTTTCGACATTTGTCATAGCCCGGAGAGGAACAGGTATAAAACATATGCAAAAAGCAAATGTCATTTACAGCACATGGTCAGCAGGTCCTTTTCTTGTGTCGGTCCTCATAAATCTGAATTATGTTTCATTTTCTTTGTTCGGACATTGGTCCACTTTTGGCACTTATTCATATTAAGTGTGGCTCTTCTTTCGCTTTAATAAATTGATTTTTCTATAATTTTTTTTTATTCGGATTAAAGGGATGTGTAATTTTCTTAAGTGTAATGCTTTTAATTTTCCGACTCCTTTAAATACGAGCATAGATACCCAAATTACCAACACCAAAGGAATTGATTGAAATTTTGGAAAGCACAGCCTTGTTAGCTTTCATTATCTTAGGCTCCACTGTCTCTACTATTCGCGGTATCCCATATAATATTAATAACTAACATATTGTACATTTAATCACAACTTCTATTAAGTAGATGAGATTTGGTGCTTGGAAAGTTGAACTTGCCGACGACCCAAAGAGTATGCTGAGACTATCCACAACAAACAAACCTACAGAATGGAAAAATACGTTAGTCTTGCCCATATAAAAAACAAAAGAAAGGAAATATATGTACGAGTATTGATAAACTATTTGAGATAATCGGGTATATTTTTTTCTATTTTTATTTTTAGGATTCTTGAAAACTGGAGAGGAATATATAATAAGTATGACAGGTTTAAACATACAGGCAGGCCATAAAGGGAAACTGTCGATGGGTTCCCGTTGAGAGTACCAAAAAGCATTTTGTACATTCCAGCTGCTGCAGCATCTCCAAGTCTTTGAACCAGGACATCTATGCATACCTGCGGCACAAATTTGGCCATTGAAATGTGAGTTCATTTCATGCACCATCTAGAAATGTTCATGAAATATATATAGGATGTATAATAATGTTACAGCAGGGAAGCCATTGGCTCTCTAAATTGAAATAGCAGAAACTAAGGAAGAAAGGAAACAGAAGATGGCCGTACTTTGGCTTTATACTTCTCATCCTCCGAAACAACGGTAAATAAAAGTTCTCTTCCTGGTCTTGTCACAACATATGTAACAACCTGCAACGTTGTCACGCATGATCATGAATCCACAAAAGTGTGCGGCAGTTAATTTAACCGACAGTTTACTATTTTATATTGTGAGTAGTAGCAGTTCACTGTCATGAATTTCTCCAAAAGATGAATGTAGTATGGAGTATAATGTTGAGAAGGTAAGAACTGCATATGCTGAAAAACCTGTTTTAAATACACAACGAACTCAATACTTCTATAATGAATATAAGAAATACAGAAAGACAAATTCCTAAATAATTACTTTATTTAATTACAGGAACCTACCTTTTATCCACCCGGTCAAGGAAAGCACTGTCTGGCAAATGGCAGATTAACTCATTTTTGTGGATTGACACCGGGCTCCCTGACTCTGTTGCCAAGAGGTCGATTATCCATAGGAACTATTGGAAGTCCCACATCGACTAGAGATAAGACCAATTCATAGTATATAAATGGGTGTAAACCTCACCTTACAAGTCGGTTTTGTGGGATTGAGTTAGGCTTAAAGCCTACCGATATTTGGTATCAGAGTCATTGTTAAAGTCTATCCTACCGATATTTGTTGTTTGTTGAACATATTGTTTCACCCGCTATCGGGCCGCTATCGGACCACCCATTAATGTCTAGTCTCACGCTTGAGATATATATACCTCGGCATGAGGGGGGGTGTTGAAAGTCTCACACCGACTAGAGATAAGGCCAATTCATAGTATACAAGTGGGTGCAAACCTCACCTTACAAGCCGGTTTTGTGGAGTTGAGTTAAGCTTAAAATTCACTTCTAATAGGAACATACATAGTCGGCTTAAAGCTAAGGACTCAAATTTGATCTTATAAACAAATCATGGCAAATACCTTCCTTCATGCCACGACATTCAACATCAAATCAGGCATGCTGTATCTGGAACAAAGACATTACTCTTTCCAAACCTTTACTCTTCGGAGACTTTTGCATGATGTTACGTAAGAATGATCCATCTAGGAAACTTGGAGTTAATGTGACATCATTTTCTCCTCATTGCAATGATGCCTCTGAAACTGCTAATCTCTTATTTTAGGATGTCCCTCTGCAACTAGGTTGTGGAGCAGGCTTCAAAACATTACTAACTAAAGACTGGAAACTACCAGTACTATGGGAAATGTTAGATATATTGCGTTTTATGTTAATTAGGGAAACATAGATGTTAGATATATTACATTTTATGTTAATTAAGGAAATGTAGACTTTAGATATTGGTAGATATTGTTTTTAACAATATCTTCTATTTACCATATTTATGTTTAGTTGTCATATATACTTGTATAATTCTTCATTATAAATATATTACCATACATATTTTTCACTAAGTGTGTTTTAGACACACAAGGAGATTAATCTCATACATATTTTTCACTATATTCAACATGGTATCTAGAGCCTAAAGCTTTTGATAGTCAATATTTGAATTTTGAATTCATTGAGAGGATTCTATTTGGTTCTTGTCAGGTTCTTATTAAAGATTGAGATCTCAGTGGCTAATCTTCATGTGAACTTGTGTGGATTAGACAACTCCTTCAAGAGTTGAAATTTTGTGAAAATGAGCAGATGAAGTTGTACTGTGACAATCAAGCCGCCCTTCACATTGCCTTTAATCCAGTGTTTCATGAAAGAACAAAACACATAGAGAATGATTGTCATTTTATCAGAGAGAAGCTATTGTCAAAGGATCTTGTTATTGAGTTTATCAACTCTAATGAACAACTCGTAGACATTTTGACCAAATCTCTAAGAGAGCCTAGAATTCAATTTATATGTTCCAAGCTTGGTACATATGATTTATATGCTCCAGCTTGAGGGGGAGTGTAGAAGTATAATGTCTTTATTTTATTATTAATACTTATGTTAGGGTTTTGTTAGGGGCTTCCCGCCTTTTTATCTTTCAAAACTATTGTCTTCTATAAATACAATAGTAAAGTGTATCAGATTTCCCTAATCAAAAGATAAGTCTTTTCATTTCTCTCAACTTCAAGTAAAGCAAGTTTAGACTAGTGATAAAACCAATTTATAATATTTAAGTTAGTGTAAATCTCACATAACAAGCCAATTTTGTAGGGTTGAGTGTATTGGAAGTCTCACGTTGAATAGTTGATAAAACCAATTTATAATATTTAAGTGAGTATAAATCTCACCTAACAAGTCAATTTTGTAAGTTTGAGTTAGGCTTAAAGTCCAATTCTTAACAACAATCATGCACTCTAAATTTTGTTTCAAGTAGACAAACAAAATTTTATATCATACAATGAACCTTCGCATATACTTAATTTACTTAAAAAGACACATTTCTAACACGATATATTGTTAATTGTTGAATTCTTTTTAAGAAGGAATCAATATTTGTTAGGTTGTAGAGAATAACCTTTCTCAATGTCTCACAAATGGCAACCACCACCCAATTTGGCCAGACAGCCAGAGTAACTAAATTTACGAAGCCAACAAACGGTGTTGCACATATGGCTGTAGTCACCCCAGCAATAGTAAGAATGCGTCCCTGTACAAGCAATACGTAGTTGACGTTAGTAAAATGAATCATTAATACTAACATTAAAGAATAAAAATCATGACTAAACTTTTTTATCGTCATTGTAAATAATATTGCCTCTCAAAATGGTTACTTCATGTAGCAAAGGAAATAATATGGTCATAAAAAATTATTCTCCTATTATTCATCATTTATGCAAGTAAATAAATGGCAAAGTAGACAGTCCCAACAAGCCCAACAGGTAAATAGAAAAAAATGTGGACCATTTTGGTGTCCTACTCCTTCATTCATATAAAATAGAAAATACTAAGCACAACTTCCCAAAAACAATGTTGGATCCCAAGGGGTCTGAGACACCTAAGCCATGGCGTGTGTGTGTGAGTAAAAGGAAGATGGGAAGTCCTATGAGGTGGCATGAGTAGTGGAGAGGTTGTTAAACATGAGAAAATATTTTTTATTATTTGGATTCATGAGGAAGGGGATGGGCGATCTGTTATTTTCTGATATTCTGTTAGAGGAACTATGCTATTGGCAATTGGAGGTTTGCTCCTCTTGTAGTTTCCCTTTTATTGCAAATGATACATAATTCTCGAGTTTCTTAATATTTTCTGCTTCTACATTTACAACTATAATATTGGTCTATAACAGAAAAATTGCAGAAACCTCTCTCTTTCAACATTTCATATTGGTAATTTGGAGATAATGACAAGTGAACTTTTGCTGAATGTTCAGAGTTTCTCCACTCAGCTGAACAATCTATTTATATTCGTAAGTATGGATTCCTAGATTATTACTTGAATTCCATGTAACTCCAATGGGTGTTCAAGCATTTTCTCCACAATTGCCCCTTCCAAATCCATTTTGAGAAGTTAGAATGGATTAAATTACGGAGCTCCCAAATAAAAAGGATTTGATGTGATTCTAGTTGTGGTGGAGAAATTAAGAAAATATGGCCATTTTATTTAATCAAAAATCCATACTTTGAATAAATAATTGTTGAGATTTGTTAAAATTATAGAAATAAGGAGTCAATTCTAGTTTATATATATATATATATATATAAGTAGAAAATAATACTAAAATTTATTATTTAGAATTGATTGAAAAATACATTCTCATATCCTCTATTTGTAACAATCTAATTCTCCTAAAAAGGGAAATAGAGAAACTAGGAAAACAAAATAAAATAAAAGATTGTATATCTATTTTCTCTAATTAGGAAGATTCTAAAGATATATTCTCTAATTACAACACTCCCCCTCAAGTTGGTAAATGAATATCAATCATTCCCAACTTGCCTACAAGATCTTGAAATCTACCCGGAGGAAGCCCTTTTGTAAAAATATCTGCTATTTGAAGTTCTGTAGGAACATGAGTTGTAATCACAAAGTCTCTGTCAAGATTATCTTTGATGAAATGTCTGTCAATCTCAATGTGTTTGGTTCTATCATATGCTGTACTGGATTTTGGGCTATGTTCATGGCAAACTTATTGTCACAGTGTAGTTGCACCGGGTTCTCCACTTTGACTTTAAGATCATCCAAAATGATTTTCATGCAGAGTCCTTCACACATTCCTTGAGCAAGAGCTCGAAATTCAGCTTCTGCACTAGAACGAGAAACTCTATCTTGCTTTTTGCTTCTCCATGTTACCAGACTATCTCCAAGAAACACACAATACCCAGAAGTAGATTTTTTGTCAGTAATAGAACCTGCATAGTCAGCATCAGTATATATCTTCATAGTCAATGTGTCTTCCCTTTTGAATAATAGCCCCTTTCCTGGACTTGACTTCAAGTATTGGAGAATTTTGTCAACTGCTTGCATGTGTCTCTCTCTTGGATCATGCATAAATTGACTCACAACACTAACTGCATAAGCAATGTCTGGTCTTGTGTGTGATAGATAAATCAATTTTTCTACCAATCTCTGATATTGGGCTTTCTCTACTGGAGCACTTTCTTCACATCCCATTTTGTGATTCTGTTCTATAGGAACTGTTGAGGTTTTACATCCCAGCTTTCCTGTTTCTTTGAGGAGATCAAGTACATATTTCCTTTGGGAGATGAAAATTCCTTTCTTGGAGTAGGCAACCTCTATTCCAAGAAAATATTTGAGTTTTCCCAAGTCTTTCATTTCAAATTGAGCTGCCAATTTATCTTTTAATGCCAATTTTTCTGTTTCATCATCTCCTGCAATAATCATATCATCCACATAGACAAGTAATAGAGTGAGTTTACCTGTAGAAGAGTGTTTTATGAATAGAGTATGATCTCCTTGGCTTTGTTTGTATCCCAAGGAAACCATTGCTTTTGTAAATCTTCCAAACCATGCTCTAGGGGATTGCTTAAGACCATACAATGCTTTCTTCAGTAGGCATACCTTGTTTCTTTCATTTTTCACTTCAAAACCTGGGGGAATCTCCATGTACACTTCCTCATCTAGATTTCCATGAAGAAAGGCATTCTTCACATCCAACTGGTGTAAGTCTCATCCAAAATGGGCAGCCAAAGCAAGAATAACTCGAGTTGTATTCGTCTTTGCCACTGGGGCAAATGTCTCCTCATAGTCAATCCCATATGTTTGGGTATATCCTTTTGCCACCAATCCTTCAAGGATCATCACCTCCGGATTAGACAATTTTTCTTGCTCGAGAGTCGAAGTGAGTTGTTCTCTTCTTTCATATTTTTTGCCAAAAAATCTGTCTTCTTCCTCTTCTTCCTCACTGTGAACTATGGTAGCTTCATTGCTCAGGTCTTGGGCATCCTGCAAAGACAAACATGGTAATGACAAGAAGGAGAGTTCATCCACTTCAAGTGCTTTCTCCCCCTGAAGTGGTGGACTGACATAAAAGGATTGTGTTTCATGAAAGGTGACATCCATGGTGACAAAGACGCGTCGACTCTGAGGATGATAACATTTGTACCCTTTTTTATTAGAAGGATACCCAATAAAGACACATTTCAGAGCTCTGGGATCTAATTTACCACGGTTAGGATGATGAGAGTGAACAAAAACAACACATCCAAAGACTCGACTAGGTAGACTCGTTAGTAGGGAAGAAGAAGGAACAAAAGACAATACAGACTCTATAGGACTAATGCCATTAAAGATACGAGTGGGTAACCTGTTGATAGATATGTGGCAGTTAACACAGCTTCTCCCCAGTAATTTTTTGGAACAGACATTTGAAAAAGAAGAGCTCTAGTTACTTCAAGAAGATGACGATTCTTTCTTTCTGCGACCCCATTTTGTTGAGGGGTATTAACACAGGTTAGTTCATGAACAATACCATTATGAGATAAAAAATTAAGAAATTCATGATTCACATATTCAGTACCATTATCAGACCTAATTTTTTTGATATTTTTTCAAAATTGATTTTGGACAAGATGGAAAAAATTAACAAAAATTTGAAAAACTTCAGATTTATTTTTCAAAAGGTATGTCCACGTGACACGGGTACAATCGTCAATAAAAGTAACGAACCATCTAGCTCCAGAAATAGAATCTATGACAGGACCCCAAACATCAGAATGAATTAAATCAAATGGAGAAATACTCTTTTTATGACTAATAAGATAAGATGCACGATGGTGTTTTGAATATTGACAAATATCACAATTAAAAGACTCAACAGATTCTTCGGTAAACAAGTGGGAAAATAAGGACTTGATAAGATTGAATGAAGGATGCCCAAGGCTTTGATGATGTAACCATATTTGGGATTTTGCCTACGTCTCAGATGTTGCTTGTTGAGTCATGATTTTCGTGTTGCTTTGGTCATCAAACTCTAAAAAATACAACCCACTCTGCTCTTTAGTAGTTAAAAGTGTCTTCCCCATGGCAAGGTCCTGAAAAACACAATAAGTTGGAAATAATGTTACTGAGCAATTTAAATCCTTTGAGTTTTTGCACCGAGATAAGATTGTTAGCTAATTGAGGAACATGTAAAACATCCTTCAATACAATGGATGAGTCCAAAATTATATTCCCAAAGCCGCATATAGGTATACCCTGACCATTCGCAACTGTAATAAGTTGTTCTTTATTTCTTTTACCATGAGTCAAAGGACACACTAAAAGGTGTCATATGATCAGTTGCACCCGAATCAAGGATCCAAATACCTTGAGACACATGATCAACAGTATTGAGGCAAATCTTACCTTTTATGGACAAAGTGCATGATCCAGAGGACTTACTCATTGATTCATCCATTGCTTTCAAAGGAATAATTTTTACTTCAGACATCCCGTAGAACGCATCCCGTAGAACGCAACGAGGAGTCTCCAAGACAATAACGCGGTGTACGGATCCACACCGAGAAAAAAAGGAGCAGAACTTAAAACAAACTAGATCTATTTAAGAAAAAGTCAAACGGGTCGACACAAACCCTAGGAACAGACTCAGGAGTCTCCGGCGACTCTTCTGTGGCGGTGACGGCGAGTGAGTCTCGCCGGAAAAAAGAGAGCGAATCTTAAAACTCAGATCTACTCAAATACAACCCAAACAAGTCGTCATCGACCCTAGGAATGACTCAGGGTGCTCCAGCAACCCTGTCTGTGGCGACGCCGGCGAGTGAGTCTCGCCGGAGGTGGGCGCGTGGGCTACATGCGCCGGAGACGGTGGAGGCACGTGGCGGCGCGTGGTGGCTCCTCTCACGGAGAGGCTTCCGGCGTTGTGGTCGTCGGAGTTGGGCGCACCTTTCTGCGCTATCAACGACCCCAACCGGCGATGACGGCAGGAGCGGTGGTCGGACAGCAGCGGTGCGACTGTGCAGCGGAAGGAGTTCCAAGATCGGAAGCTCTGAAACCAAGTAGAAAATAATAGTAAAATTTATTATTTAGAATTGATTCAAAAATACATTCTCATATCCTCTATTTGTAACAATCTAATTCTCCTAAAAAGGGAAATAGAGAAACTAGGAAAACAAAATAAAATAAAAGATTGTATATCTATTTTCTCTAATTAGGAAGATTCTAAAGATATCTTCTCTAATTACAACAATATATATATATATATAGCCACACACACACATGATTGGTATCCAAAAATCACTAAATAGATGTAAAAACAGATTACACAAAAGAACTTAATTAGAAACCACAAACTGTTATAACAAAGTGGAAAAAACCGAAACATCAACATACAATTCTCTAGGTCTTTCGAGAGAACCGGTCTCTCCATATTTTCCCCTTTACAACTAACTTAAAAACTGCCCACAATAATCTAACATAAACAAAATATAAAAGATAATTGCACAACACAAGTAGGAGGTTATAACTACATGCTAGGAAGTTATAACAGTTATAACTATCTACCTCCTCTATTTCTTCTCACATAAACCTTGCCACTAAACCTATCAATATGTTAGACAATTAAAGGTGTATGTAAGGAGGAATAGGAAGGGAGGAAAGAAAGGAGGTTAGTTTGTTAGAAGAGAGAGTATAAATAATAAACAGAATGGGGGAGAGTATCAAATATTTTTTGCCTTTTGGGTAGAGACTGGATCGGGTTTCCAGAGGAGGAAGGGAGGCTTCCTTGGGTGGGGATACATTACATGTATTTTCTTCTTTAGACACATTACAGTGTTAATAAAGTACATACATATACTGCCATATTCTGCTATTTGAGAGTTATGTGAGAAGATAATCATCTGTTATGGTCCCTGAGAAAAGGAACCTAACAGATTTGGTCCAACCTGCCGAATCTATTTGGAAGGAGTAGCGGAGAAGAATGGAGGGAAGAATGGTGGCGATGGAGTCGACGGTGGAAGAGTTGATGGCGGAGGTTCGGGCAATGACTCTCGAGTTCCGACGAGCTTTCAGGCGATGCTCCAGAATTCAAGATCGGAGCTCTGAAGGGAGTCGTGATTCCATAATGGTGAACGAGAACGAAGATTATCGGAGAGTTTGGAGGAGGAATCGGAAGACGACCGAAGCGAAGTACAACGCAGTTGGACAAAGCACGTTGAGCTACCAACTTTTGGAGGTACTGACCCCACGGGTTGGATTGCAAAGGCTGAAAAGTTCTTCGACATTCAGAGCGTAATGGAGAAGGAGAAGATGAAGTTGGTTTATATATGTATAGAGGGAGGCGCGAGCTACTGGTTCCGCTTTTGGAGGAAGAAAACCAAACACCTAATGTGGAAGCTGTTTACAGAGGCACTAACGCAGAGGTTCGGCAAACTGAACCAGGGCACTGTTTTTGAGAAATTGGTCGTCGTTCGACAGACGGGAAGTGTCGACACGTACATCCAGGTGTTTGAATTTTTGGTGGCGCAGGCAACTGGAATGAATGAGGAGCAATTACTGGGATATTTTTTCGTTGGGTTGTAGGAAGGACTGCGAAATCTGGTGAGGCCGCACAACCCACGCGTTCTGTTGACGGCGATGGAGCGAGCTCAAGAGGTCGAACAGGCTGGGTCGGGATCGCGAGGAAGTGGCGGAACAGGAGGAAAAGGAGGGGCAACATGGGGAAGATATTACGCGAGTTCCGGGACAGTCGCGGAAACATATCGAGGATCATTGGAGGCATCCGTGATGGCGGAGGGCATGGTTCAAAGAAGGAGGACGTCTCCAATAATACGAGCTCCAATGTAGGTAGCAGTGGAGAAGAAACAACCAAGGTCGAGGGGTAAGAACTCTACCCTATCCAGAGTATATAAAAAGGCAAAAAGAAGGACGTTGTTTCCACTGTGGAGGGCCTTACACCCAGGCCATAGGTGCGCCGAAAGAAGCCTGCAGGTAGGGGTGGGCAAATCGAATTGAACTGAACTGCACTGCTAAAAACTGTACTGAACTAAAAACTAATTTTTTTAAACTGAACTGTAAAACAGTTCAGACAAACTGAACTGAACTGTTTTTTGTTTCATCAAACTGAACTATACTAAATTGTACTAAATTGCAGTATAAACTGAACTGAACTATTAACTGAATTGTAAACTGCACTAACTGAACTATTAACTGAACTGTAAACTGCACTAACTAAACTGAACTATTAACTGAATTGTAAACTGCACTAACTGAATTATTAACTAAACTATAAACTATTAACCGAATTGTAAATTACACTAACTGAACTATTAACTGAATTCTAAATTGCACTAATTTTAACTGAACTACTAATTTTAAACTGAATTGTATTAATTTTAACATTGCACTAATTCTAAAATCTGATTTTAACACTATCTAATAACAAAGTAACTTTAGATTATAATCTGAAATTAAATCATTTTGATTGCAAGTTTTGTAAAACAAATTCTTTTTTTATTTGGAATAAAAATTTTCTTTTTTTATTTGGAATAAAAATTGTTATAGTGGTTTAATATTGAAAAATGTTTCGACTCAACACAAACGTTACTTTTAATATAATAAAAATTTATTTTAATATTTATTTTATTTTATTCATAAGTGTTTTACAAATTAATTTTTTAATTATTTAATATTATAATTTTCTATTTTATTTATATTTCTTTTATTATTATATGTGTATAGAAATTATTTTATTTTTTATTTTTTTATTTTATTTTATTTTATTAATAAAAAATATATAAAAAATAACGTTATATATATATATATATATATATATATATATATATATATATATATATATACTATACGTTATATATATACTATACGTTATATATATACATGTTATATATATACTATACGTATAGTATATATATATATATATATATATATATATATATATATATATTATATGTAACTTAAAAAATATAAAAATATAAATTATCTTTTTTATTTATATATGTTATATATTTATTGATAAAAAATGTTAAAATTTGTGATAAAAAAATTGTCTTAAAAAATTAATTATTAATTTTTTTATGAGAATAATTTCTTTTATTAATATTTTATTATTAAATAATTTTTTCTTGGTAAGAAAAAACAGTTGTACGGAAACTAGAGAAGAGGAAATAGTAAAAACAGTTCTCACAGTTAACTGAACTGAAACTGTTTTAAGTTCAGTTTTTTAAAACTGAACCATAAAATAGTTAACTTAACTTTTAGTAAAAGTGGATCAGTTTTTTTTAGTATAATATAGTACAGTTAACTACAGTACAGTACAGATCAGTTATTTTTGCCCAGCCCTACTTGCAGGTGATGATTTTGGCAGAGGAAGATGATGAAAATGAAGTAGAGGACATCCCAGAATTGAAACAGAAGAACATGGAGTTGTCCGTGTTTTCGGCAAGAGGGCTCCCTCCATCGAACATGATGAAATTGCAAGGATAGGTGCAAGGGAGAGGAGTTCTAGTATTAATTGACAATGACGCGAGCCACAATTTTATTTCAAACCGACTGGTGGGGGAATCGGGACTGGAAATAATTGAGACACCACCTTACAAGGTGAGTTTGGGGGATTGGCAGTAAAAAATACCTCAGGGCTACTGTAGGGGGGTTCCATTAGTTATGGAAGAACTATAAGTGAAAGAGAAATTCTACCTCTTTGACTTGGGAGGAGTAGATGTGATATTAGGGGTGGCATGGCTAGCAAGGTTGGGAGAAATGGTAAACTAGGGAGAACTTAAAATGCGATTAGAGTCAGAAGAAAAGGAAGTAGAAATTCAGGGAGATCCAACATTGACATGTAAAGTGGTTATCCCTGAGGCATTTTTAAAGGAGAGGGGCATAGAAACCATGCCTCTAGGTTGGAGCTTAAGCCAAGCAGAAATGATTGAGGGAGATTGGGAAGCAGAGAGAGTATGTTAGGATATAGAGTAAGGGGAAAGGGGATCAGGGTAGAAGGGAGTGGACTGTATAAATAGATTGACTGTATAATTAGAAGGGACTTTTTGATGAATTGATTTATTGACAGGTATTGACCTGTGAAGAGGGTTAAGCCTTTGTTTCCATTCTGTACAGTGATTCTTACTATGAATAGAATTCAGTTTCCTTCTTTCTTTGTGTCTGTGAGGAAGAGAGTTCTTGATTAGGTTCCCAATTTAGGAACCTATCAATTGGTCCGACCTGCCGGATCCGCTTGGGAGGGGACTACCAGATCAAGAAGGGATCAAGAAGTGATCAAGAAAGGGTGGAGGCATGAAAGGAAGAAACGATACCTTGGAGAGGAGGACCAGCGAACTGAAAATGAACATGGCAGCAATACACCAAGATTATGCAGCAATACGCCAAGATTTGCAAGAAATTATGAAAATGTTGAGTGGGCGAACCAGCAACCAGGAGGGCCAACAGTCAGACGGCAGCCAAGCCTCCATCAACGAGAACAAAAGGAGGCAAGAGGAGGGAGTGGGAGAGGCAGGGGGTGAACGCCATGAAGGGCAACCCAGTTGGAGGACAAGGGTAGAATTACCCACTTTCGAAGGGTTTGATCCTATGGGATGGATTGCTAGGGTAGAGACAATTTTTGAGACCCAGGGGGTGATAGAGGAAGAAAAAGTACGCCGGGCATACAATAGCATGGAGGGAAGTGCTGGCCATTGGATCCAAAAGCCTGGAAGGCTAAAGCCAAGAATCATTCTTAGGAAGGACTGAAGAAAGCTATGGTGATAAGGTTTGCAACAATTGTTGAGCGTTTGTCGAAACAGACAGGGACGGTAGACGAGTATGTACGAGACTTCAAGAAATTGGCAGTACAAACGAAGAGGGTACCGGACGAGCAGCTGTCAGGATATTTTCTGGCGGGATTGCAAGAGGACATCCGGAACCAAGTCCAACCGTATGACTCGTAGGAAGTGATGGTAGCAAAGCAGATCGCAAGGGATGTTGAGGCTGGGTTGCAAGAACCAATACGCAACAAGGTGCGTCTTCTCGATCCTCAAGAATTGATGGTCGCAATGCCAATCGCACGGGATGGGCAGGAACATAACGGAGGAGCGAAGACCGGAGGAGGAGGAATGGGAAGAAACCTGACGAATTGGAGTAGATCGGGCGGGGCGGCGTCGTGGGTTGAACCAAGTCGACAAACCCAGAACCAAACGAGGCCAGCGGAGAATAGTGGGTCGGTGCACAAGGAGGTGACACAGGCGAGCGGGCTTGCGAAGTCAAACTTCGATAGCAGAGGGAGAAATTCTGGGAATTTACCCTACTCACAGTTTGTGAAACGTAGGAAGGAGGACAGTTGTTTCAGGTGTGGAGGGGCTTTCGGCCCAGGTCATCAATGCCCAGAAAGAAGTTTGATGATGTTAATGATGGCTGAGGACGAGGAGGAAGATGGAACAGAGGTAGAGACAGAGTTGGCTTAGATGCAGATGGAGCTTTATGCGTTTTCTGCGTTTTCTGCTGTGGGCCTAACACAACCCAAAAAGATGAGATTGCAAGGAGAAATTGAGGGAAAACGAGCTTTAATTTTGATGGACAGTGGCGCGTCCCATAAATTCGGTCTCTTATTTCGACCACCACCCAAACCCCTAGACTTGAAGTTGCAGGTATCAATAGAAGCAGTTGAAAATCACATGCCACAAGTTATGGTAATTGATGAGATTGGTACAAAACATGAAGCAATGGCTGCAAGCACAATTGCACAACGTGGGTTTTAGCTTATTGCCATTGCTCATGGAATCCCAATTGAAACTGATGATGTAAAAAGTAGTGAAACTTTTGAGTTCAAAAGTGAATTAAATGAACTTGCCTCTAATGGCCAAGTTAATGGCTCATTCAGCACCCTGGATAGATTGCCCCTGCTACCCGAGTAGGCTCCCTTGGGTTGTGTTTCAAGTGCAGGTAGTAGCAACGGGTTCCTTCCTATGATCAGACCATATCACAATGCCATGGGCTCAAGCTTCCCGATTCCAACCTTGAGGACAAGGTTGTTCTGCAGGGGGTGCATTGTTAGGATATAGAGTAAGGGGAAAGGGGATCAAGGTAGAAGGGAGAGGACTATATAAATAGATTGACTGTATAGTTAGAAGGGACTTTTTGATGAATTGATTTGTTGACAGGTATTGACCTGTGAAGAGGGTTAAGCCTATGTTTCCATTCTGTACAGTGATTCCTACTGTGAATAGAATTCAGTTTCCTTCTTTCTATCTGTCTTTTCTGTGAGGAAGAGAGTTCTTGATTAGGTTCCCAATTTAGGAACCTATCAGAGTAGCACCAGTGCAGGAAGCGAGATTGCAACAGATTTTAGCAGAGTTCAAAGGGATGTTTCAAGAACCCCAGGGGCTACCACCTGAGAGGAAAATAGGCCATCGAATTCCATTGAAAGAAGATAGACTTCAAATTCAAATTAACTCAGTACAGTTTGTGCATGCAATGGAGGTTATGTACACGAAGCTCCATGACAAATACATCGAAGTCAAGACTAAGAAACTATCTGATTTGGAACACCTTTACGAAGAACAACTTAAATTCATCAATTGCTTGTTTGTTGTAGCAGAGGTCAAAAAGCACTTGAAGATAGAGAAGGAAGAGCTTCTTGGACAAGTCAATGATGTGAGTCGAGCTCGCATCGCTAAAGGCTACCAAAGACAACCAGTTAGCGGACTATCAGATGCTATTGAGGAAGGAAAGCCACAAAAATGAAACTTTTTCTAAAGAAGTGGAGAAATTGCAGCAATTTTGCCAAGAAGGAGCATATCATGATTTGAATAATAGCAGAAGGATCGTAGTTGTAGGAGACCATCAGGTGGAGGGAGTTTTACCAACTGAATTGTAGGAGGATAGACACGCGTATATCCCTCTGAAGGTGCTACAATGAAGGAACCAGCAGCAACACGGGAAGGACATACTTCAAGTCTTAATACAATGGCAAGAGGGTAGTTTGGAAGGGGCTACTTAGGAGGAGGAGCACTATATCCGCCAGTTGTTCCCTCATTTCAACCTTGAGGACAAGGTTAATGTTGGGGAGAGGGTAATGTTAGACAATTAAAGGTGTACGTAAGGAGGAGTAAGAAGGGAGGAAAGAAAGGAGGTTAGTTTATTAGAAGATAGAGAGTATAAATAATAAACACAATGGGGAGAGGGGCATCAAATATCTTTTGCCTTTTGGGTAGAGATTGGGTCAAGTTTCTAGTGAAGGGAGGGAGGCTTCCTTGGGTGGGGATACTTACATGTATTTTCTTCTTTCGATACATTACAGTGTTAATAAAATACATACATATACTGCCATATTCTGTTGTTTGAGAGTTGTGTAAGAAGATAATCATCTGTTACGGTCCCTGAGTAAAGGAACCTAACACAATACCCCTTCCGTGAAGTTTCACCTTGTCCTCAAGGTGAAAAGCAAGAAACTCCTTGCTAATGGTAGTTGTTACTTCCTGTTAGAGATATTATATTTAGTTTATATTTATCTTTTATCTTTTAGTTAGTTTGTTATTATTTCTTATTTGTATTTTAGGCTTAGCCCATATTTCTTCTAGTATAAATAGAGAACCCTATGTGTGTGTTTAACACAAGGGAGTTTTCACTGTATTCAACTTGGTATCAGAGTCATCGTTAAAGCCTATCCTAGCGATATCTGTTGTCATTGGGCATGTTGTTCCACCCGCTATCGGGCCGCTATCGGACCATCCATTAAATGTCTAATCCCACGCTCGAGATATATATACCTAAGCGTGAGGGAGATGTGTTAAAAGTCCCACATCGACTAGAGATAAGGCCAATTAAGTGTATATAAGTGGGTGCAAACCTCACCTTACAAGCCGGTTTTGTGGGGTTGAGTTAGGCTTAAAGTCCACTTCTAACATGGTATCAGAGCCATCGTTAAAGCCTATCCTATAGTGGGCATTTCTGTTTCCACTCGTTGTCGGACCGCTATTGGACCACCCAATTTCTACTATCACACACGAGATGTCTATACCTCAGTGTGAAGGGGGTGTGTTGGAAGTCCCACGTCGACTAGAGATAAGGCCAATTTATAATATATAAGTGAGGTGCAAACCTCACCTTACAAGCCAGTTTTGTAGGGTTGAATTAGGCTTAAAAACCCACTTTCTAATATGGTATCAAAGCCATCGTTAAAGCCTATCCTAGCGATATCTGTTGTCATTGGGCATGTTGTTCCACCCGCTATCGAGCCGCTATCGAACCACCCATTAAATGTCTAATCCCACACTCGAGATGTATATACCTCAGCGTGAGGGGGGTGTGTTGGAAGTCCCACATCGACTAGAGATAAGGCCAATTAAGTGTATATAAGTGGGTGCAAACCTCACCCTACAAGTCGGTTTTGTGGGTTGAGTTAGACTTAAAGTCCACTTCTAACACTTTCCAACTATTTTCAAAGGAGGGGAGATGCTGCCACTAGATTAAAAATTCCAAGTTGCCATCCTTATTGAATCGGGTATCAAAAAGAGCTTGGGGAAAGGATTAAGTCCTCTGTTAGTGCAGATGGGAGGGAGTTGTTGGTTGGACTGTGCGCTTAAGGAGAGACACATAGAAGACTAGATGGATTCGGGAGTGAGCAGGAAGTTCTAACTTAGTTTTTCATTTGGTCTTCTTGCCAAGGACCTTAATCTATAAGGCTGCAATTTAAGATAAACCTAGTTGTCCATATGATCTCCACCTCTCGCCTATGCATATTAGCTTGAACTCGATTCTGCTGTTGGGCTTTGCATAGGTTTGCCCTTAACTCCTTCAATAGCTTTAGATGGAATAGTATTGCCCTTGAAAATTAACGGGTGTCATGACCATAGAGAGCTTTGAAAGGGGTCATTTTTGTAGAGGCACTATAATTGGTATTAAACCAAAATTCAGCCCAGGGCAACCATTGCAGCCATTTCCTGGGTTGAGACCCTGTCATACAGGTTAGATAAATCTCTTAACAACGATTAACAACCTCGGTTTGGTTGTCTGATCGAGGATGGTAGGTTGTGCTAAACTTTAGCTTGGTGCCAGCCTGTCTAAATAATTCACGCCAAAAACTGCTCAGAAACAGCTTGTCACGGTCAGAAACTATTGTGAAAGGGAACCCATGGAGTTTTACTACTTCTTTGATGAACAAGTGAGCCACTTGGATTGATGTCAAAGGATGAGCGAGGGCCAAAAAGTGGGCATATTTGGTAAGCCAATCCACCACTACCAAAATAGTATCCTTGCCCTACACCTTGGGTAACCCCTAACAAAATCCATAAAAATATATGAACAGACCTACGAAGGAATGCATAGTGGTTGTAAAAAACCTACAAGGGCCAATGTCTCTGTTTTGTTGTATTGGCAAACCACACACTACATGAATGATAATCAGAGGAAAATCTTCCTAATTAGAGAAAGTATTTGTAGCATCTCTTAGTTTATTTTTCAGTATATTTTTTCCTTGTTTCCCTTTTTTGGAAGAATAGATTATTACAAATAGGTGTAAGGAGAATGTAATAGACATGAATGATAATAATAAAATTCATTCTCTATTCAAAAGAACTCAACTGTGAAAGAAAGATGAATATGTACCATGAGGAAAAAGTTATTTCAGGAAGAGCTTACCGTCAAGAATAGCTGTCCACCAAGAATGAAAACAGCAATAAAACTATTAATCTGGGCAAACAACTTTCTTCTTCCTGCAGAGCTGGTAACTGTGGTAGCAATCACACTCACTTTCTGCAATAACAGACTCCAAGCTTCAGAGGAAATATTTACAGACCAATGGGTGCTTGAAAATCCAACTTAAATCAAGCATAAATAAACATAGCATCGGAATTTAATCATAAAAAATTCATAGTGCTCAAATAGCATCAATTAAATTGTTTGTATGGGTTACACATGTATTTCATTAATAGATTGCTTGCAATAAACTAGAGGGGTTGTTATTATAAAAAATAAGCAGCAGATCCTGTCCAATCAAGAACATATAAATTATGTGTTTTTATTTATTTCCATATCATATCTTTATTATTAGAGGATACCAAATCTCCTCCACTTATTGTATTGATTTTTCTCTCTCAACATAAATAAAGAATCCGTGTTCTCTTAAAAACACACAATTTCAGTTCAATGTCTCTCTCTTTCCTATAGTTTAACATGAAATCTAGAGCCTTCTTCAAAACCAGGTTGGCCTGGTGCACTCATTGTCTCCGGAGGGTTTTTATTTTTTTCAACAAACCTTTCTCTAGTAACTCATTTTGAACGGGACTTGTTCCAGTTGGACGTAAAGAATGTCTTCGTGGAACTTTAGAAGACATGTACATGGAGACTCCCCCAAGATTTGAAACTCATAGTGGAAGGAATAAGCTATGGTTTTTAACAAAAACCTTATATGATTTTAAGCAATCTCCAATAGCATGATTTGGGAGATTGTTAGGTTTCTTTACTCCGAAAACCTAAATAGTAAACTCTCTTTTCACTCACACTCAACCGTAGAAAATATATTGTATGTATCTGTAATCAATCTGTAATGTAAAGAAAGAAGAAAATACAAGTAAATGTTCCCAAGGAAGCCTTCCTTCCTCCACTGGCCAAGAGGTCCAATCTAATCCCAAAACAATGTCTGATGATCCTCTCTACACCCATTCTGTTATTATTTATACCCTCTCTCTACTAACAACTAACTTGTTTTATTGCTAACAGATTTAAAAAGCAATGGATTCCTCTGGATACAAGTAAAGACAAGGACATCATAATTTATTCATAAAACGCTTCATTACAGGTAAATTCACTATACTACTAGTCTATGTTGATTATATGATTATTGCAGAAAATGATAAAATAGAAAAATTGGTTCTAAAGAAAAGGTTGGCAACCCAAGTTGAATTGATAGACTTGGGAGAACTCAAGTATTTTCTTATGTAAAAAGTTGCTAATTCCAAAAAAGGGATGATTTTCATATCTCAGAAAATATGTGCTTCGTCTACTCAAAGAAAATTGAACAAAAAATACTTTCAAAGTGAAGCTAGCTCTCCTACAAAAACGACCCAATATCCAATATTGTTAAGAAAACTTGTTTATCTATCACCCACGAGATCAAGAATTACTTATGCAGGTAGTGTGGTAAGATAGTTTATACATGATCCAAGAGAAAGATACATCTAGGTAGTTTAAAAAATTCTTCAGTACATCTAGGAAAGGGTTGTTTTAAAGGAAGAAGACACTTTGACCCTGAAAATATACAATGATACTTGAAGTTGAAGTGAAAATGAAAAGTCTTATATTTTGATTAAGAAAGTCTAATACAACTTACTACTGTATTTATAGAAGACAGTAGATCTAAAAGATAAAAGGGCGGGAAGCCCCTAACAAAACCCTAACATAAATATTAATAATAAAATAAAAACATTATACTTCAGCACTTCCCCTCAAATTGGAGCATATAGATTATATGCACTAATCTTAGAACATATAAATTGAATTCTAGGCCCCCTAGAGATTTGGTCAGAATGTCTGCGAGTTGTTCATTAGAATTGACAAACTCAGTAACAAGATCCTTTGACAATAACTTCTCTCTGATAAAATGACAATCAATCTCTATGTGTTTTGTCCTTTCATAAAACACTGGATTGGAGGCAATGCGAAGAGCGGCTTGATTGTCACAGTACAACTTCCTCTGCTCATTTTCACAAAATTTTAACTCTTGAAAGAGTTGTCTAATCCACACAAGTTCACATGTAGTTAGAGCCATAAATCGATACTCAGCTTCAGCACTAGATCGAGTAACAACACTTTGTTTCTTACTTTTCCAAGATACAAGGTTCCCTCCAAGTAAAACACAATATCTTGTGGTAGATCTTCTGTCAATTGGACAACCAGCCCAATCTGCATCACAATATCCCTCAACTCGAGTGCTTCCCTTGTCCTCATACAACAATCCTTGTCCTGGGTCCCCTTTTACATATCTGAGAATGTGAATCACTGCATTCCAATGATCAACATGTGGATTTTGCATCAATTGACTCACAACTCCCACCGAATAACAAAGATCAGGTCTTGTTATGGTAAGATAGATGAGTTTTCCAACAAGCCATCTATATCTCTCTAGGTCAGAGAAAAGTTCACCTTGGTCTTTCATTAACTTTTGATTATGGGCTTGCAATTTGTCAGGCCTGTTTCCTCCAAAATATCAAGAGCATATTTTATGTGTGAAATGATGACACCTTCCTTTGATTGTGCCACTTCAATACCAAAGAAATATTTTAGCCGACCTAGATCTTTGGTTTGAAAGTGGTTGAACAAATGATTTTTTAATTGAGCAATTCTAGTGACGTCATTTCCTGTAATGACAATATCATCAACATAGACCATAAGATAAACACATTTAACAGGAGAAGAGTGACTATAAAATACTGAATGATCCGCCTCACATCGTTTCAACCCAAAATTCTGCACAACCCGACTATATTTACCAAACCAAGCTCGAGGTGATTGCTTCAAGCCATAAAGGGAACGATGTAATTTACAAACTAACCTAGACTCCCCCTGAGCAACAAACCTAGGAGGTTGCTCCATGTATATATCTTCTTCTAGATCACCATGAAGAAAGGCATTTTTAGTGTCCAACTGGTAAAGGAGCCAATGACGAATGGCAGCCATAGCAAGCAAAATACGAACAACACTGGTTTTAGCCACAGGAGAAAAGGTATCACAATAGTCAAGGCCATAAACTTGAGTATATCCCTTAGCTACCGACGAGATTTGAGACGATCGATTGCACCAATAGGACCAACCTTAATAGCATAGACCCATCTACAACCAATAGGCTTCTTACCTGGAGGAAGAGGAACAAGGTCCCAAGTGCCATTGTGTTCAAGTGTCTGCATTTCATCAATCATGGCTTGTCGCCATCCAGGATGACTAAGTGACTCATGAACATTATTAGGAACCTTAATGGAAGATAAGGAAGAAACAAAGGAGAAATATGGAGGAGACAAACAATGATAACTCAAAAATTATAAACAGGATAAGGATTACGAGTAGAGCTAACACCTTTCCGAAGGGCAATAGACCAATTATTATCTGAGTCAAGAGAGGGTGAAGAGGATGAAGGATCCATGGTTTGAGAAGCTGATTCTTCAAGTTTGGGAGAGAAAACATAAGCATTTTATGATTACTGAACTAACTTTTCTATTACACATACTACCCTATTTAAGGGATAGTGGATCAGCATAAAACATAAAGAAAGAAAAGGAAATTCCTAAAAAGCCCACACAAACAAAAGTCAATTAGACAATACAATATATTTCAACACTCCCCCTCAAGCTGGAACATATAGATCATATGCACCAAGCTTGGAACATATAAATTGAATCCTGGGCCCCCTTAGAGATTTGGTCAAAATGTCTCCGAGTTGTTCATTAGAATTGACAAACTCAGTAACAAGTTCCTTGGTCAACAACTTCTCTGTAATAAAATGACAATCAATTTCTATATGTTTTGTTCTCTCATGAAACACTAGATTGGAGGCAATATGAAGGGCTTCTTGGTTGTCACAGTACAGTTTCAACGGTTCATTTCCACAAAATTTCAATTCTTGGAGAAGTTGTTTGATCCACACAAGTTCGCATGTAGCTAAAGCCATAGATCGGTATTCAGCTTCAGCACTAGACCTAGCAACAACACTTTGTTTCTTACTTTTCCAAGATACAAGGTTCCCTCCAAGTAGAACACAATACCCTGTAGTATATCTTCGATCAATTGGAGAACCAGCCCAATCTGCATCACAATATCCTTCAATCTGGGTGCTTCCCTATTCCTCATACAACAATCCCTGGCCTGGATTTCCTTTTATGAATATGAGAATGTGAATCACTGCATTCCAATGGTCAACATATGGATTTTGCGTAAATTGACTCACAATTCCCACTGGATAAGAAAGATCAGGTCTTGTTATTGTAAGATATGAGTTTTCCAACCAGCCTTCTATATCTCTCTGGGTCTGAGAAAGGTTCACCTTGATCTCTCATTAACTTTTGATTTGAGTCCATAGGACTATCAATGGGCTTGCAATTTGTCAAGCCTGTTTCCTCTAAAATATCAAGAGCATATTTTCTTTGTGAAATGATGACACCTTCTTTTGAAGGTGCCACTTCAATCCCAAGAAAGTATTTTAGACGACCTAGATCTTTAGTCTGAAAGTGGTTGAACAAATGATTCTTCAATTGAGTAATTCGAGTGATGTCATTCCCTGTAATAACAATATCATCAACATACACCATGAGGTAAACACATTTGTCAGAAGAAGAATGACCATAAAACACTGAATGATCCGTCTCACATCTTTTCAATCCAAAATTTTGCACAACCCGACTAAATTTACCAAACCAAGCACGAGGTGATTGTTTCAAGCCATAGAGGAAACGACATAATTTACAAACTAACCCAGACTCCCCCTGAGCAACAAACCCAGGAGGTTGCTCCATGTATATCTCCTCTTCCAGATCACCATGAAGAAAGGTATTTTTAATGTCCAACTGGTAAAGTGGCCACTGACGAATGGCAGTCATAGCAAGCAAAATATAAACTGTACTGGTTTTAGCCACAGGAGAAAAAGTATCACAATAGTCAATGCCATAAACTTGAGTATATCCCTTAGCTACCAGATGAGCTTTTAGACGATCAATTTCACCAGTAGGACCAACTTTAATAGCATAAACCCATCGTCAACCAACAGGCTTCTTACCAGGAGGAAGAGGGACAAAGTCCCAAGTACCATTGTGGTCAAGGGCCTACATTTCAACAACAATGGCTTCACACCATCCAGGATGATCAAGTGCCTCATGAATATTATTAGGAGTCTTAAAGGAGGATAAGGAGGAAACAAAAGAGAAATAGGAAGGAGACAAACAATGATAACTCAAAATATTATAAACAGGATATGGATTACGAGTAGAACGAATACCTTTCCGAAGGGCAATGGGCAAATTATCATCTGAGTCAAGAGAAGATGAGAAGGATGAAGGATCCATGGTCTGGGGAGCTGATGGAGGAGGAGATGAGTCTCGATGATCTTCATTGTTCTGAGTTTGAGATTGTCTCCGACGCTGATATGTGAGAAGAGGTGGAGGAACAATGTCATTCACATTTTGAGTTTGAGGTACAGAAGCAGGAATAATAAAGGGATCACACGATGGTAGAGGAAACATTTGTTGAACAAATGAACAATCCTCCACGGAGGACAAGAAAAAAGGTTTATCCTCAAAGAATGTGACATCAGTAGACATATAATATCTCTTGGTGGAAGGAGAATAACATTTATACCCTTTCTGAAGACGAGAATATCCCAAGAAGACACACTTAATAGCTTTTGCAGATAGTTTATCAAGACCTGGAGAAACATTATGGACAAAACACGTACACCCAAATACACGTGGGGAGACATGGTATAGAGTGTCATTTGGAAAAATGATAGAATTTGGAATCTTATTCTCAAGAGAGGAAGAAGGCATCCTATTGATTAGAAAGCAGGCAGTGAGGACTGCATCGCCCCAGTGATGTACAGGAATATTAGTATTCAACATCAGGGAGCGTGCAGTTTCAATGAGATGTCTATTATTCCTCTCTGCAATACCATTTTGTTGTGGAGTGTGAGGACATGTTGACTGATGTAGAATTCCTTGGGAAGATAAGAATGAAGAAAACGCTGTAGAAAAATATTCCTTAGCATTATCACTACGGAGGATTTTAATTGTCTTCCCAAATTGGTTCTTAATTTCATTAACAAAGGACATAAATATGGACAAAAGTTCAGATCTCTCTTTCATTAAATAAACCCAAGTACATCAAGAGAATTCATCAATAAAGATTACAAAATAATTAAAACCAAACGAAGTAACACGACTTGGTCCCCAAATATCAGAGTGAATAGTTGAAAAAGGAAAATTACATAGAGTCTCAGACCTTTTGGGATAAGGAGATCTAACATGTTTTCCTAACTGACACGACTCACAATCTAAGACTTGAATGTTCTTGAGACTCGAAACCATCATCTTCAACTTGGATAAACTTGGATGGCCCAACCGATCATGCAAAAGTTTTGGGGATGAAGTTGAAAAACAGGAAACTGAAGAGCTACGTTTTAAGAAATAAAGTCCTCGAGACTCATGTCCTTCTCCAATCAGACGACCGGTACCATGTTCCTGTATAAGAAAGGAATTAGCAGAAAAGGTTACAGAACAATTTAAAGAACGAGTCAATTGGCTCAAGGAGATTAAATTGTAAGGACAATGAGGAATATACAAAACAGAATTTAAATTTAATGAAGGAGATAAAGAAACTCTGCCAATTCCCTGAGATGCAACTTTGGATCCATTGGCAACAGTAATGAAATGAGGGATTTTCTGAGAGGACATAGAAGAAAATGAAGAAATATTACCAGAGATATGGTCTGAGGCACCTGAGTCAAGGATCCATGGATTGTGTCCTTCCACAGATTGAGATATACAGGCAGTTGACACATTGGACATGGAGGAGGATTGGTCAGGATTAGAAGATTTTCCAGACTTATACTTCAAAAATTCTTGGTACTCTTCATTTGAAATTTTGGATTCGAGATCATCAGATTTAAAAACATGAGCAGCTTTGTCTGGATATCCATGTAAGGCATAACATTTCTCTCGAGTATGGCCTATTCTCTTACAATATGTGAACTGAGGACGCATACCACAACCACCACGTCCTCCTCGGTTGCTTCTGCCTCCTCCTCTTCCTTGTGGTGCTACCATAGCTGATGTTTCAATACCACCAATTGAACTTTCATCTTTAACTAATGAAGGTACCCGAAGAAGTCGAGTAACTAAGCTGTCCATTGATGGAACTTGATCACCAGCTAACATTTGATCACGAACATGATCAAACTCTGAGTGTAGATAGAATTAAGACCATGTAAAACTTATCAAGCTTCTTGTTTAGGCCTTCTAAAGAATCAGCCACAAAGAAATTCTTTAATTCTTCTACAGCAGCACGGGCCTTTCCTATGTAAGCAACCATATCATGATTGGTTTGTTTGAGGGAAGTCACTCTTTGAGTTGCATCAAAGAGACGTTGCACATCATTAGCAAAGATATCCTGAGCTTTTCTCCAAAAAGAGGAGCACGTTTTGTAAAGTCTCAAAATTTCTAAAACTTCTTGTTCAACAGATTCCATAGGGCAGCACATAGTTGAAAATCAAGCTTCTACCATTGAGATTTCTCTTCTTCGGGAAAGGTGGAAACATCTTGTTCAAGATGATCATGGTATCCTTGACCAAGAAACCATAACTCCACGAAAGAAGATCAAGATAGATAGTTTTTCCAATTGAGTTTTACAGAAGTAATGGTAGGAGTAGCAGAGAGAGAGGTGTTCCAAGACCAGCCATTAAAAAGCCAAACAAAAGAGGGAAAAATTGATTGTGGGAAGAAACCCTAATCGGAGAAACCCTCAACGGAACAGCAAAACAGTGACCACAACACACTCAGGAGACTGAGGCGAAACGACCGACAGTGGCGCGGTGAAGTTCCGACACGGGAAAGGCGGCGCGTGAAGCCCACGCGCCCGAGAGTGGCCGGAAAGAAACGACGCGTGACGGCACGTCGAGAGAAGAATGAAGCGGCGACCACCAAGGATGGGTCGCGCTCGTCAAGGCGCACCTAACCCTTGACTTCACCGGAGAAAAGGCTGCGACGGCGGCGGCGGCGGCGGACGGCGGAGGCGACAGTGAACGACAGCAAACCCTAACCGGCTCTGGATACCATCTTAAAGTTTGGGAGAGAAAACTTAAGCATTTTATTATTACTAACTAACTTTTCTATTACACATACTACCCTATTTAAGGGATAGTGGATCAGCATAAAACATAAAGAAAGAAAAGGAAATTCCTAAAAAGCCCACACACACAAAAGTCAATTAGACAATACAATATATTTCAACACTGATGAAGGAGGATCTGAGTCTCGAGGATCTTCAGTGTTCTGAGTTTGAGATTGTGTCCGATGCTGATATGTCAGAAGAGGTGGAGGAACAATGTCATTTGCATTTTGAGTTTGAGGTAAAGAAGCAGGAGTAACCAAGGGATCACATGATGGTAGAGGAAACATTTGTTGAACAAATGAATGGTCCTCCATTGAGGACAAGAAAAAAGGTGTATCTTCAAAGAATGTGACATCAATAGACATATAATACCTCTTGATTGAGGGAGAATAACATTTATACCCTTTCTAAAGGCAAGAGTATCCCAAAAAAACACACTTAATAGCTTTTGCAGAGAGTTTATCAAGATCTGGAGAAACATTATGAACAAAACAAGTACACCCAAATATACGAGGAGAGACATGTAAAAGAGGGTCATTTGGAAAAATGTAAGAGTGAGGGACTTTATTCTCAAGAGAGGAAGAAGGCATCCTATTGATCAGAAAACAGGCAGTAAGGACTGCATCACCCCAATGATGAACAGGAACATTAGTATTCAACATCAGGGAGCGTGCAGTTTCAATGAGATGTCTATTCTTTCTCTCTGCAATGTCATTTTGTGTTGGAGTGTGGGGACATGTTGACTGGTGTAAAATTCCTTGGAAAGATAAGAATGAAGAAAATGCTGCAGAAAAGTATTCCTTAGCATTATCACTTCTGAGGATTTTAATTGTCTTCACAAATTGGTTCTTGTTGTAATTTGATATAATATGTTTAGAATCTTCCTAATTAGACTGTGATTACACTGTGATAGTAAGTCTGCCATGAGCATTGTCCATAATCCAATACAACTTGACAAGACCAAACATTGAGATTGACAAACATTTCATCAAAGATAATCTAGACAGAAGCTTTGTGATTACAACTCATGTTCTTAGAGAACTTCAGATAGCATATATTTTTACAAAAGGGCTCCTTCCGGGTAGATTTCATGATCTTGTAAACAAGTTGGAAATTATTGATATTCATTTACCAACTTGAGGGAGAGTGTTGTAATCAGAGGAAAATGTTCATAATTAGAGAAAATATTTATAGAATCTTCCTAATTAGAGAAAATATATCTAGGATCTTCTAGTTTACTTTTCAGTATATTGTTTCCTTATTTTCCTTTTTTCGAAGATTAGATTGTTACAGATAGAGATAAGGAGAATGTAATAGACATGAATGAAAATAATAAAATTTATTCTCTTTTTAAAGAAAAAGCTTTAGGCTCTAGATACCATATTGAGTATAGTAAAACTATATATAAGATTAATCTCTCGTGTAGAAAATACACATAGGATAATTTGTTTATAATAATGAGAATGTGAACTAAGCCCAAATATGTAAAGAAAACATAATTAACATAGGGACTATGTTTCCCTAATTAACATAAAATGCAATATAACTATAGATATCATATAAGAAAGAGTTATTTGAATGTTTTGTCTAATGCAGACCACAAAGTACGTATTTATATTAATTTACATAATCAAATACAATAAATTCTAGCCCAAGAATCAAGGATCAATGATCCTAATTTCCTAAAATTTGAAATTGCTAATGATTAACAAATCTGTAAGAGGTATCGAGTGACATTGTTTTTTGAAAGTTCATTAAAGGCTTAAATATGTTTTTAATCCTTCAAATTTGGGGCACTATTTCTTTATTAAAAATTTTCATGTTTTAGTCCTCCCATTTCACGAGCACCACTTCTTAGATTTGGCTTTACCTTGCTATGTCTTTCAGAAAATTTGATGAAAAGGAAACATGTTGGTAGAATTTTGTTAGGCAATAGAGTTTTGTATATATCAAGAGTGTTAGCACAAAAACTCTCAAACACTACCATTGGTTAAAATTTGTTAGAAACTAAATGATTATGAGTGAAACTCAATAAATAAGTGGAACTCAACATAATTAGTTTCAGTATTTCAATCAATAGTAGTGTATCGACTGCATTACTCATTGATACATGTCCCCACACGTTCTAATGATTCAGGTAAACTTGTAATACAAAATGATGAAAACTAAAGATTTTATAACAGGAGAGAAGATTAACTAACCTGAAAATAGAAGAATGAAGAGACTACTGCACTCAGCCAGATGAACAATGATACATGTAGCAGGTAGGTTGACGACGATATAAGCCAGAGTCCTTCAAATATGGGCCAAATTGGAAGCTTCCCTGAAGTAGATGAATTTGGAGAACCTCTTGGAGTATGTTCCGTCTTTTGAATCTCATCAGTCTTGTTTTCATGATTGGAATCAGATTTTCTATATTCAAGATAAATAAATAAGTATGATTCTATCCCTACTGATGCCATGCATTAAATATACATTAAATTAACTCAAACAAAAGTTTAATGAGATGCACATGATTCCCTCATATTTATCACCTGAGTGTGTTCGTTTTTTACATCTGTTCCTATCTATCTATCCATGCTTTTCAGAATAATATTTACTTTAGATTTTTTATTTTTTAAACTAAAAATGGTGAAATCATGAGACTTTAGGTATAGAGAGAGCAAAATGATACAGTGGATTTAGAAATTGGACAAAGAACAAAAAATTCTTATTGAGGACCACTAATTTCTGACCAGTCAACATATGGGTATAGCACCAGATTAGGTAGAATAGGAAGGATGAATAATTTGGATATTCGAGAGATGCAGAAACTCTACCAATCGTCCACTACAAAAACATGAGAAGCTACTCTCATTTCACTTATTTATATCCTCTGATAGGGTCACTAAACTAACAAGTTTCTTAGAGTAACAGCCGCTAGTTTTGATTTCTTATTAAAGAGGTTATCACACTCCTCTTGATAGACCTGTGCAGTTGATACAATTGGTACAAAGAATTAAAAGATTTTACACCACAATACAAAGATGAGAGGCAAAGGTAAACAGAGTAAAGAAAGAACTGCTACTGCAGTAGTTACAAAGTTATTTATACACTGCAACTGCTCAGAAAAAGAGAGGATATAGTCTAAATACTCAAAAAGTTGATATTAACTTCATAGATTTCGAAATATTTGAGAGAAAACTCTAATTTTGTCTTATTAAATCTGAAAATTTCAGGGTTAAGCTCCATAATAGAAGTGTTGATACTCTATTTATAGAGTACTTGAATAATGGGAGAATAAAGAAATATAGTATTAATTACAATAATTCTAATTATATTCTCAACTCATCTATTTGGGACAATCACTTTATCTTAAAAACATAAATAAAATATGATGAAATGAATGTTAAGATTGTAAGGATATTTTTTCTCAATTACTATAGAGATATTAGGATATTTTCAGATTAATTATCCCATATTTAGAACACTCTACCTCAAGTTAATAAATGAATATTGATCACTCTCAACTTACCAACAAGATCTAGAAATCTTAAGGAAGTCCCTTAGTGAAGATGTATGCTAACTAGAGTCCTATAAGAACATAGATTGTAACCACCAAACCTTTGTCAAGATTATCTTTGATGAAGTATCTGTTCATTTTAATATATTTGGTCCTATCATACTATATTCTATTATGAGCAATGCTCATGGCTGACTTGTTATCATAGTACAATTGCACACAGGGATGCCATCCGTTATTTTAAGGTCATCTAGTATGATCTTCATCCAAATTCATTCACATGCACTTTTCAGTAGGAGCTTGAAATTCAACTTGTGCACTTTATTGTTTGCTTCTCCAAGACCCTATACTTTTTGCCTAAGATATACAGTACCCAAAGGTAGACTTGCAGTCAGTAAGAAAGTTTACATAATATGTATTAGTATTAGTTTATATCTTCAAAGTCAAGCATCTTCTTTCCTGAAAAGTGGCCCCTTTCCTGGGCTTAAATTCAAATACTAAGAAAAAATTTCAACTGCTTACATGTCTCTTTCTCTAAAATCATGCATTAACTGGCTTGGCATAATAACTAAATAAGCCATGTTTGGGGTCATGTGTGATAAATAAATGTTTTCCTACCAATCTCTAATATTGGGTCTTTTCTACAGGATAGCCCTCTTCACCTCTAGTTCTATGATTTTGTTCAACAAAAACTTTTGAATTTCAACATCTTAGCTTATTTGTTTCATTAAGGAGATCAAGTATATATTTTCTCAAGGAGAAGGAAGTTCCATTTTCTGAATAAGCAACCTATAGTCCAAGGATATATTTAAGTTTCCTTCAGTGTTAATAAAGGCTAGGAATAATTTTTCTGACATTTTATACTTCAGAAAAATTTTCTACCCTTGCCATCATCTCTATGGATGAACGTAGGAAACTCCAACCTTTTTAACACGAGCAAAGAAGTTCTGCAGAGAAGTTCTTCCTTGTCCTGTCCTTATTAGATTTAGTAGAAAATAATACTTATTTTATAATTCTCAAATCTGAAAAATACATTCTCAGTATATATCTTCATAGTCAATGTGTCTTCTCTTTTGAATAATAGCTTCTTTCCTGGACTTGACTTCAAGTATTGGAGAATTTTGTCAACTGCTTGCATGTGTCCCTCTCTTGGATCATGCATAAATTAGCTCACTACACTAACTGCATAAGCAATGTCTAGTCTTGTGTGTGATAGATAAATCAATTTTCCCACCAATCTCTGATATTGGGCCTTCTCTACAGGAGCACTTTCTTCACTTCCAATTCTATGATTCTGTTCTATAGGAACTGTTGAGGTTCTACATCCCAGCTTTCATGTTTCTTTGAGGAGATCAAGTACATATTTACTTTGGGAGATGAAAATTCCTTTCTTGGAGTAGGCAACCTCTATTCCAAGAAAATATTTGAGTTTTCCTAGGTCTTTCATTTCAAATTGAGCTGCCAATTTTTCTTTTAATGCCAATTTTTTTGTTTCATCATCTCCTGCAATAATCATATCATCCACATAGACAAGCAATAGAGTGAGTTTACCTGTAGAAGAGTGTTTTATGAATAGAGTATGATCTCCTTGGCTTTTTCTGTATCCCAAGGAAATCATTGCTTTTGTAAATCTTCCAAACCATGCTCTAGGAGATTGCTTAAGACTATACAATGCTTTCTTCAAGAGGCATACCTTGTTTCTTTCATTTTTCACTTCAAAACCTGGGGGAATCTCCATGTACACTTCCTCATCTAGATTTTCATGAAGAAAGGCATTCTTCAAATCCATCTGGTGTAAGTCTCATCCAAAATGGGTAGCCAAAGCGAGAATAACTCAAACTATATTCATCTTTGTCACTGGGGCAAATGTCTCCTCATAATCAATCCCATATGTTTGAGTATATCCTTTTGCCACCAATCTAGCTTTATATCTTTCTATGTCCCATCTGCCTTATGTTTCACTGTGAATATCCATCTACACCCTATTGCCTTCTTGTCTCTTGGCTTATCAACAATCTCCCAAGTTGAATTTCTTTCTAATGCATTCATCTCTTCTTTCATAGCTTGATTCCAATGTTCAAGTTTCATGGCCTCCTGGATTGAGGTAGGAATTTCTGTGGCAGCAATAAAACTTGTGTTTATCAAAGAGATTGTTAGTGCAAACATACTGAAAAATAGGATATTTAGCACATGATATTCTTCCCTTTCTCAATGCAATGGATAAATCCTCAGTTGTACTTACTTCCTCCTCATTGATATCTTCAGGGATCCTCACCTCCGGATTAGACAATTTTTCTTGCTCGAGAGTCGTAGTGGGTTGTTCTCTTCTTTCATATTTTTTGCCAAAAAATTTGTCTTCTTCCTCTTCTTCCTCACTATGGACTATGGTAGCTTCGTTGCTCGGGTCTTGGGCATCCTGCAAAGACAAACATTGTAATGACAAGAAGGAGAGTTCATCCACTTCAAGAACGTTCTCCCCCTGAAGTGGCGGACTAACATAAAAGGATTGTTTCATGAAAGGTGACATCCATGGTGATAAAAACGCGACAACTCTGAGGATGATAACATTTGTACCCTTTTTAATTAGGAGGATACCCAATAAAGACACATTTAAGAGTTCTGGAATCTAATTTACCACGGTTAGGATGATGAGAGTGAACAAAAACAACACATCCAAAGACTCGACTAGGTAGACTCGTTAGTAGGGAACAAGAAGGAAGAAAAGACAATAGAGACTCTATAGGACCAATGCCATTTAAGATACGAGTGGGTAACCTGTTAATGAGATATGTGGCAGTTAACACAGCTTCTCCCCGGTAATTTTTTGGAACAGACATTTGAAAAAGAAGAGCTCTAGTTACTTCAAGAAGATGACGATTCTTTCTTTCTGCAACCTCATTTTGTTGAGGGGTATTAACACAAGTTAGTTCATGAACAATACCATTATGAGACAAAAAATTGAGAAATTCATGATTCACATATTCAGTACCATTATCAGACCCGATTCTTTTGATATTTTTTCCAAATTGATTTTGGACATGATGGAAAAAATTAACAAAAATTTGAAAAACTTTAGATTTATTTTTCATAAAGTATGTCCACGTGACACGGGTACAATCGTCAATAAAGGTAACGAACCATTTGGCTCCGGAAATAGAATCTATGACAGGACCCCAAACATCAAAATGAATTAAATCAAATGGAGAAATACTCTTTTTGTGACTAATAGGATAAGATGCACGATGATGTTTTGACAATTGACAAATATCACAATTAAAAGACTCAAAAGACTCTTTGGTAAACAAGTGGGGAAACAAGGACTTGATAAGACTAAATGAAGGATGCCCAAGCCTTTGATGATGTAACCATATTTGAGATTTTGCCCAAGTCTCAGATGTAGCTTGTTGACTCATGATTTTTGTGTTGCTTTGGTCATTTAACACTAAATATACAACCCACTCTGCTCCTTAGCAGTTAAAATTGTCTTCCCCGTGGCAAGGTTCTAAAAAACACAATAAGTTGAAAAAAATGTTACTAAACAATTTAAATCATTTGTGAGTTTTTGCACTGAGATAAAACTATTGGCTAATTGAGAAACATGTAAAACATCCTTCAATACAATCGATGAGTCCAAAATTATATTCCCAGAGCCGCATATAGGTATACCCTGACCATTCGCAACTGTAATAAGTTGTTCTTTATTTCTTTTACCATATGAGTCGAAGGACACACTAAAAGGTGTCATATGATTAGTTGCACCCAAATCAAGGATCCAAATACCTTGAGAGGCATGATCAACAGTATTGAGGCAAATCTTACCTTTTTATGGACAGAGTACATGATCGAGAGGGCTTACTCATTGATTCATCAACTGCTTTCAAAGGAATAATTTTTACTTCAGACATCCCGTAAAACGCAACCAGGAGTCTCCAAGACGACGACGGCGTATGGGTCACACCAATAAAAGAGCAAAACTTAAAAGCTCAGATCTACTCAAGAAAAGGTCAAACGAGTTGTCACAAACCCTAGGAACAGACTCAGGAGGCTCCGGCAACTCTGTCCTAAGAACGGACTCAAGAGTCTCCGGCAACCCTTTCTGTGGTGGCAGCGGCGAATGGTTCTCGCCGCAGGTGGGCACGTGGGCTAAACGCACCGGCGACCGTGGCGGCTCCTCTCACGGAGCAACTTTCGGCGTTGTGGTCGTCGGAGTTGTGCGCACCTTTCTGCCCTATCAACGACACCAATCGACGACGACGACAGCGGCAGTGGTCGGACAGTGGCGGCAGCGCGACTGTGCAGCGGCGGCGTTTATGGTCGCCAGTGTTGGGCACACCTTTCTACCCTATCAACGACCCCAACCGGCGATGGCGGCAGCAACAGTGGTAGGACAAAGGGGCAGCGCGTCTGTGGAGTGGAACGGAGCCCCAAGATTGGAAGCTCTTGATACCAAGTAGAAAATAAGACTTATTTTATTATTCTCAAATCTGAAAAATACATTCTCATACCCTCTATTTGTAATAATCTAGTTCTCCTAAAAAGGGAAATAGGGAAACTAGGAAAAATAAAATAAAATAAAAGATGATGTATCTATTTCCTCTAATTAGGAAGATTCTAAAGATATTATCTCAAATTACAACAGATTTGTTACTGTTGATGTCCTTTGCGCTGTTGTGATACCATCTACTGAGTTTTCTCCTCCATTTGACAATTTGTGTCCTTGATTTCAGGAAGCAGATTCTTTATTTCTCTCATGTCTTATATGCATTCTTCACAAAGTCATATATTTTCTCAGGTTTGCAATCTCTTTCCTCTGTTCACGGACCCATTTCTCCAAAGCACTCTGCTTTCCATTATTGTTAGGAATCAACACTATTTTAAAAGAAATGGCATGTTGGACCAAAATTGTTAGGAATCAACACTATTTTCAGAGAAGAACAATGAAAAGAAAATCAAAACTTCTTTATTTCATCAAATGCACAAAAATGATGCCAGAAAGGAGCACTCTCCTTTCCAGTGGATTATTCCAGTTACAAGTTGCTCGAATCCCCCAAAACTTCTGCCCTTTCCACTTTAAGCTTCTTATTAAAGGGCTCCTCCCTTCTAACTAACTTTGAGCTGTAAAACTAACTTACAACGGTATTCTTAGTTTTCTTTTTTAAACCTCCTACTATAAACCTCCAATCCTGTCTTAGTATCAACTTTTTGTACTTGCTCCTGCCTAACAGATTAGGCCTCAAGGCTGTTACTAGGAGTAAATAACTATGTATCAGATAAAGTAACACATTATTAAAAATATAAGGGGATTGTAGGAGTTAGTTAGGAGAGGGTTGGGACTTAGAAATGCGAAAGGAAAGTAGAACTCCTAAATGTCCACACGTGAAACAGAAATTCCCTGCTACAACTTACAATCATTGCTTTGTATCTTCATCTCTAAGTGATCCCATCATAGCACTCTGTTTTTTTCCTATATTCGGATTCAGTTCTATTAGCACGGCATCTTAAATTACCTTAGAGAAAGAGACTGTTCATTTGCATTGAAGAAATTGAAAAGTAAGTAGACAGGAGGCCTGGACATGTATCCACTTCTCCCACTGATTTAATATAAATGCTGCTAACTACTATACTGTGATGCCCCCTATATTTAAAGGTTAATACATTCCCCCAGAATTAAAATAATGGTATACATATGCCATCCAATACTTATGTGTTTTCACTCGTGTATAAACACAAAGAAAGGAATACGTAAAATTACCTAATGGGAGACAATTTTTGTTCAGCATGAGATGTACCACAATTTATCCCTCTTGATGTGTGCGCTGCAAGTTCCATCAATAATGCAGCAAACAAAAGCAAGACTGCAAAACATATGGTTGCACGATATGAAAATAAAACTATGAGAAAAGACTGTTAAGGGCAAATGCAAGCTTACATGGGCCAACAAAAGCCATCCCAATGGCAAACAATGACCCAAAAAGTTGTCCAAGGGTGGCACCAGCACCAATAAACCCGAATAATCTTGAACCTGACTGAACCCAGAGTATGTTAAGTAGGCCCTAAATAATCCAGACAAAAACAAAGTGATATAGCACCAAACAAACCTCACTGTCCATCACATCAATTACCCTTGCCCAAGTTGAAGAAATTGTAATTAGATTAAGCAAAGCAACCTACACAAAATAACATAAACTAGTCTGCAAAAATTTCATTTGAAACAAGCTAACAGCAGAGTGAAATCAAATTAGACATTAGATTCTAAATGGAAAATAAAACCATCAACCATACCCAAAGAAACAATCCTATTCGAACAGAGATATAGAACCATCCATGGTTATCCCAACCAAATGAAGAGGTAAGACTGCCCTGGTCACCAATTTTCCTTTCTTCCTTTGAGGGATAGGTCAAGGGCATGGATCCCTAGCAACATAATTTAAGACAATAAAAAGCAAGTATTCTGAATTTAACAAGCAATATAGACCGCAGCAAACAACTTCAAGTTATACTATTGTCTTACTGTAAAATTGGACTTTGAATATCCAGCGGATGAGGAGTGCCATAGAATAAAGAACAAAATGAGGGATACACTAAAGAACCTGTGTATCAAAAACAAAGCCTGGAATTTCAAGGAGCACCATCACAGATTATATTAATGAGAACATAATATAATAATATCTGTGAAGAAATGAAGAACACCAAGGAAACAATTTTAATGATTTTCAATAACAATGAAAGACTTGAAAAAAAGAATGATTTTATTATTTTCATTCATGGTAATTACATTCTCCTTACCTCTATTTGTAGCAATCTAATCTTCTAAAAAGGGAAATAAGGAAACAAAATAATCTAGAAGATCATACACATGTTTTCTTTAATTAGGAAGATTCTATAGATATTTTCTATAATTGAGAATATCTATCATACACATGTTTTTTCTAATTAGGAAGATTCTATAGATATTTTCTCTAATTGAGATTCCCCCTCAAGTTGGTAAATGAATATCAATCATTTCCAAGCATGGGATTACCACAACCATACAAGCACATTTTATGGAGTTGAAATAGACTCTAAGCTCAAATTCTAAGATCCAACACCTTAATCAATCCTTTTAAATGAAATCCTTAGGAACATGTTATTACACATTTGAAAATAGGTTACTTGTTCATTGCCCTCTGCATCAAAGTTCAGGACTCAGGTTGCTTGTCCAATGCACTATCAAAGCTAGAGCCTTCATTGTTTTAGCTGATTGTTTTAGCTGATTATGTTCGGCAAAGCTACATCCAAATTCCAGTTCTACTAGTTCACCTTTTGATAACCTTACAAGTTCTCTTGATTGTATTTTCCTGAATGGTTATGTTTATTAGTATATCTTGTGGAACAGTTATCATTGGTGGATGATTGTGTTGTACTACTATGGATTAGTTAATTGCTGCGCTCTGGCATAATAGCTCAACCTTACTAACTTATGATTTAGGTCATTTATGTACGATTTTAACATGTATAATTATCATACTGTGTTCTGATTTATTTTAGTATGAAGATGCAACATAGACATTGTGTGTAGCAATAGCATGCATGATTGTGCAGCTATTTACAAGTCTAGTGGCATTTAGTCATTAGTTTAAGATTAAGGGTGGCGGAGGACAGCTAAATGAATCATCAAACCTAAATCCGCACTTTAGAATGGGCAAGGAAAATAAAGAATTCTTAAAAATATAATTTACCTTGCCTTTGGAAAGGTTAGGCAGAGAGAATATGAGAGAAGAAAAGGGCGCAGCAATGAGGGTGAGCAACAGAGACCCCACGAATAGACCCGGCAGGTTCGATAAACCCAACGAGATGGCGCCCTCGTCCCGCAACGGAAGAACCACGAAATAGGCACTCAAAACCTGCAAGAAATGCCCCCAAAAAAGTAATAACCAGTTAAAAGAAAAAAAAAACTGAAGGGGAAGAGAAACATCCTCGGTGGCTGCCTTGAGCAGAGAAACTCACGAAAAAGAAGCAGAAGAAGGAATGGAGCAGAGCAGAGGTCTCGTGCGGGTGAACGGTGACGAAAACAGAGACGACGGCCTCAAAAGTTGACCTTCCCATAGGGTTAGCGGTTCAAATTTTGGAGCAAATGGATGGAGATTTCAGAAAGAACAAGCATTGGAGGCAAACCCCACGTCAAACTCTTAATCTGATTACACGTGGCCAAATGAGAAGAGAAGGAGGAGGCTTAAAAAAATTGTTTGATAGCGTATTATGTTACATGTCCAGTGTCCAGATTCATAGAAGACTATTTTAGAATGTTACAATTAAAGCAGGGAAGCAGCTGATTTAAAAAAATTTAGTTGTTTTGGACAGAAGCAATAAAGATGGTGGCAATGTGGTCATGTTGTTCATATATGGTTTATGATGATGGATTGTGTAATAAGCATTAATTTTTGGTGCATTATTTGGGTATGTTTCTTAATTTCCAGATATTTGGAATTACTAATATATTTCTATTGTGATGAAATTAAATTTACTGTAGTAATTCACTCTTTAAAATATGGACAGTTTAATATTAAACTTTAGAATTAAACAAGCACCTCAAAGTCCATCATATTACTAAGATAATGATAAAGGGTATATTGTGACATTCCAATTTTTTTCCTTTTAAAATTTATAATTAACACAAATTACATAATAAACTATATTCATATTTTATTAAAATTTTCAATAAAAAAATATTATTTTACAATCATAAATTTTATTGAAAAGAAAAAATATAAAACTAAAATATTGTTTCCAAATATTTGATATTGATGTTTCTTTTTAATGTTGTATATTTTTCTCAATAATTAGAATCATTTTCTTTTAAGATAAATTACGTATCTTCTAATTTCGACACTCCAAAGACCCTTCACAATCATGCACACTCAAACATAGTCTATAAAATTCTATTTAACACTCCATTTTTCGTTTTCCTAGAGAATAGATAGCTATATGAAAAAGCATATATCAAATAATTACTTAAAAATAAAATCACCACATTTTATTTAAATCTCAAATAAAAAGAAAATTTCATGTCTCGTATTTTTGTACCTTATTAGCTTGAAAAAATAATAATAATAAAACTTATAAGATTGTCCCAAGCATTTGTTGTCTTGTCCAACTCTCATTTTTATTATTGTGCATCTTATGCAATGCATATAATATCATCTCCTCTTGTATAAAATACGATCATCGTAGGTAGAAAGCACAACCACCAAAACAAATGGGTGAGCTAACGAAAACTATAACGCCCTAATTTCCAATATGTCATTGGTTATTCAAAAATCGGTAAATTTCAACATTTTATTATAGCGCGGAAACGTCTTTTCAAAACCTTAACATTTAACTGCATAATTTATTCAAAACATAATAGTTCCAAAAACATTTGTTCAGTGGAAATAACGAAGGAAATAAAATAGCTCAAAATACATTGTCTTAAAATTCAAACGCAATGACTTTAAATAAAAATCTCAAGTTTGTCTCTCGTCACCTCTTGAATCTATCATGCCTCAGTATAATTTGGAACATCATCTGCTCACGTATAACACATTATACAATCATTGTCAATAAGTTTATTCACAACACATAAACACATACACGTATGGGGTAAGCTACTGATAAAAAAATCATAATAATAATAAGGTATAAACACACTGAATATATCAACCATAAACCACCACATACCCAATTGTAATAATGAGAAGATTCATAATCATCTAGCATAACAACTTAATCATAATGAATTACTTAATTCTTGATCCTTGATCTTCAATCTTTGATCCTTGACCCTTGAACCTTGATGTCATCACTAACATCTCACACATAGACCCTTGGTCTATTTACTCATTAACGTCTAAGCTAACTACTTATTATAACCATTATAGTAACACTGCTATCAACATAGCATCACCTGGAGCATCTCAAATATCATGATCATTATCATAGATACATCACCATCATAACTATCTCTATCATGAATAAAACTGTGAGCATCACCAAACCATAAACACCATTGTGGGAAGAATCAATCTCACTCTCATACCTTACCTCACCTGCCTATAGTCGCTCTTACAAACCAATCTATAGCTTCTCCTGCATACACGTTCGAGTAGTCCCGCAATCCAACTAAGGAAGTTGTAGTCCTGCCACACAAGGACAAGAAACTTACCATCACCCCCACACAAGGAAGACTAAAAACTCGAAAAACCCTTCTAATGCACACAAGCCAAAAGGAAAAACTTATTTGCTACCAATGTGGAGCATTGGTGTCATGAAGATAATGATTTTGATGATGCTACAAAGTGAAGTATAAGATCCTTATTGAATTAAGTTTAAAAGCATATTTATATGTTAATTCGCGAGGAAAAGAACAAGAACGCAGATACAAACCGAACGACAAATAACTTTGAAGACTGAACGGTCATTATTAGTCAAGGACCGAACGACGCTAAACACGTTGAGCAAAGTCTAAAACAGCTCAAGACCGAACGGTCACTGAAAAACAGTCGAAGGTTGAACATAGATCGAACACAGCTAAAAGACCGAACGATCACTAAAAGTTGAAGATCGAGCGGTCACTACCAGTTGAAGGTCGAACACCATTCATGACCGAACATTGTTCATGGTCGAACATATATGAAAGTCTAATACTCCTCATAGCCGAACATAGCTTAAAGACCGAATGGTCACTACAAGTTGAAGACCGAACTACCAGTTGAAAGTCGAACATTATTCATGGCCGAACATTGTTTAAACCGTGTTGTTGCATTTTGTTCTGCTTATTTTTTTTAACTTGCATTATTTGGTTACTGTTATAATCATTTTTGTTTGGTCAAATGATATGTTCATCGTTGTTTCATTCATCTTGTAGTGTGCTCTTGTATTTTTACACATTTTAATCAAGTGAAATTCATCTATTTAAGACATTCATGTGCTAAATTTCATTCCTGTCATGTAAAGACATGTGCATTGTTATTTTAGTGCTTTGTTTTTAATTGTCAATTGAATCTGTGTTTAACTGGTTTAATATTCAATTTCATGAGTACTTTGAAGTTACCCTTGGTGTAATCTCTATCAAGCATCAAAATCTATGAAAAATTCATTTCAATGAGCTGGCTGACAGATTTCCATTGGCAATTTTGGATGATTAAGACATTTGATGATTAAATTGTCATTTCTGTTTCGAAGTTATTTTAGTGGAGATTTGTTTTTAAGTTCAAATGCATACCATATGAGCTATGATAATACACATTGAGAGCTTGGATGCAGTGGATGAAAAGATCAAATTTGCATAATTTTGCTGTAAATTATTTGGTCTAAAAACTTTTGAAAGATAAAATCTGAATTAGTTTTTGTGTTGGATTTTTGTGTGAACTGTAGAAGTGATTAGTAACAATGTGCAAACCATACAAGCAATGATATGTTCTGCATAAGCTTGGCTGCCATTGTGAAAATCACAGCAAAATAGTCTTTAAAAGTAGTTAGCTGAAACTACATTTCCTTGTTTGAGTCAATTTTCCAGTTTTAAATTATAGTTTACCACTAGTTCATTGTTGAACATCTTGCAATCATTTCATAGTGTCTTATTCAAGTTTTCTAAACTGTTTTCGAGACAAATTATGTGTCCAGAAGTCATTTGACTCATTATATCTAAAATAGGTTGGTGGAGTTATTTAAATTGACACATATTTGGATCTGAATAAGTGAATTTTAGAAACATTTTTGTTTAGCATCAATCAGTTGTGATCACATGTTCATTTCACTTATTTAAACATGTTCATGGCAAAGAATCTTGAGTTTTAACAGCCTTGGGTGTTTTCACTCTCCAAACCACCATTTTTAAATCTTGTTTAAGAAATTCTTTCATTCTGGTTTCTGAAATCTGAAAGAAAGGTTTGTGTGCTTAGTATTATCTTAGGTAGTGGTGGTTTGAAAGATTCTCCAGCCTTAAACTTCCTAGGGGAATTTCCATTCAAAACTTTTCATTAGTATATTCTAAGTTTCTCAAGAAAAGCCTGAGTGTAGTTGATTCAGCTAGGGGATGAAATCCATTGAACCAATATAAACAATTTTATTGAATTAAATTTGATTACTGCATATTGTTGTTTGAATTTTTGTATATGTTGTTTTGATATGCACAGCTGAATTCTTGGGGTTGAACAAATTGGGATATGAGAGTGCATGAATCATAGTTGTTGTTTGGGAAGTTGTAAATTGTGTTGTCAAAGTTAGTTTTTGAACTGATTGTGGTAGCTGAAATGCTTTCCTGTTAAACATGGAGCAGCTGTGATCATATCCATTTAAGCTACTGTTGCATTCATTTTAGTTTATAAATTGGTTATTGAATCATTGATATCTTAACCGCTTGAAAAATGACTGCTGATTTCATGAATTAATTAAGTCTGATAAAAGCTGAATTTAATTTGCTAAGAATTATTGAAACTGGTTTGGAATTGCAAGTACTAATCTAAATTGGCTTGTAAGCATTTCTGCATTGCATTTGACTGAACAAATCTTAAAATATTTTTTAGAATCTTTTTTTGAGTTTAAGGGAAATATCATATTTAGGGGGAGAAATTTTTTTTTGACATCTTATGTCATGATCTTGTGATACCTGGTACCCAATTAAGGGGGAGATATATAAGATTGTTAGATACCTTGTTATTTATCTATACTCTGGTATTTCATCATGTATTTTCCTCTCATTTTATAAAATTTCAAATTTTATAATATTTGAATTGCATCTTTCTTTTGTTGAGGGTGAAAGCCACTTAAGAGGGTGTCTTTATTTTATGACCTTAGAAGAGAATTTGGAGTAATAAATATGTTTTAGAAGTAAAATTCATAACAGTTTTGAGTTTTTCGTAAGTCTAGCGTATTCAATCGATTATTAAGAGGCTATAATCGATTATTTTGAGCTGTTAGAAAAAGTCTTAGATTCCCAAATAATCGATTATTGTAAGGCATAATCGATTATCCTAACTCGTTCTTTTAATTAAGTTGGTTGCCTATTGTAGTTACCAAATGCCACATGCTCCGCCGTTCGGTTATAGTTGAGATACGGACCGGACAGTTCATATGGTACATTAAGTTTTTCTTCTTGTTATCATTTCTTGCATAAATTGATTAGTTGAGGGGGACTGCTTTTAACTTCTTTTTGCTTATGATAAAAAAAGGGGGAGAAAGTGTTTTTAAGTAGTGCAGTTACTGCTAACATGACTTGTTTTGTGAGTTTGTATTTTATGCAGATACACAAAGATGCTTTTAAACAAGGGATTTTTTATCATCATCAAAAAGGGGGAGATTGTTACCAATATGGAGCATTGGTGTCAAGAAGATAATGATTTTGATGATGCTACAAAGTGAAGTATATGAAGATCCTTGTTGAATTAAGTTTAAAACCATATCTATATGTTGATTCGCGAGGAAAAGAACAAGAACGTAGATAGAAATCGAACGACAAATAACTCTGAAGATTGAACGATCACTATCAGTCAAAGACCGAATGACGCTAAACACGTTGAGCAAAGTCTAAAACAACTCAAGATCGAACGGTCACTCACAAACAGTCGAAGGTTGTACACAGATCGAACACATCTAAAAGACCGAACGGTCGCTAAAAGTTGAAGACCGAGCGGTCACTACCAGTTGAAGGCCGAACAATGTTCATGACCGAACACTGTTCATGGCCGAACACATATGAAAGTCGAATACTATTCATAGCCGAACATAGCTTAAAGACCGAACGGTCACTACAAGTTGAAGACCGAACTACAAGTTGAAAGCCGAACATTATTCATGGTCGAACACATATAAAGACCGAACCACATATAGCAGTTGAAGACTAAATAGTGTAAAGCATTCAAGGCTGAATACAAGACGATCACTAGCCGAACATAGTTGAAGACTGAATGGCTTTGTATAAGAACCGATCGGTTGAAGCGTTAAAAACCATAATTGCTCCAAGTCTCGCAGATAATCGATTATTACTTACAATAATCGATTATCACTGGCAGTTGTATTGTGTCTTTCTAGTTTTGAACCAGTAGGCTGTATATATCTTTACCTAACACTTCAGAAAAGTATCTATGCCATTTTTGAGAATACAGTTTGTTTGAGGAAGTTCTCAAAGTGATAGTGTTCTCATTGTCAAGTCTTGTGAATAGGAGAAGCTCGCGCTTTGTGTGTCAAAGGTCGGAGCGGTTCTCTTCAAGTTGGCTGAGCAATTTTCTTCTGGTTCGTTGGTCGAAGGAAGAATTTGTTGCACTCTTTCAGTTCATTTGTTGAGGAAAGTGCTTGTTGTCCCTTCCGATCCGTTTGTCGAAGGAAGGTTTTGATTTTCTATTTTATTCACTATATTGTAATTTGTGAAACTGAATTTAGTGAAAACTTTAATAACTTTTTATAGTGATTAACAATTAGACGTAGAATCTGCTGATTCGAACCAATATAAAAATCATTTGTGTGATCTTTCTACTCTTTACACTCTTTACATTTTCTGCACATCAACTGTTTGTTACAATGATTATATGAAAATTAAAGGAACCATTTTTAAATTGACCGAACAAGCTTTGTGCTTTTTAACAATCCGTATCGTACTCTGTTTTAATATTTCCGCTGCGCAAAATTGTTGATGGATCGACAAGTGTACTGAATCACACAAGTAATATAAAATGGTAAGACCAAGTATCGTGTCCCAAGAGACTCTTGACACTAAACAGTCGTGTGATAACTCGATTAATTAAGACTTAGAGAAAATGAGATCATGGGTTTCAGATGCAAAGACAAAAAATTAAATATGAATGCAGTCTGATCAATAGTAGAGTATCACAATTATGAACGAATGTTGTTGGTAATATGAGATGAGTATGTTGTTGGGGTTAGATTTCACCAAGTTCCCTCTCATGTATGTAAGAATTCTTCTTTATGCATTAATGTTAATGTCACTCATTAAATCACTTAAACTCGATCCCTCGGCGAAATAAGCATGTCCTTAATCACTATTTCATGCAATTCCTAGCATTCCTAGTTATTAAATATGGAGATCAAGAGCTTTAAGTCAACCAAGACCATACCCTCATCCCTGAGAAATATTACTCTTGGGAGTAAACAAGAACCTGAATTGTAAGGAACCTCCCTACACTCATGCAATTCGTACACCACGCTATGAATGAGTTAAACAAAGGATGCAATAATCATAAATGAATTACTCTAACAATTAATGAAAAAGCATATATTATTAAGAATCAATTCAAATACATAAGAGTTCACAAGGTTACATCATTCCCCAACAACAAATAGGGTTTAGTTCATCATAGACATGGTGAAACTAGATGAACAATGGAGAAGAATGAGATAGAAAATCCCTAAAAATAGAAGATGGAAGCTCCCGCATCGAAATCCACCTTTAAAGAGTGAAAGAGTGTGTTGTTGCACTCCTTCTGCCAAAGATACAAAACCTAGGACGTCTAGGTCCTTTAAATAGAGCGAAAACATAACAGAAACGAAGTCTGGCCCATGTCGTTGGGGCTCAAGCACCCCACTTAGGGCATCCGGGCGGTGAACGGTGGTCGTTGATGCTTAAGCGTTCAAAAGGGGCGCCTAAGCTTCGTGCTTCTAACGCTCAAGCTCCCCAAATGGGCGCCCGGGCGGTGAGCGACACTCTTCTATGCTTAAGCCTCCAAAAAAGGCGCCCAAGCCTCGAGCATTCCTCCCTTTTGGTACTTTTCCAGGTCTTTTTGAGCTCAATTTCCTTGACACTTCATCTCTACTTTCCGTATTATCTCATTTCTTGCCAAAACAAGGGAAATTAGACATAAAATCATCAAATTCAACCTCAACTCTCATATTCACACAACTTAACAGAAAATCATGATTTCAAGCAAGTTTCTAAGCAGAAAAGGGTGCATTTAGTATCAAAATTAAATCATTGATAACGGTATTTTCAACCGTTATCAAAAATCGGTACTGGTTGTTACAACAATATCTGCATATTGTTGAGATTGTTGACAACACAATATTTATATCACTCTGATATTTTATGATGACAAAACATTGCTTAATAACACACATATGTTGTTGTTATGTTACATGTTCTTAAGCTGATTGTTTGATATATCTGTTGAACATGTTTATGTGCTATATTGTTGTGTGAATGCATACATATTAAGCTTGTACTTGTTACATCATTTATGGATGCATTGCACATGTTTTAATGCATGAAAACCACAAGCACTTTTGTGAACTTATAACTGTATGACAAAGCTGCAGTAAAGTCGACTCCATCATTAATTGATTTGACTATGCTAAAGTCTTTGTATAGATTTTGAGAATCAGTGCTTTGTGAGATTTTGAGAAGGAAAGAATTTCAAAATGTTCTTATTTGCCGAAGTTGACTATGTGCTCCACATATTCGACTGTATTAGTTGTTTGATTTGAAATTCTGTTATGCTCTTTCACTATAACGGCTATATTTTCAAAAGTTAGTTGAGCATTGAATGTTTCGTCAACTATATTAAATGTGTTTTTATTTTGGTTGACTGTATGCTACTTGTTTGACTGAACTGTTATAACTGTCATAACTCAGTCGACTGTATTAGTAGCTTATTCGACTCAGAGAATGTTTGTTAAACAGAAATCTATAAATTAACTGAACACGAAGATGTTTGGTGACTTTTGATGATCTAACAATTTCATTTCTGTTTCAGATTGATATCTCTGATCTTAGTGCTCCAAGAATTCTCCAAGAAGACGATGGTGATCTTACTTGAAAGAGATTCAAAGGGACATTGACTGCGCATACATTGCTTGATCACATTCTGCACAATGAAGGTGTTTCTGGTTTGATCAAGAATTTGTTCTAGCTTGGCATCCTTGAAGTTTGCTGCATTGGACCTGTTGTGATTACAGGGGATAGACTCGTGGAGTCTGGTTCACTTTGAGTATTGTTCAAAGTGGTGATTGACAAATTGCAAGAGATGGGACATCTTGCGGCATTTCTTGTTGGGTTTACTGCCTATAGTTTGATTAAGGGTTAGAGAGGAGATTTATATTTTTGAGGTGGAGGTCTTCTATAAATTCCTTGTTGTAAAAACCGCAACCATTATAGTGCATTTGCTTCCTGGGTTGGAAGGACACTGGATGTAGGCATTGTTGGCCGAACCAGTATAAAAACCAGTGTTTGATTTTCTTTATCCCTGCACTTTTACTTACAATCGACTTTACTATTTGCGCAGTCAACTACGTTTTTCCGCTGCACACGAATTTTCATTACTTGCATTTCAAGAAAGTTTCTAAAGTTTAATAATTTGATTTTAGGATATCGAAAAGACTTTGTTTTTGATAAACCACCAATTCACCCCCCTCTTGGTGTAAAAAGAAGCCTACCTGTTTTCCAACACATATAACACTAGGATTTACTAGGTACAACTAGTAGACTTATCCTTCACTCTCATGCTCATTAACCACATACTCAGGTACACCCCAACACTCACTCATGCTTCAATCTCAACCACAAGTCAAAACTGACTCTAAATACAACCATTAATCTCATTCTATGATTTTCATCACATTCCACAGCTCCTAAAGCCTAGTTGTCAGAGCGGTGCAAAGAAATGGTTAGGGTGAACAACAAACCAAGAGGAGGGTGAATTGGTTTCTAATCGCAAATTTTTGCTTTTATTAATTTTCTCAATGTTTTAATTTCCTTAGCAATTAATTAAAACAATAAAGCAAGTAAGAAAGGGAGAAAATTGCACATATTATTTTTATATTGGTTCAGATCACAAGGATCCTATGTCCAATTGCTAATCCTAAACTAAGATTAGCTTTCTACTAGCACAAAACTAACAACTGTTACAATCACAAAGAAAGACATGTTTAAGGTTTAGAAAACACCTCTCTTGTTACCACAAGAGATGAAACTCACTTCCCCTTAAGGCCACGAGGGATAAACACCTTCTCTAAATGCTTCACGAAGGATGAACACTTCCTTTGAATCTTCATAAAGGATGACAAACTTTACTCAAAAATAGCAACAACACTCAATCACACTCTTAATGAAAGTTCTTGCTCTATGCCAACACCAAGTTCTCAAAGCCATAACACAATGGTTACACAAAGCCTAGAGTATACTTTTCACAAACCAAAATACTTAGATATGTTTTTCATGTATTAGAATGATAGACTCAAATCAATATATAAGGATTACACTCAAGGACGCCTTCAAAAATTCATTGTCAACTATTTAACGCATGATAATCGATTACCACTTATGGTAACTGATTATGCATTTAATGATTACACAACGGCTAAAAACATGCCTAAAAATCGCAATGGCTAGTCGTGATTGTTACCAATGAGGATCATTGATGCCTTGAAGTGATTTTGATAATGATACACTTGAAGACATGAATAATCTTTATTTTAAATGTTAAAAGCATTCATTGTAGAAATCATTATATAAGAATCATTTGCAATTGTAAAAACACTCAGAAGTTTCATAAACTAGTGAATCTTTGCGACAGTAATCGATTATCAAAGGGGATAATAGATTATCACAAGCCAAAACAGAGAAGGGTTGCTTGCGACAATAATCGATTATCACAGGGGATAATCGATTATCACTTCTAGTTTCGATATTGTCCAAGGTTCAACAATAATCGATTATCACTAAGGAGAATCGATTATCACATTTTCTAAAACCTCATAACGGCCTGAAATAATCGATTATCACTTATGGTAATTGATTATCACTGGCAGTTGGGAGCAGACTTTTCATTTTCTGACCCTTGGCCTATATATACAATCCTCCTGATCCTTTAAGAGGTTAACAAAACTACTTGAGAGCACAAATAAGTTATGAGGAAGTTCTATGAGTTTAAGTGATTGTTCAATCAAGTCTTGTGAAAAGGAGAAGCTTGTGTTTAGCGCATCTAAGGTCCAAGCGATTCTCTTCAAGTTGATTGAGCTATTTCTTTCCATCGTGTGTCGAAGGAAGGTTTGATTTGTTCCTATGGCTTTATTATTCTCTTTGTAAGCTGATATTGATTTTTAGTGAGAAAGGTTAATCACTCTTTATAGTGATTAATGACTGGAAGTATAATTTGTTGATTCGAACCAGGATAAAAATCCTTTTGTGCGATTTTCTCTATCCTTATACTTTTAAAAGAACCAATTCACCTCTCCCCTCTTGGTTATTGACTATTTTCACGTTCTCTAAATGTTCTGCTACGCGATACCAATTTTTACAATTGGTATCATAGCTTTCTTTAATAGTATGACCAATCATAACCAAGTCTATGCTGATGGTGCTTCCATCAACAGACCACCACTTTTTGCTCGTGATAATTAAGTTTTCTGGAAAGTCAGAAAGCAAATCTTTATGGGATTTGTTGATAGAGACATTTGGAAAGCTGTTGAAAATGGTCATTTTATTCCAATGAGAACTATTGATGGTGCTAAAAAAGAAAAACCTTATTTAAATTGGATTGTTGAGGAAAACAAAAGAGCTCAATTTGATATTAAACATACATTACTTGGGAGGAAAATGACTCTAGCTCTTCTAGTTCAAGTGACTTAGATTAGGAAGAAATTTGTGTCTAATGGCAGATCTTGATGACACTGGAAGCCAAGTAAGTTGTTCTAGTTTTGAAACAAGTGAAATTGACTTACAAAAGGCATTTCTTGAATTATTAAATGAATCTGAGAAATTGGATGCTGCACATGAGAAATTGAAAAGTGATTTTCATGATTTACAAACTAAATATGAAAAGGCTTTACATGAGGAAGTCATTATAAGAAATAAAATTTGTAATCTAGAATTGAAAGAGTCTAATGTTGTTGTAAATCCTATAGAATGTTTGTCATGTAAAAGTCATATATTTGATATAGATATTCTTGAAAAGTTACTTGCTAAAGCAACTAATTTTGCATCTTATGTGAAAAATGATATTAGAAAGAATACTTTTAAAAACAAAAATGTGCATCAACACATGAAAAATCAAATTAATAGAGCACGTAGAGTTTGGGTTGAAAAAGGTACAACTGTGAAAACAAAACTACATAGTGTTGCTTTTATTGTATGAAATATGGTCACATATCTAACAAATGTAATATTAAGCATTTTGGTGTACCTGCTTGGGTCAAACTTGTAAAACGATCTTTCTTTGTTTATACTAAACCCAAGGACCCATAATGAGATTGGGGACCTAAACTCTTGCATAACTTGTTTCGTAGGAACCTTTAAAGTCAAAGAAATCATTGTGGTATCTTAATAGCGGTTGCTCAAGACACATGACGGGTGACAAGAAAATGTTCATAAGCTTTGAGAAAAAGAAGTAAGGATTTATTACCAATGGGGATAACAACAAAGGAATAATTATTGGAACCGGAGACATTGGAGGAAGAAGCCACTAGTGCAAAATTGGCTTTCAACGTCACCCCTTAGACGTTGGTTAAGGGGGGCCTGACCTAAATTAATGACCGGTGGCATTTTCGTAAATAAGTTGGCCATATAGACGTCGGGTAGGAGGGGCACCGACGTCTATAAAATTATAAACGTCAAAGCCCATACTAACTGACATCTATATGTCTGACAGTTAGGTGAAAAGTCATTTTTTTTCAGCCATATAGACATCGGTTCGGAGGGGCCTCGATGTCTATAAAATTATAGACGTTGGTGCCCCTCCTAATTGACATCTATATGTATGACAGGTAAGTAAAAAGTCATTTCTTTCCACCATCTAGACGTCTGATCCCGCCACCCCGACGTTTATATGCGATTGTAGACGTCGGATCCCCCTACACCCTACGTCTATATATACCACATATATTAATTTTTAAATCGCATGGACGTCACATTAGTGAGGTCCCCGACGTATATTCGAGAATAGACATCGGTTGTTGGGGAAACCAATGTCTGATTTCTTGTTAAATAAGACATTGCGAACTAGCAGTTACGTGCACTTCATCGTCTTCCTTCGCCTTTTCTCTTCGCGACATTGCATTTGATCTCTTTTGAACCGTTTAAACTTACTTTTACTCTGATTAAAGTAATCTTTGATGTATTATCTTTCGTTTGAACCGATGAAAATGAGTTTTCGTTGTGTTTTGGTGCAGTTTTTCTCGTGTCTTTGGATAGCGTAGTGCACCTTCTCCCTTTGCTAGCTTCCTCGTAAGAAAATCTTACGTCTTTTGGATCTCTTATGGCATTTCAACCTAAAGCCGAACTTGGGTCCTTGCCTAGTTTTCATGTCACCGTATTCTTTTTCTTTGGCGGTTGGAATGGAACTAGGCAACGACCCAGGTTCGGTTTTGGGTTGAAATGTCATAAGAGATCCAAAAGATGCAATTTTTTCTTACGAAAAAGCTAGAAAAGGGAGGAGGTACTATTACGTTACCCAAAGACATGAGCAAAACTGTATTAAAACACAACAAAAACTTAGTAGACGTCGGTTAATGCCATATCTGACGTCTATTGTGCCCTTACACATCGGTTAGTGCCATGTCTGACGTCTTTATGGTGCCCTTAGAAGTCGGTTAGTTCCATGTCCGACGTCTATAAAGACGTCGGACATGGCATTTAACCGACATCTATAAAGACGTCGGACTTGTACAGTCTGACGTCAGATTAACGTCACCCATAAAGACATCGGGTAGGGATGTGACGTTAAAAGCCCAAAATAACAGACGTCTAAAGCCCTTTTTGCACTAGTGACCTTAGCAATCAAATATGTGCTATATGTTGAAGGACTAAAGTGCAACCTCCTTAGCATAAGTCAATTATGCGATAAAGGTCTCAAGGTAACTTTTGAAAGTGATAAATGCATTGTTTATTATAAAGATTCATCTGACATTGCATTGCAAGGTGTTAGGCATAATAATATTTATTTGATTGATATTGAAAGTGTATCTAGTCATATTATAACATGTTTAGTTGCAAAAGAAAGAAAATCATTATTTTTAAAAGAACCAATTCACCCATCCCCTCTTGGTTATTGATTGTTTTCACGCTCTTTAAACGTTCTCCTGCGCGATACCAATTTTTACAATTGGTATCAGAGCTACACATATACATATGGCATAAAAGAGCTTGAATAATCCTTGGCTATGGCATAAAAGAGCTGCATATATACATATGCAAGACTTGAATAAATTGATTTCAAAAGATCTTGTAACTGGTTTGCCTAAATTGAAATTTGAAAAAGACAAAACTATGTTTAGCTTGTCAAAAAGGAAAGCAAACAAAATCTTCTTTTTCATCTAAAAGTATGATTTCTACATCAAAACCTTTAGAATTATTGCATATAGACTTGTTTGGTCCTTCTAGAGTCAAAAGTTTTGTTGGAAACTACTATGTACTTGTGATTGTGGATGATTACATTAGGTATACTTGAACTTTCTTTTTAACCTTGAAAAGTGAAGCTTTTAAAGCTTTCAAAATCTTTGCTGAAAGAGTTCAAAATGAAAAAGATTTGAAAATCAAGATTTTGAGAAGTGATCATGGTGGAGAATTTCAAAATGAGTCTTTCGAAAAAAAATTCTGCTCTTAGAACTCCCTAACAAATTGGGGTTGTTGAAAGAAAAACAGATCTTTAAAAGAGTTAGCTAGAACTTTACTAAATGAATCAAATGTGCCAAAGTACTTTTGGGCTGATGCATTTAGTACTACTTGCTATGTTTTGAATAGGATACTCATTAGGCCAATTCTAACTCCCTATGAATTGTTTAAAGGTAGAAAACCGAATGTATCTCATCTAAAAATCTTTGGTTGTAAATGCTTTGTGTTGAAAATGGTAAAGATAACTTAGGAAAACTTGATGTTAAATCTGACGAAGAAATTTTCTTAGGTTACTCTCTAACTAGCAAAGCATATAAGGTATTCAATAGAAGGACCTTAATAATTGAAGAGTCCATGCATGTTGTTTTTAATGAAATAGGGGACCTTGAGGAGAACCCTCTTGAGTCAAATAAGCCCATTCCAGGTGATGAAGATTATCTAAAGGAAGCACTTGAAAAAATGTATTTGAATGAGAATACTCCCTCTGAAGTTTCAAATGTGCAACAAGAAGTTGAATATAGAAGCTATAAATAACCACAAGGCCTTTCTATGGACAACATCATTTGAGATATCTCAAAAGGGGTAACCACTAGACACAATTTGAATACTTTCTACTAAGTTGTTGCTTTTGCGTCACAAATAGAACCCAAGAACATAGGTGAAGCTCTTCAAGATAAAAAAATGGTGTATTTCTATGCAAGAAGAGCTGAACCAATTTGAAAGGAATGAAGTTTGGGAACTCATTCCTAGATAGGAACATTACCAAGTGATCGGTACCAAATGGGTCTTCAGAAACAAGTTGAATGAAGAATGGAATATCACAAAGAGTAAAACACAGTTAGTTCCTAAATTCTACTGTCAAGAAGAAGGTATAGACTATGATGGAACCTATGCATCCGTAGCCAGGTTAGAAGAAATTAAATTATTACTTGTTTATGCCTCTTTGATGAAATTCAAATTATATCAAATGGATGTGAAAAGTGCTTTCTTGAATGGTTTTATTAAGGAGGAAGTGTATGTTGATTAACCTCCTGGTTTTGAAGATTTTAAGTTTCCTAATCATGTTTACAAATTAAAGAAAGCTTTGTATGGCCTTAAACATGCACCTAGGTCATGGTATGAAAGACTTAGTACTTTTCTGATTGAAAATGACTTCTCTAAAGGAAAGGTTAATTCAACCTTATTCATTAAGAAAGTAGAAAGTCATATTCTGCTTGTACAGGTTGATGTAGATGATATTATTTTTGGGTCAACTGATAACTCCCTATGAGAAGGATTTGCTAGCATAATGCAAAGGGAATTTGAAATGTCTATGATGAGGGAGTTAACTTTTTTCTTAGGCTTATAGATAAAACAAATGAATGGAGGAACCTTTTATTTCTCAAACCAAATACTATAGAGAAGTACTTAGTAAATTTGGAATGGATACTTCCAAAGAAGCCAATACTCTAATGGGCAATTCGTGTTATTTAAACAAAGATGAATCAAGGGTAGAAGTAAATCAAACAACGTTCAAAGGTATGATAAGATCTTTGCTTTATCTTAAAGCCAGTAGACCTGATATAATGTAGAGTGTATGTGTATGTGCTAGGTATCAAGCCAATCCCAAAGAATCTCACCTCATAGTTGTTAAGAGAATTCTAAAATACTTTAAAGGCACTGCTTCATTTGGATTATGGTATCCTTCTGATGCAACACCTAATCTAATAGGATATTCAGATGCTGATTATAGGGGTTGTAAAATTGATAGGAAAAGCACTAGTAGAACCTACCACTTCCTAGGTTGTTCCTTTGTCTCTTGGCACTCAAAGCAAAAAGCGTGTGTAGCCTTGTCTACCACTAAAGTAGAATGCATAGCTGTTGGAAATTATTGTGCCCAAATACTTTGGATGAAACAACAACTTGAAGATTTTGATATCTTCCTTAATCACATTCCTTTAAAATGTGACAACACAAGTGCAATAAACTTAACTAAGAACCCCATAATGCATTCTATAACCAAACACATTGAAATTAGACATCACTTTTTAAGAGATCACATTCAAAAAGGTGATTATACCATAATACATTCACATAATCCATCAATTAGCTGATTTTTCATTAAGGCATTACCCAATGATAGATTTTATGACCTTAGAAGAAATTTGGGAGTAATAGATATGTCTTAGGATTTTAAAACACGAACTAAAACACGAATTAAGGACAGGTTGGCTACTAGTCAGATTGCAATGCTTCCAATCCCAGATTAACAATAAACCATTCGCTTCTCTCACCCTAAATCCAACATGAATCAATCAACTAAGCAGAGAGTAATATGGTTTTCATAACAGCAAATTAAGCAAGCATACTACACATATTTAATCACTTCTGTGCCACCACAAATTAAGCAACTGTAGGTTTAATCAACTAAGCGGAGATTAAATGAATACAAATTATACCACTAAGTGTGAACCAAATTGCAATGCACATAACAAATTACTTTTGATGCAAAGGAAAGAAGAGCATAAACAATGGAGCAAAAATCTCAAGGAAACATTGCAATCTCCCTAGTTACCAACCCAACAAAATTAAGCTTCCATTAAAATGAGTTGCAAAACAGGGAAGAACACAAATTGTAATTCATTCATTGATCAACAAAGGTCTAAAAAATTCAAAATGAGGCAAGCAAAATGAAAGAGAAGAAAAATGAAAGAGAAGAAAACGATAGCAAGAATAGTAAAACTAAATTGTAATCAAACTCAAAAACGAAATTACAAAAACCTAAAATGCCTACCAAAAGTCCTAAATAGTACTAAAACCTAGGCAAGGCAAGTCTACCCTTCATTCCCAAAAATGGGCTAGCTCCCTCATTCTAAAAATGGGTCCAAAGTCGTAAATTTAACTAAAACAACTACCATGAAATAAAAATAAAAACGAAATAAATGATGCTCAGGTAGGCAAAGGTGTTGTGCTGATGTGGTAGATAGCATGGCAAGTCCTATTGAAGTCTAGAATAGAATTCAAAAAACTGCCCTGAAAATAATAATAGGAATAATTAAGCTGAGATAATTCAAATTAATTAAAATATGAATTACCGAATTAAACCCAAATAAAAAAATGAGAAAATAAGAGATAGTTAAGCATAATTTAATAATTAAATATGGTACAAAAAGATAAGTGAATAGGAGAAAATAATTATTCATCAACTTTGATTGATGGTAAGAATTTCAACTATAATTATTTGTGAATTTACTTTGACTAATTAACTTTTAATTTGTTTAGGAGATTTAAGAATAAACTTGGGGTTATAAAGACACAAAATCATATTTTAGAACCATCCTCTCCTTCATTTTCATGTTTTCTTATATGGTTTTGTAGCATTGGGCGTTCCCCCCTGGGTGTTTTAGGTTTGCTTTCATTTTCTCTTCTCTTATACTGAATGATGTTCATTTTAATTCAAATTTAGTTGTGTTCTCTTGCTTTAATTTTGTTTACCATTGCATTTCGTTTACCATTGTATTTCGTTTTTACCCCTTTGTATTTCAGCTTGCGTTTTATGGTTTCATTCCCAATTCTATTTTCTGCTGCAATTTCGTTTTGTGGTTGTTGTTTCGTTCCAGATTTTAGTTTCGCATTTCCTTCAATGTTTTCGCTTCATTTTGCTATTTGGGTTTCGTTTCTAATGATAACTTAAGTGTGTTTGGTTGGTCATTAGCGAAATTTCATCGTTTCCTTGAGATTTCTTAACTGTAATTGTGTTTCTGCTGCTCTGATTTGGCTCAATATTCAATCAGTTTTGCACTTTCAATTGGGTATACGTTTAGTTACCTAATTGGTGTTCAATCTTCGCTTAGTCAATTGAACTATATGGTGCAGAATTGATTGAATTTGTGCATAACATTTGCTTAATTGGTTAACTTGTGTTGGATTAGGGGTTATAGTAGTGTGTTGTTGGTTAATATGTGATTGGAAGCAATGTAATTGAGCTAGTGATCAACTATTTTAAATCTGTGTTTGCATTTGTGTTCAATTTAGTTCATTTCCATTCATAAAGTCTATTCACAAACCCTCCCCCTCCCCACCAAGTGTTTGATCTAATGACTGAACTAGTATTTGGTCCTTGAGAGACGAAGTAGGAGTAATTTCTTAGTTTATACTGCATTTAATATAATATTAAATTTGATTCGGGAACGACCTCGATCAAATTTTGGCGCCGTTGCCGGGTACCAAGGATTCTGTCTTAGGTTCTTTTTTGTGTTAGTATGTGTTGTGTGTACGTTTTCTGTGTGTTATTTATGTTCTGTGTTGTGTGATTTCATGTGGTTTTTGTGTTGAATTATGGTCACATTGTTGCATTGTGTTTTGTTGTTGTATTGTCATTTATTTTGTAGTTGTATTGAGTGTTTGTGTGCTATTAACGTTTGCTGTAGAATTGAAGTCATATCTGTTGTTGTGTGTGTTCTGTGTCGCTGGTGTTGAGCGGTACTGGTCAGTGGGCGGTGAGCGGTTGATGAGTCGATATTTTCTTGACATTACTTAGTTTATTGTACCGAATTTAATCAGGGAATTGTGCTTAAACGTCCTGTATTTTCCCGTTTATGCTAATTATGCTTAATTTGATCGGAAATTCTTATTTTAGTTAATTTGAATTTTCTGAACTAATTATTTGCATTATTATTTTCAGGAAAAATATTGGAAACACTATTTGGGATATTTAAAGGGCAATATGGTGATTTTATAGAAAAGGGTGTAACATGTTGAATTTGGGGCTGCACACGGAAGGGCAAGTTACCACCTTTGGAATGCATTTTGCTGCAGCACGTGAAGAACATCACGGACACATGCAGCTGCAACCAAAGCATGCCCAGCTGCAAAACTAATGAGCTGCACCCCACATCTTCACACGGACAACAACCTGACAGCTGCACTGCTCTAGCTCACGTCCAGCAGAGGAGAGAAAGCCACATGCAGCAGCTTTGGAGCTCCACATTCACTCCACACTCACGGCCTAGTCCAGCTTTGAAGGAGCTGCAGCTCCACCATGCTCCAGCAGCCACCAATACACGGGTTGCACTAATTGGAGTGCGTCCCACTTTTTCTTTTCGAGAGAAATGGGCAGTGGGGACGTAGGAAGTGGAAGTCCAGCAGCAGCTAGAGGAGAACTCCACGTTGACAGCAAGAAATGAGCACATGAAGGGGCCCTTGTGCACTTGGAAAGCATCAACCACGGCCCACAGCTGAATTCATTCCACTAGCTTCATAATGGAGGAAAAGCTCCAGCACGTGGAATGGCAGCAAGGCACCCAACAACTTCCAACTTAGAAGTGCTACAACCACACACAACTCATGGCCCTTAGCACTCGCCACCCACTTTCTTAAAGAAACATGCATTGATTGCAAGTGGGCGGCACATCAAAAAGCAACACCACGTATCATCTTCAATAAAAAAAGGGAGGTGCTTCCAGCCGACACTTCACTACAAAAGGGAGACAGAGTGTGGAGGAGGGATTCTTGGCAAAATTCATTTTACAGAGAGACAAAAATATAGAGAGTTAGAGACGGACGGAGGAGGGGGCTGGAACATTTTTTTGGAGGAGCTTGGAAAATGTTGTTGACGGTAGATGGCATTGGTTGAATGAAGAAGAATTGTTTTTCTCTTTTCCATTGTGCAGTGTTGCCACCGAAGTGAGTGATTCACGGTGGAATTCTTTTTAATTTCATTTCTTTGCTTTTAACGTTTTTATATAGCTTTTATGGGATGATGTTCACGCCTAGGGATAGATGCAGCAGCCACTTTTGCATTCCTTTTATTTTGCTTTTGAAAAATTGCAGCAGCACATTACAAAATGATGGTGTGGTTCATTTCTTTGCTTTGGAGGTTATGCATATTGCAATTAAGAAGCACATTTATTTTGCTTTAGAAAAAGCTCATTGCATCCAGATTGATGGGACGTTAGTAGCTGAATGTTGGCTAGTTTTTTATTTTATCTCCTTGAGAATCAAGAAGGTTATTAGGTAGAAGTAGGTAGGTGGCATTAGGTGTATGGTGGTAGCATTTTGAGGAAAGAAAGTTAATTCTTGCTTGGTGATTAAAGTGTTCAATCGGTAAAAAAAATAGGGGCTGCAACGTTTTTTTTTTTTTTGGAGTTTCTCATTGAAGGAGATTTTTCTAATTTCATTTCGGTGATTTCTAGTTACTTTGAATTGATTCAGCACTTTGCATTGAAGTTTTATTATTCCAGTACATTCTATTTCAAGTGGAGAGGACACAGTAATTGACTCGGTAGGAGATGCATACGGGTTGCTCACCTCAATTTGCATTTTATTTTATTTTGCCATTTGCCATTTACCAATTACTCACATATTTTTCTTTTCTTTTAGCACCTCTGCCGTGATGATGAGTATTTTATATTTGTTTTCTTTTGTTTTAATGTTGTCTAATATGTTTGGTCTTGTTACTTTAAGTGTCATGATAGCTTAAATCAACTTCGTTGGTCATTAACGATATTGCATTGTTTCCTTGAGATAAATGAACTGTGATTGATGTTTGCCACTCTGACTTGGTTAATGTTAAATCTATTTTTGCACTTGCAATTGGGTATACGCTTAGTTGCCCAATTGGTGTTTTGTTTTCGCTTAGTCGATGAAACTGCATAGTGCAAATTGGATTACACGTTAACATTGTGTTCGCTTAGTTCACTTTTATGAAAACATAATTAGCCTTCACTTAGTTGATTAATTGTGTTGGATTAGAGGTTTGAGTCGGTTTTACTTTGTTGATCTATGATAGGAAGCATTGTAATTAAGTTAATGACCAACCGTTCCCATTCTATCCTTGAAACCGTTTTTAGATCTGTGTTTACATTTCTGTTTGTGTCAGTATTGTGATTTTATTTTTCCGCATTCACAAACCTTACACAACCCCCCCCTCCACTTCGTGTCTGACTTAATTCTCGAACCGCAAAATTGGTCCTTGAGAGACGACCTAGGAGTCATTTCCTAGTCTATACTGCATTCTTTATGCACATTAAATTTGTGTGGGTTGCGACACCCATCAAAATTTTGGCGCCGTTGCCGGGGACCAACGGTTCGGTTTTAAGTCTTTTGTTGTGTTAATATGTGTTGTGTTTTGTCTCGTGTTGTGTTGTGATGTTCTGTTTTGTGTGTTAGTTATTGTGTGTTTAATTGTGTCGTGCATTTTCATTCTTATTTTTCCTTTTCTTTTTCCATGTCTACCTATTTTGGTTTTGTGGACACTGTTTCTTCTGCTTGTTACTCTGATTATAATTCGCCTGTTGATTTCCGTGTTGAGAAAAGTATGATTCCTCCTCGATCTCATAAGATTACTCCTAGGGAGCCGTTTCCACTTGATGAGGAGGATATTCGTTGTGTTTTCAACACTGGACTGATACATTTGCTGCCCAAGTTTCATGGTTTGGCAAGTGAATGCCCACATAAACATTTGGAAGAGTTCTACACATTATGCTCTTTAATGAAACCTCCAAATGTCCCAGATGAAAAGATGTTCTTAAGGGCATTCGACCACTCATTATACGGTGCAGCAAAGGATTGGTGTTGCTGTCTTACTCCAGGATCCGTCACCAGTTGGGAAGATCTTGAGCATCAATTTCTAGACAAATTCTCCCTTGTGCGGTATGGTTATATCAACGATCTTAGATGGACTGATCCTAACTTGGGATGGTATGATGCTCCACAGCAACATCAGTTATTCCAGAATCAATGCATGCCTCTACCAGTCCAGGAACCACAATAGTTGCAGTTGCATGAGCCTGCCCAAGAAACTCCTCATCCTTCCACTACTTCCGAGTCTACATTGAAGGAGTTACTGAGGCAGATAGCTATCCAGAACATTCAGTTTCAGCAAGAGACCAGAGTTTCCATTCAGAGTTTGACTGATCAGCTGGGGCAGATGGCCACTCAACTCACCGAGGAACAGTCTCATGTTTCAGAGGAATCACAATTTCAGACTGTTTAGCATCCAGATGATGTTGGTGCCATCCACATAGGAGATGGGGAGCAGAGTCATGACCTTACTATTGTGCCACCTACTTTCCCACCCTCCTATGTCCCTACTCTTGCACCGAAGGAGACTGATGCAAATTTTGAGGACCAGGCAGATATGAACAAAACCTTTGAGATAGGTAGACCATTTTCACCTTCCACTACTCTACCAACTTTCAGGGAAGTGGAGGTAAACATACCTAAGATTAATTTTATTGGTGATAATTATGCTGATGATGGGTATGTTAATGATTGTATTGTTGATGAGCATGTTTTTAATTCTCACTCTTTGCATGATGAGAACCATTTTTTACCATTTTGTATGAATATTTGTTCTCCATGCACTGAACATGAATCTGAGTCTGTGATTGATATTGTTTCTACATATGAAAATGATTCATGTTCTGAGAATAAATTTGAGGGTCAGTTTGTTACACTGGAATTGGATGTTAAACCCCTGCATTTTATTACTGTGGAACCATATTGCACTAACCATGTTGCAGGAGGTACAAATGAGTTTGATCAACAAAGACCCACAGTGAAAGACAAAGGTGCAAACATACATAACAATTTGAAAAATAATGGGCACCAGCTGAACACACTCATCAACAATCACTGCTTCTTGGATCTAGCTGTGGAGGACATCTCCCTGCTCGATCAAATCTGGAGGATGAAGCAGTTCTTCCTCAACACTTCTTTTCTGAATCCTGTGGTGGAAGACCTCTCCCTGAAAATCCAAACTTGGCAACTACCACCATAACCAGAGAAGTTTTCTTTTCCTTTCTCCTCCATTCCTGCTTTTATTGCACTTGTCCTTGATGTGTTTACTGTTTTGAATTCTGATCTGATGGTTGTGACACATTGAGGACACTTGATAATTTAAGTGTGGTCTATTGGGGGAGACTCTGCTATTTCTGCTTTTAGTTTTTGTTTTTCCGCAATAAAATTTTTGTCTTTGTTAGGTAGTTTTTTTTTAATCTTACCACGCACAATAATAAAAAAAAAATTAAAAAAATAAATAAGATGTTTAAGTGTTGGCCAGAACTGGCCATTAAGTTTACAGTCCAAAGATAAAAAAAAAAATAATAATAAAAAAATAAGGAGTTTAGGTGTCGGCCACAAGTAGCCGTTAAGTTTACAGACCAAATAAATAATGATAAAAATAAAGTCCCCTCAAGGAGACGGCGACCTGAGAGAGAGCTCCGTGGATGGAGAATTGATGCGGAACGGTATGAAATACGGGACTCACTTTTCTGCTTCAGGAATAGGGGGGATGGGGAAGAGATCCAAGAGCCGTGGAGTCTGTGGAATGGACCATAAAGGATCTCCAGTTGTACAAAAGAATAATAGTAGTTAAAAAAAAAAAAAAAAAAAGAGAAAAGAAAAACAATAAAATGCACATATATATAAATACTTACCATACATAAACGATGGAAGGAGGGAGAAAGAAGGTTCAGACGTACTGGAGACGTCGTGAGACAAGCGTCTATGCTTTAATCGGTTTCCATGGTTCTGAAACCAACAATAAACGCTATATTCTCCTATTTCTCCGTACTCACGGAGTCGTTCAGCAATCTCCCGAACTTGTTCTCGATTGGGATTGATGATCCCATGGTTATAAATGTTCAATAAGATCTGAACTTGTTCAGGAGTGGACCTCCATCGTTTATAATCGACATCCATATTTCTTATAAAAAAAAATAAATAAAAAACACAAAACAAAAGAGTAAAAATAAAGAGATTTAGTTTTCTTTCATTTCGTTTTTTTTAGTTCAATTTCCATTGTCCAGTCTTTGAAGTCTCCATGTCCATAAATAGGTTTGTTTCACGGTCCTCGCAAAGGATCTTAGTTAGATCTAAGTTTAAAGAGTCAATATTTTTGTTTTAGTTTGTTTTAATTGGGGTACGTGGCGTTGTTCTACCCGAATGTCTCTGCCATACCTTCAAACGAAGGGAGATTAACAACGGTTTTCCAGCCTATATACCCCATATTTTTAGTGCAATATGTTCATATATACAAATAAAGCACGAAAAAAAAAAAAAATAGAACAACAAAAGGAAGAAGGGTTGAGAGGAAGAGAGAAACTTACAAACACGAGAGTAGAGGGAGATTGTGCTGGAGAAGGACCACGAAGAGGCTCTCAGAAGAGGATCTCACTCGCTGAGGATCTGACTCGCTCAGATCTCTCTCGGCTGAGGATCTCACTCGCTGAGGATCTCACTCGCTGAGGATCTGACTCACTCAGATCTCTCTCGGAGGAGGATCTGACTCGCTCAAGATCTCTCTCGGAGGAGGATCTGACTCGCTCAGATCTCACTAGCCTCACTCGCACAGACTCACTCGCTCAGAAGCTCTCTCACAAATCGCAACATCGCTCAACGCAGGCCCTCCTTATATAACCAAAAATATTTCACTGTAGCTACAGTTCCGGTCATGCATACCGGAGGCTTCAATAGTGTCGGTAAAAAAAAAAAAAAAAAATTCAATTTTAAAATTCTAGGTAGTTTTGTTGTGTCTTGAATAAAGTTTTGCATGTTTTTCTTGATTTCTGGACCTTCTTTAAATTGTAGACTTATCCTTCATTTCATTGATACTCTGAATTGTATGAAATCCTTGTTTTCTCTGCTTGGAAAAATGATTATGATGTTGAGAGGGTTGATTTAATTGTAACAGAAATTACCCTGTGTGAGATTTGAGCCACTTTATGTTCTTTCTTGTGTGTAATATGTCTCTTGATTGCTTGCACATATGCCTTGGCTTGACTCTTATTGATGATTCTTGATTAATATGCATGTTTGAAAATGATAAAGGCAATTTTGTTGTTGAGCCTCTCTAGCCAGATGAGCCTACCTTGTTGTGATCCATTGATAGCCCCTTTGAGCCTTTACTTTCCCGATTTCTTTGAAACTCATACACTAGCCCTAAGTGAAAAACCATGATTACCTCAACCTTAGGGAAATTTGGAGCTTTGGAATTGTTTTGGGAATAAGTGTGGTCTCTTGGGAGATTCAGATAATTGGCTAGTTGGTTCCTCTTCTTGTTTTTGTTTTTGTAAATATGTTGTGTATCTTGTCTCTTAGAGTTGTGTCCTACATAGAAGAAAAGAAAGAGACAAGATAAAAAAAAAAAAAAAAAACAGAAAAATGAGAAAAATAAAAAAAAAATAATAAAAAAAAATTGTGTGAATGATGGAGTCAAGAAGAGGATTGAATTAGAGATTTTTTGGGTGTGATTTGACTGAGATTTCACTTGTTCCCCATTGCTCCTCTATTTCTTTTGGTTTGTAACTTCTAATCCATATTTATCTTCCTTTTTCCTTGACCCCATTACAGCCATAAAAGACCTTTTGATTTGAACATGCGTATGTTTTGAGTACTGATGTTAGAGACTTGCCAAGTCTGTTTGTGTTTGCTTTCTTAAGTGCATTGAGTTGAAATTATTTACCTAGACACTTGAGAGAAACACTGATAGTGTGCATCTGTGAGGTTCTGTTACTTTTGATTCACCTCTTGAACTGATTGATTATTTTGTCATGCTTTGAATTGCTTGGATTACTTCATGAGTATATGTTTTCTCTAATTCGGTGTTGGATATTGTTTACTAATTTTCCTTGTCCAGATTTCTTGAGGACTGTGTAATTCTGTTTCTGTTTTGTGAGTTTCTATTTTCTGTGTGCTGAGTCTGTGTCAATTCCCTGATGTCCATTGAACTATTCCCTGATTTGTGTCTTGATTTTGCCCAGGAGTGCAAAAGACTAAGTGTGGTCTATTTTGATGAGTAGATATTTTCTTGACATTACTTAGTTTATTGTACCGAATTTAATCAGGGAATTGTGCTTAAACGTCCTGTATTTTCCCGTTTATGCTAATTATGCTTAATTTGATCGGAAATTCTTATTTTAGTTAATTTGAATTTTCTGAACTAATTATTTGCATTATTATTTTCAGGAAAAATATTGGAAACACTATTTGGGATATTTAAAGGGCAATATGGTGATTTTATAGAAAAGGGTGTAACATGTTGAATTTGGGGCTGCACACGGAAGGGCAAGTTACCACCTTTGGAATGCATTTTGCTGCAGCACGTGAAGAACATCACGGACACATGCAGCTGCAACCAAAGCATGCCCAGCTGCAAAACTAATGAGCTGCACCCCACATCTTCACACGGACAACAACCTGACAGCTGCACTGCTCTAGCTCACGTCCAGCAGAGGAGAGAAAGCCACATGCAGCAGCTTTGGAGCTCCACATTCACTCCACACTCACGGCCTAGTCCAGCTTTGAAGGAGCTGCAGCTCCACCATGCTCCAGCAGCCACCAATACACGGGTTGCACTAATTGGAGTGCGTCCCACTTTTTCTTTTCGAGAGAAATGGGCAGTGGGGACGTAGGAAGTGGAAGTCCAGCAGCAGCTAGAGGAGAACTCCACGTTGACAGCAAGAAATGAGCACATGAAGGGGCCCTTGTGCACTTGGAAAGCATCAACCACGGCCCACAGCTGAATTCATTCCACTAGCTTCATAATGGAGGAAAAGCTCCAGCACGTGGAATGGCAGCAAGGCACCCAACAACTTCCAACTTAGAAGTGCTACAACCACACACAACTCATGGCCCTTAGCACTCGCCACCCACTTTCTTAAAGAAACATGCATTGATTGCAAGTGGGCGGCACATCAAAAAGCAACACCACGTATCATCTTCAATAAAAAAAGGGAGGTGCTTCCAGCCGACACTTCACTACAAAAGGGAGACAGAGTGTGGAGGAGGGATTCTTGGCAAAATTCATTTTACAGAGAGACAAAAATATAGAGAGTTAGAGACGGACGGAGGAGGGGGCTGGAACATTTTTTTGGAGGAGCTTGGAAAATGTTGTTGACGGTAGATGGCATTGGTTGAATGAAGAAGAATTGTTTTTCTCTTTTCCATTGTGCAGTGTTGCCACCGAAGTGAGTGATTCACGGTGGAATTCTTTTTAATTTCATTTCTTTGCTTTTAACGTTTTTATATAGCTTTTATGGGATGATGTTCACGCCTAGGGATAGATGCAGCAGCCACTTTTGCATTCCTTTTATTTTGCTTTTGAAAAATTGCAGCAGCACATTACAAAATGATGGTGTGGTTCATTTCTTTGCTTTGGAGGTTATGCATATTGCAATTAAGAAGCACATTTATTTTGCTTTAGAAAAAGCTCATTGCATCCAGATTGATGGGACGTTAGTAGCTGAATGTTGGCTAGTTTTTTATTTTATCTCCTTGAGAATCAAGAAGGTTATTAGGTAGAAGTAGGTAGGTGGCATTAGGTGTATGGTGGTAGCATTTTGAGGAAAGAAAGTTAATTCTTGCTTGGTGATTAAAGTGTTCAATCGGTAAAAAAAATAGGGGCTGCAACGTTTTTTTTTTTTTGGAGTTTCTCATTGAAGGAGATTTTTCTAATTTCATTTCGGTGATTTCTAGTTACTTTGAATTGATTCAGCACTTTGCATTGAAGTTTTATTATTCCAGTACATTCTATTTCAAGTGGAGAGGACACAGTAATTGACTCGGTAGGAGATGCATACGGGTTGCTCACCTCAATTTGCATTTTATTTTATTTTGCCATTTGCCATTTACCAATTACTCACATATTTTTCTTTTCTTTTAGCACCTCTGCCGTGATGATGAGTATTTTATATTTGTTTTCTTTTGTTTTAATGTTGTCTAATATGTTTGGTCTTGTTACTTTAAGTGTCATGATAGCTTAAATCAACTTCGTTGGTCATTAACGATATTGCATTGTTTCCTTGAGATAAATGAACTGTGATTGATGTTTGCCACTCTGACTTGGTTAATGTTAAATCTATTTTTGCACTTGCAATTGGGTATACGCTTAGTTGCCCAGTTGGTGTTTTGTTTTCGCTTAGTCGATGAAACTGCATAGTGCAAATTGGATTACACGTTAACATTGTGTTCGCTTAGTTCACTTTTATGAAAACATAATTAGCCTTCACTTAGTTGATTAATTGTGTTGGATTAGAGGTTTGAGTCGGTTTTACTTTGTTGATCTATGATAGGAAGCATTGTAATTAAGTTAATGACCAACCGTTCCCATTCTATCCTTGAAACCGTTTTTAGATCTGTGTTTACATTTCTGTTTGTGTCAGTATTGTGATTTTATTTTTCCGCATTCACAAACCTTACACAACCCCCCCCACTTCGTGTCTGACTTAATTCTCGAACCGCAAAATTGGTCCTTGAGAGACGACCTAGGAGTCATTTCCTAGTCTATACTGCATTCTTTATGCACATTAAATTTGTGTGGGTTGCGACACCCATCAGCGGTACTCAGCCAATGCGTGAATAGTGCCAACTTTTGTGTAATTAATTGGCATTTTTGGTTTTGATAGCCAGGGGCCTTATTTTTTGTTGAAATTTGGTGTGGTCACTTCTTTTGGCTCATATTTTGATAGAAAAAACTTAGAAGCACTTGTGGTTGTCTCGGTTAAGTTTTGTGAAAAACGGGTGAACCCAAACTTTATTGAAACATAACTTTTGCTCACGGAGTCAGAATTAGGCGTATCGTATGTGTTTTTTGGGTGGGAAAATGTAATCTATCCATTGTTCATGGATTTAACTTAGAATTCGGGCCTATAAATTCAAAAAAGGTTGTTTACTATTTCTTTTTTATTTTTGAAGTTTTATTTTTGTCGTTTTTCACATTTTCCTGTGTTCGTTGACATAGTTGCACTTTGAGTTTTGCTTTGAAATTTTTTGTGCTATCTTTTCATGATTTTTCGAGTTTGTCACAAATTTTCAGCGCATTCTTAATTGATTTGCATATACTTTATGTTTACCCCCCTATGTTTTCACTACGTAGACTTTTGTTGATAGAGTTGACTTAGTGCATGACTAGGGGCAATCTTGGGGCATTACCATCCTTTGATCCTGAATTTAATAGGACTTTTCATAAATTAGTTAGGCATTCTAGGAATTTATAGTCTTTGCATTTAGATAACCTTAGTTGCAAAATTCACTATTGCATTTTCTTTCACCATGTCTACCTATTTTGGTTATGTGCATAATGCTTATTCTCCCAGTGCTTCTGATTATGATTCTTCCTATGCTTCTAATTTTGATCTCTATTTTGCTGATTTCTCTGATGGGAACAATATGGCTTATCCTCTAACTTGTGAAAGTGCTCTTTGGGAGCCGATTCAACCAAATGAGGATGATGTTCATTGCGTTCTAACCATTAGACTGATACATTTGCTGTCTAAGTTTCATGGTTTTGTAGGAGAATGCCCACATAAACATTTGGAGGAGTTCCTTATATTTGCTCTACAATGAAGCCTCCACATGTTCCAGATGATCACATGTTCTTAAGGGCATTTCCGCACTCATTACAAGGACCAACAAGGGATTGACTTTATTGTCTTCCTACAAGATCCATCACTGCTTGGGAAGATCTTAAGCAACTGTTCTTGGATGAATTCTTCCCTGAGCATGATTTTGAGCTGTATGGTTACAACAACAATCTTGGATGGAATGACCCTAACCTGGGATGGTATGGTACTCCATAACAACATCAATATAAAGAAGCGCCATTTCAGAATTCTTGTATGGCCCTCCATCAGTCCAGGAACAACAGCAGCTGCAGCTTCATGAGCCTACCCAAATAGCTCCGCAACCTATGACTTTTGAGCCTACATTGAAGGAGTTGTTGAAACAGATGACCATGCAAAACATTCAATTCCAGCAAGAGACCAGAGCGTCAATTCTAAGTTTGACTAATCAAATGAGACAGATGGCCACTCAGCTCACTTAGGAACAGTCTCAAGATTCAGAGCAATTACCATTTGAGACTGTTCAGATTCTGGAAGTTGTTAGTGCCATCAACATAGGAGATGAGAAATAAAGTCATGTGCCCACTGTGCCACCTACCTTTCCACCTTCATATGTCCTTGCTCGTGCACTTGAGGATGCTTATAGGGATTTTGAAGCTGGAAAAATAACATATAGAAGAACCGCAGACAGCGCTAAGCATCATTATGGACCGCTAAGCGCCAATTTCTACTGTCTGGCGCTTGAGCACCACCGTTGAGTGCCAAAGCTTCCCGTCTCACGTCTGAGCATCACCCCTGAGCGTCATTTTGAGTACTGCACCTACCGCTGAGCTCCATTTGTAGCGCTGAGCGTTGACGACGTGGGCTTGGGCCAGTTTTTGCTATTTTTTCTAAACTATATAAGGGTTTGGATGACCTAGAAGGTCTATCTTTTGACAGAAAGAGGCGCATAAACACTCTTTTTACCCCTCAGAGGCGGATTTTTGCTACAGAAGCTCCGATCTTCAACTTTTAGGGTTTTATCTTTTATTCTTTTCCATATTTCATCTAGTTTTACCATGTCTATGGTGAACTAAACTTCCATTGTTGTTGGGGAAACGATGTAATCCTTTGAAACTCTCATGTATAGAATTGATTTATATTATATATGCTTTACTTCATTAATTGTTAGGGTTTTTCTTCTACACTCTATGCATGCATTGTTTAACTCATTCAAAGGCATGATGATTGATTTTGTCGATATGGACACATACGGGGAAATCTAGAACTGGGAAATTCTCCCAAAAGAAATATTACCTAGACATAGGAATTTGAGGGTTGGTTACCTTTAAAGTAACATCGGGTTTAAAGTAAATTAGAAAGTGACATTAACATTAACGAAGGAGTCGAATTCATAAATACATAAGAGTGGATAGGATAAGTCGGAAACCCCAACAACATAATCATCTCATATTTTATCAACCATTCACTTGTGTATTTTTTAGTCAATTGATCAAACACTTGCATTCGTGTTTATTTTCTGCATTCTAAAACCAAATATTATTGTTCTCAAGTCTTAAATAATCAACAAATCACATGACTATTCAGGCTGTGAGTCTCTAGGGAAAACGATACTTGGATTTACCATTTGTATACTTGATACGATTCGGTACACTTGCCGGAGTCTTAACAAGTTTTTGGCGCCGTTGCCGAGGACTCGTGGTTTAACTATTCTATTCGTGTGATTATTGATTAACTTCGACTTGATTTTTTTTATTCTATTTTTTTTTGTTCTAAAAAGTGCTTTCTAGGGTTTTGTTTTCTTGTGTATGTAGGATACAATTCGTACTAGGAGCAAGAAAAACTCATAACCTCTTCTTGAAGGATTGAGTGGAACTAGAAGGATAAGAAGAAACAAAACATCTAGAGAATTGTTTCCTTCTCCAGAGACATTGTTACAACCCTCACCATAAGGATCTGACCAGAGTACTGAAGATATGGTTGAAGAGAACAATGGAAGACGCACTTTAGCGGATTACACCACTATTGTTGGCCCTCATCACTTTAATCTCATTGCAAGGCCGAGGGTCAATGCTGCAAATATGGAGGTGAAACCGACATTGATACAATTGGTGAAGAGCAACCAATTCAATGAACTATCTCATGAAAGTCCATATGAGCATCTGACCACATTCAACGAGATTGGCAACTCTGTGAAGATTAATGGTCTGTCGGATGATGCAATAAAGCTTAGTTTGTTTCCTTTCTCATTGGGAAACAATGCTAAGCTATGGTTGAATTATTTCCCGGAGGATAACTTTACTGACTAGGAAGCTGTGGTTTCAAAGTTTCTAAACAAGTACTTCCCACAATCTAAAATCAACAAGGGTAAGCAAGAAATCTCTTCTTTCAGGCAAGGCATGGAAGAAATCCTAGGTCAAGCGTGGGATAGATACAAAGGATTGTTGAGAAAGACGCCCACACATGGCTTTGATGAAGCAACAATAGTCCTTTTGTTCCTTGGAGGTCTTGGCTCGTAGACAAAACTAATGCTAGATGCCTCAGTTGGAGGTAATATAAAGTGCATGACTCCAAAGGAAGCTTTTGAATTTATTGATAATATGGTTACTAATGATAACGAAATGCATAATGAAATAGGAGCCCCACCTCATAATGAAGGGAGTTCTACAATTACAATCTCAAGATGCCTTGCTTGCACAGAATAAGATCATAACTCAACAGCTGGAGAATTTGACAAAGACACTCACTTAGTTTCCAAAGGAGCTGAAGAACGTTTCACAAGTTCAACAAAAACTCTGTGAGTTATGTGGTGGTGATCATATCAATGGTCAATGTACTTTTCCAGTGGAAGCCCAAGAGGAAGCTAATTATATGGGCAATCAATTCCAATTCCACCATGGTAATTTTAACCAAGGGTGGAAACCTCACCCAAGCATGGGTCAAGGTCAGAATGGACAAGCTGGACAAGCAGGACAATTCAATAGACCACAACAACCATCACTATGGCAACAAGTATCTGCTTTAAATGATAGAACCACAAAGTTGGAAGAGATGTTCCAACAATTTATGCAGGTGACTACTTCCAACCATAAGAGCGCTGAAGCCGCTATAAGAAACTTGAAGATGCAGGTCAGCCAACTGGCCAAGAAGATGGAGATAAAGCAGAGAAGCAATTTGGGGCTAACACTGAGGTTAACCCCAAGGAAGAATGTAAAGTTATAGTGAGCATAGTTGATGGGAGGGTGGAAGAGAGCAAAGAAGAAGTTGAGTTAAAGAAAAGAGAGGAAAAAGAAGAGAGAATGTGTAAGGGTGAGACACAAAAGAAAGAGAAGAAGAGGAGAGACAAAAAAAATTGAGAAAAGTGAAAAAGTTCTTCCTTATCTGAAGGGATGTGAAAAAATTGATAAAGAGAGACAATATAAGCGTTTTAAGGAGATCTTCAGGCAATTGGAGATTACTATACCTGTGACCGAAGCACTGCAACAAATTCCTACTTATGCAAAGTGCATGAAGCAGTTCCTCAAAGAGAAGAGATATTTTGATGAGGAGACCATGGATGAACAGGGTAATTGTGGTGTTATTTTGGAGAAACCACTTCCTCCAAATGTGAAAGATCCAGGAAGTTTTACTATTCCTTGCGTCATTGGGAATGTGAAAATAGGGAAAGCCCTAATTGATTTAGGGTCAAACATTAATTTGATGTCCCTATCTGTGCCTAAGAAGATTGGTGGTCTTGAAGTGAAACCGATAAAGATTTCTTTGTTAATGGCGGATGGTTCCCCTAAGAAACCCTATGGTGTGGCTGAGGATATTGTGGTTCGAGTAGAGAAACTTGAATTCCTGGTTGACTTTGTGGTGATGGAGATGGAAGAGGATAAGGAGATCCCAATTATTCTTGGAAGACCGTTTATGAAAACGGCCAAGGTCATCATCAATGTGGATGATGGGACGATAATGCTTAAAGACCAAGAAGAGGAGGTGATCTTTAATGTCTTCAAAGCGGAGCAACAGATTCAATAAAAAAAGACTAGTCATAAAGCTGCATGTAAGGATGCACCAGTGACTAACCATAAAGTTGACAAGCCGGTCATCAAAGGTAAAAATTGTTTCTTGTCACAGGTTAGGGAAGAAGAAAAGGATGAAAAAGAAAGGACGGTTCACTATGACTTGGTGGATGCACAACTCAAACTTGGCTTACCTATAAGATTCAAGGACAAGTTGTGGGTTGTGAAAGATTTTAAAGAGAATGGAGTGATAGAGATTAAAGCTCCACATTCAAGATGAGTCAAAAAGGTGGATCGAAAGTAGTTGATGAGTTGGTGTGATGAAAGCAAGAGAAACACCAACATTGAAAATGGAACTTGAGCTTTATTGGTTCAAGCTAATGACGTTAAAAGAGCGTTTGCTGGGAGACACCCTAGTGATTTAAAAACATTGATTTCTTTTTATTTGTTTTGATGATTTAATTTAAATACTTTGGAACATTGTTTTGTTGGGTTATGAGCGTGCTAAGGCATAACATCTACTGATGGATGCTAGATGATTGAGTATCTACTGAAGGATACTAAGAAGGTACACCTGCTGATGGGTGATGGTAAGAAGGTTTGCACCTACTGATGTGTGTTGGAGGATTCATGGGTCAGGCTCGTGACGTTAAACAAGCGCTACCTGGGAGGCAACCCAGTTGATTGAATTTATCTTATTGTTTTGATTCTATTCTAATTGCATTTTACGGGTTTAATTGTTTAATGTTCGAGTGGTGTGAGACACTAAGTGTACTGATTAAGTAAGGGGGTGAGAAGTGAGTGGAAAAGATATGAAATTCGAAGAACTGAGAGTTAAAGCTGAGGGGATTTGATCAAGAACGCTAAGGGCAAGCTAGAAAAGAGAGGAATGAGTGTCGCGCTCACCGCTCAACACCAGCCTAGCGTTGAGCGCGACTTCTGCAGATTGGGTTTTTGGGTTTTAAATTTGGGCTCAGCGTGAGTTGGCCCATTAGAAATTTCACTTACCCTAGGTCTCGCCCTAGCTGCCCCATTCAGCCCCCACTCATTTTAGCCACTCCAAAGCACTCTCCAAAGACTTTCTCTCCACTTTTCGCTTCATCGCTCTTCATAAAACCCTTTCTCCACCCATTTTGCATCATGCTTCAATCCAAGTTTTGGGTTTGTCGAGAGCACTACTGTTAGGGTTTGATTTCCTCAAATTCATAGGGCATTCTTTTTTTATATTGTTGACAACACAATTTCTATATCAATCTGGTTTTTGATGATGACAACACATTGCTTAATAACAAGCACATGTTGTTGCTGCATTACATGTTCTTATGCTGATTGATTGTGATATCTGTTGAACATGTTTATGTATTGTGTTACATGTTCTTGTATTGATTGATTGATATATATCCGGAACGTGTTTACATGCTTTATGTGCTATGTGCTATGCATCATTTCATATGTTTTACTGCACATGTTTTAAAGCTGAAAATCACAAGCACTTTTATGAACTTATTCTTGTGCGACAAAGTAATAGTACAGTTGACTACATTACTAATGGATTCGACTTTGCTAAAATCTTTGTACAGACTTTGAGAACCAGTGCTATGTGTTATCACTAGTGGAAAAATACCTTTCTATAACAAACCTATTATAACGGATAAAAATTATCCATCATAATAGGTTGTTTTTATAACGTAGTTATGTAAATCAGTTATAATATGAAACACGGTAGCAAATGCAAAACCTATTGATGTATTATAACATAGTTTAATAAATACGTTATAATATCTTTTACTCTTTAATTTTTTCACATTTCCCTTTTGCTGGATTTCATTTCACGTTCACTCTGACTCTCGTTCCTCTTTTCTGTTCTTCGTCTCATCCCTATCACTTGCATTTCTCGGCACTTCTCACATTTCTTGGCATCTCTGTCATCAGCCACATCCTCTTCAGCGCTTCAGCCACATCGTGGAGCGTATTCCTGGCGTCTTCCTTCTCGAGAGAGATCTCCTCATTGCACGCCGTTCATCATCACGGTAAGTCTTCTTCACTCACATAATCATCTCCATTTCCTTTATCCTTCATTTTCCACCGAATCATTCATAGATCTAAACCTTCCATTGGGGTTTCTTCTCCTTTTCACCATTTCCCTTCGATTCCACCGATTAAAACCTTATTTCCACCACTAGAAACCTTTTCCACCAATTCAACTTTGATTTACACCGATCAATCGGTTTATAATAGGTTTCCTTCTTCTTCTAGGGTTTCTATCAAGTTTAATCCTCTGTTTCTTGTTCTTCTCCGAGTTTTTGTCATAATTCTGCTGCGTCTTCTCTCTGGAAAAAGCTTCAAGGATTCGCATCGCGCCTACAGTCATCTTCTCGGAGCCGCTCTTCCATCAGTAGTTATAGTTCACATTCTTCTCTGTAACACTATTCCCCCTCTTTATCCTGTTAATTTTGTTTTCATATTGGTTCTTCAAGAACAAAATGATTGTGTTATGAGTCTCGTGCACGAGATCCTACTTCAAATTTAATTCTGGATTTAGGGTTATATTTCTACAAATAAACCAGTGTAATCATAGACTATTTTTGGGAAGGGAGTTATGTATGCAACTGCAAATTTAGGGTTTTAAAGTATTTTTTTCTGTTTATCAATGCATTGTGCAAGTTCATCAAATCTTTTTGTTTTGATATCTTTGAGGTTGTATGAGTCTGATTGTGTTTAAAACTACAAATGCCCATTAAAGTTTCCCCGTGGTGTTTTTTTCTTTTAGATTGCTAAATATGGCTCATTATAAAGATGATTCCAGTCGAAATGGTGCTAGTGTCTTTCTCTAGTTATTGATTTTAATTTCATTTTCCTTATTATGTTTATTGACTTTGTAGATGTCAATCACTGTTTCATTGCACAGCATGGGATTATTTTGCATGGGTGCGCACTTATGCATATTATTTTATTGATGGGTATTATTCAGTAATAACATGATGGTAGAAAGCCCTCACTTCATTGCTATCATTGCATACATAAATCTAAATTAGGAAACTTCTTTTGTGAATTTTGTCAGAGGACCAAAGATTTGGATACTACAGAACTATTAGAGCAAATGCCAGCTTTACAACAACTTCTTAATCGAGTTATTGGCTGCCAGGTAAGCTTTTGATTCAATTAGTTCAAGATAGATGAAATTTTTACCTAAACACTTCACAGGTGGTGGGCTTCATTGAAGGAACAATTTTTACAACGCTGGCTGCATAATATTTGTTCAACTTGTTTTAACTTTTATGTGGTGCAGCCACACGGGGCAGCTGTAAATAACTTTGTCATTTAGTTAACACTCTCAATGGTAGGTCAATTATATAACCATATTATATTCTTTAGTAGTTTTTTCTTTTCCTCCTCGCTGAATGTACTTTGTATTGCATATAGGTTGCTTTAGAAAGCATTAAAATTTATCAAGCTATTAGTGATGGCACAGTCAATATGGTTGACAAGGTATATTTGGTAATTATATTCATGGATTTTAAGCTTGATGTTCAACTTTCTATGTATTTATGAGACTATTGTAACAGTTTTTTGAGATGCAACGCCATGATTAGGGATGACAACGGGTCGGGTTCGGGTCGGATAGTGTGATACCCGAACCCGACTCGTCTGATAAAACTGTACCCGAAACCCGACCCGCTATCCGTCGGATATCCGCCTAAAAAAAATCCGCGGATTTTTTTCAACCCGCGGATATTCGTTGGATATTTTTTAAGTTTTTAAATGAAATCTAAATTAAATTAAAAAAAAATACAAATAATATTTAAAACATATATCCAAATAAATTCAATGGATAAGTAAATAAAAGTTAAAACATAAATTCAAATTAATAAAAATTAATAGTGCAACATGTATCCAAATACAAGTAATTTTAAAAATAATTGTTCTAAAAATAAGATTCCAAGATTTATGTTTCTTCTTCCATATCTTCATTTTGACCACTTAATTCCTGAAACAAATAAATACAAATAAAGTCATCAATCAATGACAAAGTGACACTATTAATAAAATTAAATTAAAATATTATAAACAAAACTACTAACATTATCATCAATTATCTCCTCTAGTATTGTATTAAGCTTCATGTTATCCATTTTCAATTTTGAAGAACCTGAAAAAGGAAAATAAATCATTTTTCATAGACAATCATTTAAATGAATATAAATATGTAATTTGAATTGTTCATTTAATTACCTTGTATGTCACTCCATAGCCAATCTTGAACACACATCAATGCCTCTAAAGTGTCTGGGTGTAATCTACTCCGATGTGGAGTAAGAAATCGACCACCAGTACTAAAAGAAGACTCAGAAGCAACTGTTGAGATAGGAATGGCTAGAAAATCTCTTGCAATCATTTGTAAGATTGGATATTTTAATCCATTAGTCTTCCACCAAACTAAAATGTCAAATTCTTCATCTGAATCAGGTAGTGTCGGTTCTTCCAAGTAATAATCAAGTTCTAACTTATAATTTGATGGTTCATTTTTCTTTGCAATCTGGTGTTTTGCAAAATCTCTCCTCCAAGCATCTTTTCTTCCATCAACAATTTGACCTACACTTATGTTCGGATTTTGACATGAAGAAACTGACTTCTTACCTTTCATGTACATTTCATACTCTCTTACCAAGTCCTTAAAAAGAATCTTCACCTTTTCAATTTCACAATTAGATTCATTACCATATATCTGAGGGAAAAAATAATCCAACAAATCAATTTTGTACCTGGGATCTAAGACAATACCTATAGCCATCACTCCACCGATCACATTCCAATACTTGTTAAACTTTAAAACCATAGATGTAGCCATTTGGTGAATAGTAAGATTGGGAGAGTTAATCCATTCCATCAAAGCCAACTTAATTTCACATACCTTTGGAAAGAAAATGTTGGCAGTTGGATAAGACGTACCAAAAAACAAGAGTGTCACATCATAAAATATTTCCAACTTTTGACAAATTTCATGTGCCATTTGCCAATCATGTGCGCTAGGCAAAACTTTATATTGACTCTCTCGTTGTGATAAACGATCAAATACATCTTTGTATTGTATGGCTACTTGAAGCATTAAAAATGTAGAATTCCACCTAGTTCTACAATCAACAACTAACTTTCTTCTGAATGGAATATTCAATTGAGCACATGTCTCTATAAATTTCTCTTCTCTTTTAGGTGTAGCTGTCCAAAAATTAACACTTTCTCTGACCTTTTCAATGACATTAGCAATTATGGATAAACCATCCTTCACAATCAAATTCAGTATATGTGCACAACATCGCATGTGAAACAATTGGCCACCCAAAATAAGAGACCTAGGTGAAATCTTGTCTAAAATGCGATCAATCATAGCATCATTTGTAGTGCAATTATCAACTGTCAAAGTAGAAACTTTTCTATCTAGATTCCAATCCATTAAACATTCAACCAACAATTCAGCAAGAACTTGACTAGTATGAGGAGCAGGCACATACATAAACCTAAAATTGAAAGTCATGTTTTATTAATTTAGTGAAGAACAATGTTAATATAAAAATTACACTTAAAATAGAGTATAGTGTTATTACCTCACAAGTCGACTTTGTAGCCTCCATAAATCATCAATAAAGTGAGCTGTTATAGTCATGTAGCCTCTATTTTGATTACTAGCAGTCCACATATCAGTTGTAATTGCAACTCGACTTTGAATACTTGACAACAATAATTTTAGTTTCTCTTTTTCGGCATTGTAATCCTTCATAATATCCTTCTTTAAAGTGTTTCGAGAAACCACTTTAAATAGAGGTTGTACAGCAGCACAAAATTCTTTAAAGCCTATGTGATCAACCATTGACATTGGATACTTATGTAGAATTATCATTTTACGGAGTGCATCTCTAGCTATTTGTTGATTAAACACATAATTTCCAACAACTACGATTTCACCACCTTCTTTATGAGTTTTTAAAAATGATTGCATGATGTCCCTAGTTGTTCGAAGCTTGCAACTCTTGAAATGATTTCTCAAATGTGAAGTACCTTGCTTTGCATCACCTACAAGACTTTTGGAACAATAATTGCACATTGCTTTCCATTTTCCATCTACCTTTTGTCTCTTAAAGTGATTCCAAACTTCTGACAATAATCTTCTTGAGTTAACAGTAGGAGTTGAACTTTCAGTATGATTTGAATCTACATGAACAACATCATTTTGATTTGAATCTCCTACATTAGGTTCTAGAAATTGTTCTTGTTGGCCATCATCTATAGGAGAAAATGTATCTTGAGTAGACATCCTAAAAATAAGTAGTTAAATGAGAATAATCCAAAGTGGAATTGGAGAGGTGCACACAGGATGGGCTGGAATTGGAGAAGTAGAATATCAACTTCCAACAAGAAAACAAAGATTAAATATTTCAACTTTAATAGCAACCTAAGATACATTTAAGTGGATGGTGAAAGCCCGAAGAAACAAATCCAAAAACATGGTACTGTTATGTTTATTATTAAAAGATGTAATAATTAATTTATAGGAAATTGCATTCAAATTTGAATTATTTATAGGAAAGTTGAGTACTGTTATGTTTATTATTAAAAGATGTAATAATTAATTTTCTCTATCTTTAACAATGTAATATATTAAACATCACATCAGATAAATTATGTTATGGTAGCAATAGAAGCTGTTAGATAAAACGGGGCAAAAATAGCTTTTCAAAAGAGCTTTTGCAACAGATTTTTGTTTTTGAAAATTTGATTTTATGTTTCAACCACTTGATTTTATGTTTCAACCACTATTATAAAAGACAGTGTTTTTTAGTCTCCTTACACTCTCAATCGTTCCCCTCTCCCTTAATGCCTATTCTATTGAAGAAGCTTTCTTCAAAAGTTTCCATAGCCACACATATATTCGCAATGGTGACAACCTGCTTGATTATTGTGTTATTTGTATTTTCTTGTTCTTAAACAACACATGCCTTATATTTTTTAAAACAAACATGTTCCTTCCATTTAACCATGTTTACCAAATATAAAAAAGAAAAAAAGTGAAATGAACGTGTGAACGTGTCTGCCACAATGTTCTACTCATCCATTCTACTGCACAAAGTTTGGTTGATAATATTCAAACTTCCTGCAAGAATAAAAGGAATCCCACTCTCCACTCTACACAAAAACTTCTTTTTTCTCATAATTGGTTCTTTATGGAAGGAAAGAAAAATGTCTGCGTGGCCAAGGAAAACTCAACCAAAAACATCTCGTTATCCTCAATCAAAAACAGTAAGGCAGGACCAACGAAACATTAGCGTGGCACGGAGAATACAACTCGAGAAAAGTAGATATACTAAGCATACCATTCAACATAAGACACACAAAAATTCATACTCAACCAGAACAAAAAGACATAGAATCAGCATAAAAGCTTCGCACATCATAATAATCACAAAACAAAAAAGTTTAACTCCTGCTACGTCTTGCTCTTGCACTGTAGAACCTTCCCTTCGTCTAGGTTTTAGGTTGCGACAACGGAGGCGGAGACGCTGCGAGGGAGCGCGACAGTAATGGCGTCGAGGCAGCACGCCGGCGACGATGAGGAGGGAGCGTGACGGCGAGGCAGCGAAGCGGTTGCACGAGAAGCAGGGGACGACGCAGCGCGAGGCAATGTGAGGCTGAATCTTGTGCGAGAACAGTCTGGGACACACCAAATCACCTCACCCACTTGCTTTCAAGTTCAAGAACTCAAGAAATCAAGAAAAATAGAAAAATGAAGCACATTGATTGGAAGAAATTTGCAGTATCGAACCCTAAAAACCCGAAAGAGGTAATGGGAAGAAATTTACTGTACCGTTCTTGATGCACGTTACCTCTCTAGTTTCTAAATCTAACGTTGTTGGTGCCACAAATCTCCTTCTATTTGTAAATCCAATCTCGGATGGTGGCACAAAGGGGAGGGCATAGCACGGGCACCACAAAATTGTTGACAGCACAAAGAAGTATACAAGCAAAATGGAAAACAAATAAAACCTCATTTAACCCTAAGGGTAAAACTGTATTTTCAATCTTTTTAGCGGGTAGCGGGTATCTGCGGGTACGGATAGTGTAATACCCGAACCCGACCCGATTATAAGCGGGTATTAAAATATCCACTACCCGTGAGTTACGGGTAATAAATATCCGCGGATACCAACTATCCGTTACGGATTTTATCTGCGGATATCCGCGGGTGCGGATTTTTTTGCCATCCCTGACCATGATACTTTGAAAGCTCTTGATATATACAGAGGGTTGGGCAGCAGGTATCTTAGCTTTAGGTAATTATATTAGTATTTTAGCTTTAGGTGTTTGTCACCAATATACTTTTTCTCCTTTCATTTGTTTCAAGAAGTTGTGTGTCGTTGTAATCCTTTCAAAATGTTTCATCTATTCAATAAAATGCATTGTTATATATAGGCCATATAAATTTGTTTTACCAACCAGTGGTTCCATACTCTGATTGAAAGCAGTTTATTGAAAACAAAGAAGTTTTAGCTATTGAAGATAAAAAGACAACAGAAGTAATGCTATATCCACAAGAACGTTGCTTTAGCTGCACTAACAGTTTTCACTTATTTTTCTTGCTAATTAGAATTTGGAGGATCCAGTTCCAGCTGCTTTAGAGTTGGAAGAGAAAAATGCATTGGCTTTAGGATTAAGCGCCTCTTAATCTTAGTTGCATGTGTAGTTGTTTGATTACAGTTAAACTTAGTTTCAAAACACTCAATTCATATCTTGTAATATACCTGTAATGAAAGTAGCTAAAGTAGAGGTAAAGTGAAGACTCTGGGATTCAATCCCTAAAGGGACTTGGGGCTCGTCTAATTTGGTGGGCATTGAATCTGTGTTCAGTTCAATATGCATTCTGGATTCTGTTTAATTCTTCTTATGTTGGGCATGGTTTGATCCAGTTTTTCATGTATTTTTTTCTCTTCTGTTGCTTTTTAGGTTCCTTTGGCCTTGTGTGGAGGTTCAAGAAACTATGCCTCTGCTTTGTACATTGCATCTGTCAAAGCTAATGCAATCGAAAAGGTTGAGTCTGAGCTTCTGCAATATGTTGAGGCAGCAAAGAATAGTTCCATATTTTCACAGTTTATAAAGGATTTGTCTGTGAAAAAAGGATGTTAGAGTAAAAGTCATCCAGGAGGTTTGTGCAGAAGCTAAGTTTTCGGACTTGACAAAGAACTTCCTTGGTAAGATAAGTCTTCAATCCTCTAGTTGGCATGACACGTGTGAATTTCCTTCTGACTGTAGAGCATTAATCCTGAAAGAAGTAATAGTTTCTTCTCTTATATATTGTCTCTTCACATGCACATACTATTGCAAATATTTTCTTTTTAATATATTTTAGCTATTCAACGTGAATTTTCTCTCCTGTTCTTCTATGTATCTATATTTGGACATGTTATGCGAGTGTAAGCTAATTTTTGTGGGCAACTCTGCTTTCTTTGTACTATTGTTAATTAGAAATCATTCTCATGTTACTGTGGAAGCTATCTCAGCTTATTGTTACACACTCACATCGTTCAGTGGATTTTATATTTGCATCTTCTTTTTACTTCCGTTGATTGGAAATTATACTTAAAGTGTAGGTCCTTATCATCCAATTGTCTCCAATGTTTATTCCAGTCATATTAAATTTACTGTTAATTGACAGTTTAAGTGTGAATCACCAGAAATGGAACCGGAGTTAGATTTTTTAATTAAGATTTTGAATTCTAATTAAGAAAAAAAATACATATTTTGAATTCTGACTAGTAAGATTTTTTTTCCCAAATATTCATATTAACAGAATCAATAAATATTTTACATTAACAGCATAGCTAGAAAAAAAAAATAGAGAGAGAATGGGTTGGCTTATATATATATATACAAGGGATTAGTTTTTCAATAAGATGTTTCTTTTAAGAATATGATATAGATCAAGAAATTAAAATTAGAAGGATATTATACAAAAATGTTACCGTTGCATTCTCACTAGTTTTTAACTCATTCATGTCTGTCTTCAAATTATAGTATATAGAAATGAAAATTGAAATATTTTTTTTAATTACTAATTAATATTTTTCGAATATTTTTTTTTAAAAAAAAAAACACATATTATAACGTACTAAATAATGTACATTATAATATGTTGATCTCATATTATAACGTATAAAAATATATACGTTATAATAGATCACATATCATATTATAACCTACTTCAGAAACTACATTATAATATGTTCGACATATTATAACGTAAATTTCTGCTACGTTATAAAATGCGAAGACTTACTATATCGTCCAGAACTATATCCCCAGAAACTACGTTGTAAAAAGTCATTTTTGTACGTTATAAAAAGTCATTTTTCCACTAGTGTATTTTGAGAAGAAAAGAATTTCAAAATGTTTTACATGTTGATAGTCGAATATGTGTTCTACACATTCGACTATATCTGTTGTCTGATTTGTAATTATGTTATGCTTTTGCACTCTAACGGCTATATTTTTGAAAGTTAGTTGAGCATTGGTGACTTAGTCAACTGTATTAAATGTGGTTTGTTTTTGGTTGACTGAAAGCTGCTATGTTGACTGATTTGTTATAATTGTCATAATCCAGTCGACTGAATTAGTAGCGTATTCAATCGAGAAATCATCTGACTAACAGAAATCTATAAATAGACTTAACACGAGTTTGTTAAGAAGACTTTTGACGAATTGACATTTTATTAATTCTGTTTCAGATTTCTCTTAGCTCCAAGAATTCTCCAAGAATTCTCCAAGAAGATGGTGGTGATCTTTCTTGAAAGAGATTCAAAGAGGAGATTATACTGCGCATTCATTGTGTGATCAATATCTGAACAATAAGGTGTTCTGTCATTGATCGTGAAGGCTTGGCATCCTGTGAAGACTGCTGGAATTGATTGTGCGGCTTTGCATCCGTGAAGACTGCTAGTTTTTGACCTGTTGATTGCAGGGGATAGTACACTTTGAGGATTGTTCAAAGTGGTGTTGGCAGATTGCAGAAGAGGGGATTCTTGCTGCAAGTCTTGCTGGTTTATTGCTTATATTTTGGTTTTGGGTTAGAGAATAGATTTATATTTTTGACGTGGAGGTCTTCTATAGATTCCTTGTTGTAAAAACCGCAATAGTGCCTTTGCTTCCTGGGTTGGAAGGACACTAGATGTAGGCATTGTTGGCCGAACCAATATAAAAACTTGTGTTTGCATTTCTCTATCCCTTATCTTTTACATTACAGTTGACTTTATTCTTTACGCAGTCAACTACGTATTTTCCGCTGCATACATATTTTGATTGCTTGCATTTCAAGAAAGTTTAAAAAGCTTTAGACTTTAATTTCAAGATTGCGAAAAGAACTTGTTTTTGAAACAACACCAATTCACCCCCCCTCTTGGTGAAGAAAGAAGCCAACCTGTTTTCCAACAATTGGCACCAGAGCTGGTTTTCATAAGATATTTTAAAAACTAGTCGACTCTGTTTTTCTCTAATTCGACTATACACTTGGGGATGGCTTCCTGTTTTCAAACTTTTGGTGAAGGTGCTTCAACAAACAGACCACCTCTATTTGCGGGTGAAAATTATCCATTTTGGAAAATTAGAATGCAAATCTTTCTTGAATTGCAAGACAAAGGAATTTTGGATGCCACATTAAATGGACCTTTTATGCCTACAAAAATTGTTGATGATAAAATTGTATTAAAATCTTTTACTGAGTAGACTGTTGATGAAAATAGAAAGGCTCAATATGATATTAAAGCTAGAAATATTATTGCCTCTGCACTAACTGTTGATGAATTTTTCAAGATATCTCAATGCAAATCCGCAAAGGAAATGTGAGATGTCTTAGAGGTAACCCATGAAGGCACAGATGAAGTAAAGAGAGCAAGAAAGAATTCATTGATACAGGAGTATGAATTGTTCAGAATGAAAGCTGGTGAAAGCATCTATGATGTGCAGAAACGATTCACTCACATTATAAATCATCTCATGGCTCTCGGGAATGTCTTTGATAAGGAAGAAATCAATATCAAGATTCTGAAAAGTCTGAACAGAAATTGGCAACCAAAAGTCACAACAATCTCTGAATCCAAAGATCTCACAATGATGAACATGGCTACCTTGTTTGGCAAGTTACGTGAACACGAATTGGAACTCGGTAGATCGAAGGATGAAGAGGAGATTGAAGAGAAGAAGTCCATTGCTCTGAAAGCTTCAAGAAAGAATAACTCAGAAACAGACATGGACTAAAGAGAATTGATGACCTTGATGGTAAGAAAATTTAGCCGACTTATTCAAAATGATAGTCAACTGTCTAACCATGCAGGTCAAGGTAAAAAGAATAGCTTCATCAAAAACACTATCTATTGTTACGAGTGTGGAAAGGAAGGACACATCAAGCTTGATTGTCCTGAATTACAGCCGAAGCAGAAAGGAAAGAAAAGATTTCCTCAAGGCAGAAGCATGAAAAGAAAAGGAGCATACATTGCTTGGGAGAACTAGATTTTGAAAGCTCAAGTGATGAGCATGCTGATCAAGATGAGGAATCCAACATTTGCCACATGGCTGGAACATCAAGTAATGACAGTGACAGTGATGAAGAATTTAGAAGCTACCAATAGAAGAGAAGTATTAGCAACTAATTGAAACATTCAGAGAACTGCATGCTGAAGCCATGCAACTGCAATACAAGGTAAATCGACTAAGCTCTGAAAGAAGAGACTATGAGTATAGAATTAATAACCTTGTTGCTGAGAATGAAAAATTAGAAAAAATGTTAAATGAAGCTTTGTTATCTGCTAAGAATGTTAAGATTGAAACTGTTACAGTAGATAAAATCTGTGAAAATTGTCCTACACATATTGAAAAGATAGATTACTTAACTAGCACGCTATCTAAGTTTACACAAGGAAGAGACAATTTAGATGTTGTACTAAAATCATCTGGCAGAGCTATTTACAAACAAGGAATAGGTTACAAAGCTCAATCTAGCAGAACCTATACTAAGAGATTTATTGATTTAAGCAAATCTGTTAAGAATGCATGTTTCTATTGTAATTGTGTTGGTCATACTGTTAGAAATTGTTATTACAGAAATGTTGTTCTTCCTAAAAAATGATATGTTTGGAAACCAAAGGAACAAGTAACAAGGACTGACAATCATGGACCCAAAGTTAAATGGGTACCAGCAACCAAATCTGAATCTGTTTTGTAGGATACAAAGCTGATGCAGTGTGATCTCAAGGATGGATCAATCTGGATTAAAATCATTGTCTTGAGAATCTACAACTGGTAAATCTGTATCAATCTACTGCATTATGCTTGAATTGATTGTTGGTTGTTGTGTGATCACATGAATGTATTATCTGATTGATTGATTGATTGTGTGTAAAACTCTGTTTTCACGTGTCCAAGTCGACTACTTTAATAACTCATTCGGCTAGGCCTTGTACACTCTGTCAATCAAACTCTTTAGAGATTCAGCTGTCTATATTCTCACTAAATATGTTTGAATTTTAAAATCTTTCTTTGGTGCGAAAATATTGTCGAAATTTTCCCTCCATTTTTTATCTGCACCTGATATGCTTATAAAACTTTGATAATCATGGGTCACTACATTTATTCTCTTTGATCTGTTATTCATGTATCCTCGATCTTCTTGAGAAAAACCCTCATTCTTCTGTAATCACAATGAATTCAAGCTCCACACCAAGAAGAAGGTTCAAAACTACTGCTTCAAGAAATGCCAGAAGGGTGTCTGAATTACATAGCTGGATCAGCGATGATGAAGCATTGTCTAAATATCTCGATTGCTAGAAAAGAAGAACTTTAGTGACACATAAATTTCTAAAGTTGAAGTTTTTCAAGGTTGAAGGGTTTCTATTTCAGGGATGGCTTAAGCGCCAAGGATTAAAGAAATTTGTTGAAATAGCGAGCCCCTGGTATCCATACATGCTGAAGGTTTTCTACTAGAACTTAAAAGTTGAAAATGGTATTCTCTATTCTCGTGTAAAAGGGGTAGACATCAAACTGACTAATGAAGTCTGGAATGCATTGGTGAATCAAGTGCACAGTATCAACGAACATGCCACATTGACAAGACTGCTCATGGTAAAAACATCTGAAGGATTAACATACAAAGATGAACCTATGAGGAACAACTGTTAAACCCCTGGCAAGTGTACCAGATCGTATTAAGTAATAATAGATGGTAAAACCAAATATTGTTCTCCCAAAGGACTCTTAGGCCTTATCTTTCATGTAAATTGATTTTATAAGACTTGAAAGAAGAAATAATTTTGTGGTTGTATGCAAAACGGAAATAAACATGCAAATGCAAGTGATTCAATTGGCAAAGGAAAGATATGAATGAATGGAGTTGTTGGGGTTTACAATTTCATCTTATCCGCCCTCTTATATCTACTTTTCTTATTTAATTTGCTTTATTATCTAATTGTCATGCAAACTTTCTTAGTCTACCCTAAACCCAATCTCTTGGCAAAAAGAGCCTATTACTAATTACTGGCTTACTATCACTAGTCTCCCCTAGTAATTAGCAATGCATTATAAACAGAAGCAAAATACAATTGATTGTACTACCCCAATCTCTAGGAAATTTTAGCTTAATCAAGGAATTTCCTACCAGTTTATGACATTATCGTACGTCTCCATATCGATAAAGATAAACAACATTTACCGAATGTTTTAAACGATAAAAGCATTAAGCATAGATAAGAAACCCATTGATAATATAAGCATATGCAAGCATATAAATAAAATAAGAAATTTGATATAAGAAAGTTTCAAAAGATTACATTGTTCCTCAACAACAAAGGGTTTAGTTCACCATAGACATGGTGAACTAGATGGAATTAAATGAAAGAATGGAAGAATAAACCCTAAATTTGGTAGATTGGAGCCTAAGCATCCAAGGAACCGCCTCCAAGGAGTGTAGAACAGCTCTGGACGTCTCTGCCTACCAAAAGAATACTTTGAGAATCGCACTGGGGCTATTTATAGCGCATAAAAGTAACAGAATTTAAGCCCAAGCCCATCTGATGGACGCTCAGCGCCTAATTTGGTCGCTCAGCGGTTTGCCTCTAATCGCAAAACCGCTCAGCGGTCCAATACGCCGCTCAGTGATGGCCCTCTAATCGCACAGGACGCTCAGCGGTGCCGCTCAAGCGAGAAGTAGTGGCTTCACCCACAAAACTGGTGCTGAGCGGTGCACTTGACTCTTCTTTTCATCCTTTTTCTCCTTCTTTCATGAGTATAAGTCCTCCCTTCTTCACTTCCATCTTCAATTCTCATCAAAACCCTGCAAAACAATAAAAACAATTTTTGACTCTCATGTGACTCAACTAAGTGTTTTACTTGAGTCTTAAGCTGATTCTAAGCCATAAAGGGTGTGTTTTAATATCAAATTTAAGTATAAAAATAACGGTTTTCCAATCGTTATCAACAATAGCTCTGCATCTTCTTCTCAAATGAATCAGTATAGGGCGAGAAATGATTTTGAAAGAATTATTCTGAACAAATTGAATGAAATTGAAAGGAAGCTTGATGTACAAATTAACAAAAGTCATCTAAATGAGCTGAATGAAACTTCTGAAGAAACAAGCTCTTCTGACAAATCTTCACAAGGAAGTGAGGATGAAGATAATGAGGAAACAAGATCTGAGGATAATGAAAGTGACATGATTCTCAATCATTTGGTCAATAAAAAAAGAAAGAAAAACTAGTTCTATCCTAGGTGTTTCCTTTTATCTTAGTGTTTTCTTTTATGTTTAGCTTAGTATGCCATTTTATTTTTGTTCCTTGATTTTGTGCTATCATTGTAATATCCTGTTTTCAAGGAAATGAAATCAGTATTTTGAATCAACACTGTTGCTTTTAATTTGATTGATATTGCTTGACCTGAGTGATTGATTCGACTACAATCTATTTGAAGTCAACTATGCTTGAACTGTTATGAATCTGTACATATTGACTTTTGTTGTTTTTGACTATATTTCTTGCTTAACTAAAATGCTTGATCTGGAAAGGATCTTTGAAAGGTTTTGCAGGAATAACATTGCTTTGGAAATTTCAAGAGGAGTTCAACAACTTTGGAAAGCAATGTAGTCAACTGAGGAAACTGTGCAATCCACTGCTCTTATCAGGATTATAAATTCCAATTCTGGAATTTGGTTATTCATTTACGAATTGCTTATTTTGATATATTTGCTATTATCTCTGCTATTATATGTTGGAAATATCTTACTTGAGATAATATTATGAGATTGTTGAAGATTGTATCATTGCATATCTAAATTGTTTGTTATCTTGTCTTTGATACAACTATGTGCTAAACTGATTGTTCAATCTGTGATATGCTGCATTGTTCATCTAATCTGATTTTATTACATACGCATAATGACAGGGGGAGTATCACTCATTACACATTTTTAGTTCACATGCTTGCATTTCAGGGGGAGTTATCATTAACATGTGATTAAATGTGATATAGGGATCATCATTGCTTTTGAAAATTTGAATTTTTTTTTATGCATCTCTGTTTGTTTGATTATTCAGAAAAATATCTAGAGCATACCTTTTTTGCTAATGCACAAAGGGGGAGAGAATTTATGATCTTATGATGCTATATGAAAAGGGAAGAATAGTTATTCTATCTCATGCATAATCTGCTTGATATTATTTGCTGTTATCTGTGTTACATGCAGAGTACTTGAACTGTGATAACTATGTTATATTTCTTTTGTTACTCTGTTGTGTATTAAAGTGTGCAAACATGGTTGGTTATTAATCATGGTTGTGCATCACCAAAAAAGGAGAAGATTGTTGAGATTGTTGACAACACAATTTCTATATCAATCTGGTTTTTGATGATGACAACACATTTCTTAATAACAAGCACATGTTGTTGCTGCATTACATGTTCTTATGCTGATTGATTGTGATATTTGTTGAACATGTTCATGTATTGTGTTACATGTTCTTGTATTGATTGATTGATATATATCCGGAACGTGTTTACATGCTTTATGTGCTATGTGCTATGCATCATTTCATATGTTTTACTGCACATGTTTTAAAGCTGAAAATCACAAGCACTTTTATGAACTTATTCTTGTGCGACAAAGTAATAGTACAGTAGACTACATTACTAATGGATTCGACTTTGCTAAAATCTTTGTACAGACTTTGAGAACCAGTGCTATGTGTTATTTTGAGAAGAAAAGAATTTCAAAATGTTTTATTGCCTATAGTGCATTTGCTTCCTGGGTTGGAAGGACATTGGATGTAGGCATTATTGGCTGAACAAGTATAAAAACATGTGTTTGCATTTCTCTATCCCTTATCTTTTACATTATAGTCAACTTTATTCTTTACGTAGTCAACTACGTATTTTTCGCTGCATACATATTTTGATTGGTTGCATTTTAAGAAAGTTTAAAAAGCTTTAGACTTTGATTTCAAGATTGCGAAAAGAACTTGTTTTTGAAACAACATCAATTCACCCCCCTCTTTGTGAAGAAAGAAGGCAACCTATTTTCCAACATTCTTCACACATTGAGCATCGTCATCCAAATAAGTGCATGCATTTTACATTCTATGGTATTTGAAAGCATGATTTTGAATGAATATGGTTGTCTAAGCATGATTCTTGAGGAATTTGATGTTTGTGCATGATGGGTTGAAATAATCACTGTTTGGACCAATTAAATTGCTTGATTAATGACTAGAACTAGGAAAAATGCATGTGAGTAGCGTTTAAAGGCCAATTAGGGCTATTATGCAGAAAAATTGTCTGTCGCTCAGCGCCAGTCGGGCGTTGAGCACGATTTCTGCAAGAAGTGTGATTTGTGTGCTGTCTAGATGCTTCTAATTGCAGGTGACGCTGAGGGCCCCTGTTTTGCCCTCAGCGACGATAGGAAAGCATGTTTGTATGTTGTTTTGAGATTTACTAATGTTGGACAATAATTCTTGTGGTTTTGTGAATTGTATTTGATGCAGGAATGACCTCTTCATCAGGGAAGAGAATCAAGACCGTGGGAAACAAGAGGAAGGAACCGGAGCATCCTTATTCTAACAAGTTCCTATCTCGGAAACATGAACAACACTTCTAGATTGTCCAAGATCGAAGACTTTTGATGGAGCATAAAGTAGGGTGGATACCAAACTTGGCCCCACAATTTGGAGAGGAACTAGAAAGTAGAAATTGCGAGAATTTAGCTGCTTACCTTGCGCTGGGAAACATAGCGGTAGTCAAGGAATTCTACACTAGTGTAAGGGCATTTGGTAACACTCATACAAAAGACTACATGAGCTAAGTGAGAGGGAAGATTATTCAGTATGAACCTGACACCATTAACAGGTTTTTGCATATTGAGTGGACTGGTGCACAGTGTTAGTTTGCACTAAATATGGATGAGGGAGCAAATTTGGTGATATGGAGAGGACACTTTGTGTGCCTGGAGGGCACTTTCAAAGGAACAAGAATGATGTGCTCGTTCATATTAGGGGAGCTGATTTGACTCCTTTGGCGAAGTACTGGATGAAATTCACTCATGCCAACATTCAGCCATGTTCTCATGTTTATGATATCACTATCAGTAGGGTCATCTTCCTTAATTGTGTGCTCAGAGGGTTAAACATTAAAATTGGTCAGGTCATAGCAAATGAGATTCAGACTTGTGCTAGTACTGTGAACAACAAAGCGCCCTTGGGGCATCCGTCTCTGATCACACATCTTTGTGAGTTAGCCGGGGTGAACACTTCCACACCGCCGATGGAGCGACCAAGGAAGGCGATTGATGATGCCTATTATAAACAGTATTGCGGGCAAGATGAGGCAGCCCAACCAGTACCACCACGACATCCTTCTAGAGTTCATAGGAGAGGACCACTACCAGCGTAGGCGCAACCTCATGAAGCAAAGCCTTTTCGGATGAGGGACGTGTATATGTCTCTGATGGAGTCTAGGATGCAGGCATTGCAAGAGGGCAAGTGGCCACTATAGAGATGATCATAGGGATGTATGATACACCACCTAGGCGGTAGTGGATGATGGACGAGTTTAACACTGTGGTGGGATGGCCAGATGATCAGGCACAGGCTAGTGGAGCTGGAGCAGCTGAAGCTCCAACTATGGAGGAGGATGATGAAGATAATGAGTATGAAGATGCTGAAGAAGGAGAAGAAGAAGAAGAGGAGGACGAAGATTCTGATATAGCATCTACTGATGGATGCTATCATCACTAGAGCAAGATTTTTCTTATCTTTTGTTTTTGTATTATTGAACTTATTTGCTTCAGTTTTTAGAATAGGTGTTGATGTACTCAGTTTGAGACCTATATCTGATGTGATGGTTTGATATTGATTTACGTGTGATAAGTATTGCTTGATGATGCTTGGATGATGATTGATGTTGAGATTATGCACTATATGCTGATATACAGGTGGTTGTTCACAAGCAATGTGAATAGATGCATGATGTTGTGATTGTGATTATGATGCTAAGCATAATTGTTAGAAAACAGGTTGGCTTCTTTCTTCACCAAGAGGGGGAGTGATCGGTGTTGTTTCAAAAACAAGTTCTTTTCGCAATCTTGAAATCAAGGTCTAAAGCTTTTTAAACTTTCTTGAAATGCAAGCAATCAGAATATGTATGTAGCGGAAAATACGTAGTTGACTGCGTAAAGAATAAAGTCGACTGTAATGTAAAAGATAAGGGATAGAGAAATGAAAACACAGGTTTTTATACTAGTTCGGCCAACAATGCCTACATCCAGTGTCCTTCCAACCCAGGAAGCAAATGCACTATAATGGTTGCGGTTTTTACAACAAGGAATCTATAGAAGACCTCCACATCAAAAATATAAATCTCCTCTCTAACCCAACACCAAAATATAGGCAATAAACGAGCAAGACTTGCAGCAAGAATCCCCTCTTCTGCAATCTGCCAACACCACTTTGAACAATCCCCATAGTGCACTATCCCCTGCAATCAACAGGTCAAAAACCAGTAGTCTTCACGGATGCCAAACCGCACAATCAATTCCAACAGTCTTCACAGGATGCCAAGCCTTCACGATCAATGACAGAACACCTTCTTGTGCAGATATTGATCAAACAATGAATGCGCAATATAATATCCTCTTTGAATCTCTTTCAAGAAAGATCACCACCGTCTTCTTGGAGAATTCTTGGAGCTAAGAGAAATCTGAAACAGAATTATGAAAATGTCAGTTCATCAAAAGTCCTCTCTAACAGACTCGTTTTAAGTCTATTTATAGATCTCTGTTAGTCAGATCACTCGAATACGCTACTAAGTCAGTCGACTGGATTATGACAGTTATAACAGATGAGTCAACATAGCAGCTTTCAGCCAACAAAAAACAAACCACATTTAATACAATTGACTAAGTCATCAATGCTCAATTAACTTTCAAAATTATAGCCGTTAAAGTGCAAGAGCATAATAGAATTCCAAATCAGACAACAGATACAGGCGAATGTGTAGCACACATATTCGACTATCAACATGTAAAACATTTTGAAATTCTTTTCTTCTCAAAATAACACATAACACTAGTTCTCAAAGTCTGTACAAAGATTTTAGCAAAGTTGAATCCATTAGTAATGTAGTCGACTATACTATTACTTTGTCGCACAAGAATAAGTTCATAAAAGTGCTTGTGATTTTCAGCTTTAAAACATGTGGAGTAAAACATATGAAATGATGCATAGCACATAGCACATAAAGCATGTAAACACGTTCCAAATATATATCAATTAATCAACACAGGAACATGTAATCCAATATATAAACATGTTCAACAGATATCACAATCAATCAGCATAAGAACATGTAATGTAGGAACAACATGTGCTTGTTATTAAGCAATATGTTGTCATCATCATAAACTAGATTGATATAGAAATTGTGTTGTCAACAATCTCAACAATAATGTGTATCTGGATTGTGTGGAATGTTGAATTAGCCTATGTGTGAGGTTTTGAACTCCAGAGTATTTGTGGTGAATGATTGCTATTCTTTTGGAAGCATGAATGATTTTGCCCAGGTTTCTATGATTGAATGACTTGGTTGTTTGTGTCATATGACCAAGGCCATTTTTTATTATCCCTTTCTTAACTCATGCATGATTTTAACCCAAAAGAAAGAGAGCACAAAGTGTTCTACCCTTTTTGATCCTTGAGCCTTACACATGATATGAAAACCCTTTTTAAAGTCTCTACCTTGAGTTAAGTTGAGAATCATTGTGTGGTATTGATAAAGGTTCAAGTTTGGAGTTGTTGGGAAAGTTAAAAGCAGAAAAAGAAAGATAAGCATTGAGTTAAGTGTTGAGCAAGTATGAGAAGAAAAAGAAAAGAAAATAGAATGCAAAGAGAGATAAGCTCAATGTAAAAAGGGGAAAGTTGGGAATGAGTGAGATTGGTTCGATTAAAGAGAGATTGTGCTTGAATGATAAATTTATGAATGACTATCTTAACTCAAGGATTTTGTGATCCAGAAAAACCAATTTTTCTTCTTAGCCTAGCCACAGTACAAGCCATGAAAATTTCTTGTGATGACATGTGTGTGTGAGTATGTTTGATTGGGGTAAATGAAAGACAATTTTGTTCTATGTGACATTGGGATAGTAGAGGAAATGAGTGACCTCTAGAAACACCTGTGTGATTGAGTGAAACACTTTATCTAGTGAGGAATGATTCCATGAGTACATGATTACATCTATGCTTAGTTAATAGATCATTCATGAGAATAACATCTGTTGGATATTGTGTGATTATGTGAACACCATGATGAGTAATTTTGAATCAAGGCATGTGTACATCTTGACTGAATTCTGTTTGATGAGCTGATTTAAGTAATTACTTGTCTTGAAATAAAGAGTTTTGGAATGCGTTGAACCATTGTATTGAGTGGTGGAAGACTGAGTTACATCTTGTTTGCTTGAGGAAAAGCAAAGTTCTAAGTTTTGGGTTGTGATAACGGTTGAAATACCATTATTTTTATACTTAATTTTGATCCTAAAAACACCCATGACTTAGAAACTAGCTTGTAATCATGCTTTTGCTTAAGTTGTGAGAATAAGAGAGTTGAAAGTGGTATTATTGGTTTTATGCTCGATTTTCTGTGTGTCAACACCCAATTTCGTCTGAGTGACTATAATATACGCATTTTATTATTCTATCTTGTTTTATGTCTTTTATTTTATTTTATTTCTTTTTTATTATTCTATTTTATTTTTTTATCTTAATTTTCCTTTCATAAGTTTCATTTTTAATTTTGTTTTTAATTTTTATTTTCAGCTTTGTTTCAGCATAATTAAAACAATTAAGAAAAAAAAAGGTTTGAAACATTTTGTTTTTTTTTTTATTTTATTATTTTCTTTTCTTTTCTTTTCTTTTCTTTGTTTTCCTTTTAAGTGTTGATTATCATAATTAAACATAGTTAAAAATTGATTAAGCATAATTAATTTAGTTAAAAAAAAAGAAAGAAAAAAAAGGCTTAAAGCTGGTTTTGTCGTTTATGAAGAAAAGAAAAAAATGTTTGTCACCAAAAAGTACTACGCGGGGTGCTGGTGGTAGGGAGGTTTTGGTTTTGGCAGACGCAGATGGTGGAAGGGGATTGGGCAGAGAAAAGCAAAAATGGTTAAAGGAATTGGGAGTGGGCAATTAGAAGGGAAAAGGATCAGAAAAAAGAAGGGGGAACTTGGCTGCACAGAAATCATCGGAATCAGGCAGAGAGGGCATCATCTGAAGTGATGAATCAATAGCAGAGGAATTCTGAGGTAAACCACTCGATCACTACTCTCATTATGCATGATGTATGGAATTTTTGGTGTTTGCTAGTGCATTTTATGCTTGCCATTGATCTGTTCAAGAATATTATTGTATGTGATTCCCCTTCCTTCTTCATTTTCAATCTCCATCATCACCGGTCACTATGACCGAACATCATCATCATGTTGCCCCCTTCACCATTAGTTCATCTTATCTTCTCCCAACCATGTCCATCAACATATACCCTGAAATAGGCATAGGAAGTGTACACAAAGAGTAAGCATCCTCCGCCCAACCATATCTTTCCAGTTTGCATTCGATGAAATTCCCATTGTCTACTTGTCTCTCATCATATCCAGTGCTTCCCAAGACAATGCACCCTCACTGAAACCTCAGCCCAAAACACCTCCTAACAGAACCACCCTCACTCCTTCTATCATCTCCTTCTTCAAACCACTTTTCTCACTCCAAATCACCAACAAGATATAGCAGTAACCGAGAGACTCACTCGGTCACACATTATCTCTAAAAAACAAACACTCATAAATTGCGTCAAATTCGAGATCCCACTAGCAATGTAAAGTTGCTATTAGTCACTGAGCAAGCCTCTACTTCGACTATGGACGGTTCTGGTGGCATTTAACGGTAACGACAGGGTGTTGAGAGGCCAAGGCATCTTCGATTCAGGCGCGACCAAAAGCAGAGCAAGTGGGTTTTTCCGTTTCAGCTTGCAGCGGCTCTGGCGACCAACGGCGAGCCTTGGGGCTGCAACTAGCGGCAGTCAGTTCCCTTGACGGCAGTAGTAGGGGATAAATCGTAGAAGGGAAGTGTTTCATTCTCGCGCGAGAAGTTGGGCCTAGAGAACTGGCAACGCCGTGTCTGGCTTCGGTTCACGTGGCCGGCTTTGATTCGGGTGGTGCTTCTTATCGTCGATGGTGAGGTGGCTATCGGTGGTGCTTTGAGATCAAAACGCAGGTGGCAGAACGACGAAGATGCGACGTCGTCATCGTCGTTGATAATGGAAGAGAAGGAGTTGCAGTGGCTGTGGCAGTCCTCGGGGCGACAAAGGAAATACACCGCTAGTGTTACCTTTGGTTGCCATTCACGGTGGCTGTCAGGGAGGGTGTTGTAGACCTTGCGGACGAAACCCCATCGGAAGGCGGTGAAGGAAAACCCCCCTTGGCTTTCTGTTTTCTCTCAGATGCGAGAAGAGAAGATGGGGGTTTGACCCCGTGGCCGGCGGCAGCTCTGCTGATGCTCGGAGTTGCCGGTGACGCCTTGAACTGGCGACGGTTCAGCGGTGTGAGGTGGCGGTGTGGCGGCGGCGCAGCCCTAGGCTAGTGCGAGAGAGAGTGGCTCGTGGCCGGCGATAGTTGCCGGCGCTTGGACGGAGCAAGAGTAGACCGCCATTCACGACAGCTAATATGCTAGTCATGGAAAGGGAACAAGGTGCTCACGCTAGAGAGGGAGACCGAGACCTCTGATTTCGTGTTGTTCAAGTGAAGGGGTTTCGTTTTGTTCAAGTGAAGGGGTTTCTCAGGGTTTGGGGGGTGAAAGAAAACCCTAGAGGATTTCTGAATAATAGGGTTGGGCTTGGGTCTAATCCAATTTAATTTTATTTTCAATTTTTTTTGTTATGTGTTTGATTACTGCTTATGCACATCTATTTTCCATTCAAGCACTCCCTAAATTCTTTTTTTTTGCTGTTTGACTTGTTGTCGGGCTCAACTACCTCCTTAGGGCGGCCCATTTCAGTTCTGCCAGCAAATGCTTCATACACCCCCTGCTTGTCCTAAGCCGCACCCCTTTCTCTGGGCTCAAGCCCACTCTGCCTAAAAACCTTTTCCTTCCCTACACACCCCTATTTTTAATTTTTACCACCCCTGGCCACTTGGGTTTAGGCCCAATCAATTTTTCAAAAAGTGATTTAGACACCCTCCTTCTCTTATGTAAGCACCACCAAACCTTTTTACTTATTATCTTGTTTTAATTTTATCACTTAACTTTTTAGTTTATTTTATTTCTATTTCTATTTTTCATTTTCATTTAGTTTATTTCTATTTTTTCTACCTTTTATTTTCATTTTTCTATTTACCTATTTATTTTATTTTATGTACTTTTAAATAAATATTAAAACAACAAAAACATTTTAAAAGGGGTCCAGCACACGTGCGACCATTCCGCCGGCCTTGTGCTGAAAACCTTTTTCTTCTTCTTTCAAAAATTAACAAAAATTATTTCAAAAGGTTTAAGCACACGTGCGACCATTCCGTTGGCCTTGTGCTGAAAACCTTTTTCTTCTTCTTTCAAAAATTAACAAAAAATATTTCAAAAGGTTTAAGCACACATGCGACTATTCCGTCGGCCTTGTGCTTAAAACCTTTTTCTTCTTCTTTCAAAAATTAACAAAAATTATTTCAAAAGGTTTAAGCACACGTGCGACCATTCCGTCGGTCTTGTGCTGAAAACCTTTTTCTTCTTCTTTCAAAAATTAACAAAAATTATTTTAAAAGGTTTAAGCACACGTGCGACCGCTCGCGTAGGCCTTGTGCTAAAACCTTTCCCTTTTTTTATAAAAACATCAACACACAAAACATCCTTTTCTAAACAACGAACAATCTTTCGCCAGAACTACGTAATCCTTGATTCCCCATAAAAAAAATGGAGATATGTAGGAGCAAGGCTAATCCTTGTCAGGGTCACTTTCCAAAAAATCAAAATTTATCCACCATCTTTTTTTAAGCAAATTTTCCAAACAATTTCTCAAACAAATCGTTTTCAAATAGTTTCTAGAACTACGTAACCCTGATTTCTCATTTTGAGAATACGTAGGAGCAAGGTCAATCCTTGTCGGGCACAAAAAAATAAAAAATATTTTTGTTTCTTTAGAATTTCATTTTTAGGGGAAATTAAACATTTTGAAAACCACATCACATTCGCACATTTAATTAAAGGTACTGCCTTCGGGCAAGCGTTGTAGGGTGTTAATACCTTCCCTACACGTAACCGACTCCCAAACCCAATCTTTGGTTTTCGTAGACCTTGCCTTATCTTTTTATGGGTTTTCCGTAGTTTTCCAGAAAAAACTATGGTGGCGACTCCAAAAAAAAAACTTTTTCAAAATCGTTTCTCTTTTTTGGATCGTTCTCTCGTCGCAATTTTCGGTTGCGACATCGTGTTTTAACAGGAATTAAGATGAATTGGAAGAAGAAGTTGAAGTGGGAAGAAGTTAGAGTTAGAAAAAGCTAGAAAAATAACATATAGAAGAACCGTAGACAGCATTGAGCGTCATTCTGGACCGTTGAACGCTAATTTCTGCTATCTGGAGCCTGAGCGCCACCGCTGAGTGCCAAAGCTTCCTGTCTCACGCCTGAGTGCCACCACTGAGCGTCATTTTGTGTACCTCACCTACCGCTGAGCGCCATTAGTAGCGTTGAGCGCTGGCGACGTGGGCTTGGGCAAGTTTCTGCTATTTTTTATAAACTATATAAGGTTTGGACGATCTAGAACGTCTATCTTTTGACAGAAAGAGGTGCAGAAACTCATTCTTTAGGGAAAATTTCATTAATTGTTAGGGTTTTTCTTCTACACTCTATGCATGCATTGTTTAACACATTCAAATGCATTATCATTGATTTTGTCGATATAGACACATACAGGGAAATCTAGAACTGGGGAAATTATCCCAAAAGCAATATTACCTAGACATAGGAGTAGGAGGGTTGGTTGCCTTTAAGTTTTTGTGTGAATGTAATGCATAATTAGTTGCTAGGGATACAAGACATTGTGTACTAGTAATTATAAGTAGGCTTTCTTCACCGAGACATCGAGTTTAAAGTAAATTAGAAAGTGACATTAATATTAATGAAGGAGTCGAATTCATAAATACATCAGAGTGGATAGGATAAGTCGGAAACCCCAACAACATAAAGATCTCATATTTTATCAACCATTCACCTATGCATTCTTTAGTTAATTGATCAAACACTTGCATTCATGTTTATTTTCTGCATTCTAAAACCAAATATTATTGTTCTCAAGTCATAAATAATCAATAAATCACATGACTGTTTAGGCCGTGAGTCTCTAGGGAAAACGATACTTGGATTTACCATTTATATTACTTGATACGATTCGGTATACTTGTCGGAGTCTTAACAGGAGACTCTGACAACCTTCAGCGAAGTGGAGGTGAACATACCTCAAAATGATTATGTTGTTGATGGGTATGTTGTTGATGATTATATTGTTGATGAACATGTTTTTAATTTTCCCTCTTTGCATGATGAGAACCTATTTTTCCTATCACATTTAAATGCTTATTCTCCATGCATTAAACATGAATATGAGTCTGATGTTGATATTGCTTCTAAATTTAAACTTGATTCATGTTTTGAGAATATATCTCACTCTCATGTTCAGTCTGATACATTGGGTGTTATACCTCTACATGTCAATTCTTTGGAACCATATTGTACTAACCTTATTACAGGAGGTACCCATGAATTTGACCAACAAACACCCACAATTGACGACAATGGTGCTCACATACACAAAAGCTTGAAGGTCAATAGGCACCAGTTGAACCCGCTCATCAACAATCCTTCCTTCTTAGATCCAACTGTGGAAGACATTTCCTTGCTCGATCAGATTTGGCGGATGAAGCAATTCCTCCTGAAAACTTCCTTTCTAGATCCAGTGGTGTAAAACATTTCCCTGCTAGTTCAAATTTGGCATCTTCCACCCTAACTCAGGGGAGTTTTCTTTTCTTTTCTCCTTCCTTTCTCACTTTTATTACACTTTGTTCACACTTTTCTGATAGTTGATCTTATGTTTGTGACACATTGAGAACATTATGTAGTTTAAATGTGGTCTATTGGGGGAGAGTTTTTCTTTGTTTAACTTTTTCTTTCTTTAGGCTTTTCTTTGTTTAGGTTTTCTAGGTTGTTTTTGTTGTTTTTGTTCTGTTTTAAGCTTGTGTTTGTGTACAGTTTTACATGTTTCTCTTATTTTCTCAATTTATTTAGGTTCACTGGTGCAAAAAGGTTGTTTAACGTCACCCACAAGACGTCGGTTCGAGGGTAGCTCGACGTATACTAATCGATGGTGGCATTACCGTAAATAAGTTGGTAAACACAACGTTGGTTATTAGGGCAAACGACGTCTATGATATAGTAGATGTCTCCTCTACCTTAAACCGACATCCAAGGGCTTGAGGTAGGCGAGAAGATAGTCTTTTCTGCCCCATTGACATCGGTTGATATGAGGGGGCTGACGTCTATCTGGCTACAATTAATGCTCTTCACCTGATTCCCAGGCGCTTAGATGTCCCGTAGTCAAAACCCCACGTCTATAATGTTAAAGACTTGTTTGCTCCTTTAACTTGACGTCAATGGGCCTGTCCAGAAGGCGGGAAGACACTCAATTTCTGCAATATAGACGTCGAAATTTCAGGTGACCAACATCTATGCGCCTGTAATTAATGTTATTCACCAAACTCGTAGGCACTTCGATGTCTGGTACCAGGGCGCCGATGTCTAAAATGTTATAGACGTCGGCACCCCAGGACAACCGTCGTCTACGTCCCTGGCAGGAAATGAAACGTCAATTCGATCAACGCCGTAGACGTCGGTGCCCCGTGTGTCCGACGTCTAATAGGCAGATTAAAAGTTATCTTGCACGTCATATTAGTGATATAACCGACATCTAGCTGACTAGACGTCGGTTTTTGTAGCAACCGACGCCTCGTTTCATGTTAAATATACTCGCAGTTTCGCGGCATTGCATTCCAGTTTCTGATAACATCGTCATCTTCCTCCTGTCCTTTTTCTCTCTTGCGCCATTGCATTCCAGTTTCTAATAACATCATCGTCTTCCTCCTCTCCTTTTTCTCTCTTGCGGCATTGCATTCCAGGTGCGTGTTTTTTTATTTAAACCGTTTAAACTTTGTTGAGTTTGATTATATTAGTCTTATGGGTCAACTAATTAAAATTTGTTTTCCTTGTGTTGTGTTTTAGTGCAGTTTTGTTCCTTTCTTGGGGTAACGTAGTACCACATTCTTCCTTTGCTAGCTGCCTCCCAGAAAAAGCGGCGTCTTTTGGATTTCTCGTGGCGTTTCGACCCAAAAACGACCTTGGATCGTTGCTTAATTATCGTTTCATCGTAATTTTTCCCTCTTACAGTTGAAAATGGAACTAAGCAAGAACCCAAGTTCAGTTTTGGGTTGAAATGTCATGAGAAATTCAAAAGACGCAAGCTTTTTTTCGGGGGAAACTAGCAAAGACAGAGTGTGCTACTGGGCTATCGAAAGACAGGAACAAAACTGCACTAAAACACAATGACTATGTTAGACGTCGGTTAATGCATACACCGACGTCTATAGTGACCTTAGACGGTGGTTAATGACATGTTCGAAGTCTTTATGTGCTCTTAGACGTTGGTGAATGGTTACTCCGACGTCTAGATATTGCCTTTAGACGTCGGGTTAGGCCTGCACCGATGTTTAGTGACGTCGGACATGGCACTAATTGACGTTTGTATAGACGTCTGTTATATGGATGTTCGACGTCCCATTAACGTCACCGGTATTGACGTCGGTTGTGAAGAAGACGTTAAAAGCCCAAAATAACCGACGTTAAACAACGTTTTTCCACTAGTGGTTGTAGGCTTGTCCTACACTTGATTGATACTTATGGTTTGAAATCACTATTTTTCTCTGGTTGGAAATATGATTATGATGTTTGAGATGTTGAATTGATTGTGACAGAAATACCCTATGTGAGGATTTGAGCCATTTCATGTTCTTTCTTGTGTGTGATATATCTCTTGGTTGCATGCACATATGCCTTTGCTTGACTCTTTTTTATGATTCTTGATTGATAGACATGTTTGGAAGTGATAAAGGTAGTTTTGTTCTTGAGCCTCTTTAGCCAAATAAGCCTATTGTGTTTTGATCCTTTGATAACCCCTATTGAGCCTATGATTTCCCCTATTCTTTATTTTCAAGTTCATTAATTACCCTTAATTGAAAAGAACTATGATTACCTTAACCATAGGGAATTTTGGAGCTTTGGAATTGTTTTGAGAACAAGTGGGGTCTTCTTGGGGATTCTTATGAATTGGCAAGTTGATTCCTCTTCTTGTTTTGTTTTTGTAAATATGTTGTGTATCTTGTCTCTTAAACTTGTGTCCAAAAAAAGAAGAGAAAAGAAAAGAGACAAGACAAGAAAAGAAAGAAAAAAATTAAAAAAAATTAAAGAAAAATTAAAAAAATTTGAATTAGAGGTTTTGGGTGTGATTTGATTGTATTTTCACTTGCTCCCCATTGCTCCTCTATTCTTTTTGGTTTGTAGCTTCTCATCCATATTATATCCTTCCTGTCCTTGGCTCCATTACAACCATGAAAAGACCTTTTGATTTGAACATGCATATGTTTTAAGTGTTGATATTAGAGACTTGTCAAGTCTATTTGTGTTTGCTTTCTTAAGTGCATTGAGTTGACATTGTTTACCCTAGACACTTGAGAGACACAATAATAGTGCATCTGTGAGATTTTGTTGCTTTTGATTCACCTCTTGAGCTGATTGATTATTTTGCCATGTTTGGAATTGCTTGGATGATTTCCATGAGTATTTACTTTCTCTGATTATTTGTGTGTTGGATGTTGTCCACTCCTTTTCTTTTTCCAGATTCATTGAGGATTGTGTAAATCTGTTTGTTTACTTGTGTGTCTTTTTGTTTTTGTTTTTGTTTCCTAAGGTTGTGTCACTCACTTGATGTCTTTTGAATTGTTTCTTGTTCTACGTCTTGATTTTGCCTAGGAGTGCAAAAGACTAAGTGTGATCTATTTATTTTGATGAATCATTATTTTGTACTATTCACTTAGCTTATTGTACTAGATATAATTAGGGAATTATGCTTGAATGTCCATTATTTTCCCATTTTGCTAATTCGACTTAATCTGATCAGTAATTCATATTTTTAATTAATTTGGATTAGTTGAATCTAATTATTCTCATTATTAATTGCAGAATAATTTTGGAATTATAATTAGGACTTCGAGAGGGCTACCACATCATTTAATTTCAATTTGTAATTTTAATTATTTTAGTTTGGACAAATTTGCACCTTTGGGTTCAATTTTAGGATAAGCTCATACTAAGGGCATTTTCGTCTTTTGGGGTTATAAAGACCCAAAATCAGATTTTAGAACTCTCATCTCCTTCATTTTCATGTTTTCTTCTAGTGTTTTGTAGCATTGGGTGTTTTCCAACTCCCCCCCCTTGGGGGTTTTAGGTTTGCTTTCAGTTTCTCTTCTCTTGTACCGAATGATGTTCATTTTAATTTGAATTTAGTTGTGTTCTCTTGCTTTAATTTCGTTCAATTGCATTTCGTTTTGTCCCTTATTATTTCAGCTTGCGTTTTATGGTTTCATTCCCAATTCTGTTTTTTTTGCAATTTCGTTTTGTGGTTGTTGTTTCGTTCTAGATTTTAGTTTCGCATTTTCTTTAATGTTTTCGCTTCGTTTTGCTGTTTGGGTTTCATTTCTAATGATAGCTTAAGTGTGCTTGGTTGGTCATTAGTGAAATTGCATCGTTTCTTGAGATATCTTAACTGTAATTGTGTTTCTGCTGCTCTGATTTGGCTCAATATTCAATCTGTTTTGCACTTGCGATTGGGAATATGCTTAGTTGCCTAGTTGGTGTTCAATCTTCGTTTAGTCGATTGGACTGTATGGTGCATAATTTATTGAATTTGTGCATAGTGTTTGCTTAATTTGCTTTTATGAAAACTTGGTTAATCTTTGCTTAGTTGGTTAACTTTTGCTGAATTAGAGGTTAGCGCAGTGTGTTGTTGGTTAATTTGTGATTGGAAGCAATGTAATTGAGCTAGTAACCAACCGTTTTAAATATGTGTTTGCATTCGTGTTCAATTTAGTTCATTTCCATTTACAAAATCTCTTCACAAAACCCCTCCCACCAAGTGTTTGATCTAATGACTGAACCAATATTTGGTCCTTGAGAGACGACCTAGGAGTCATTTCCTAGTCTATATTACATTTAATTGAATATTAAATTTGATTCTGGTACGACCTTGATCAACCCACACGGGTAGCGAGCGGGTTGCGGGTTGGATTTTCGTTTTGCGGGTAGGCACTATGCGTGCTCGACCCGACCCGTTGCCATCCGTAGCTGAGGGTGCCTCCATCAACAAACCCAAATATGATTAACCAAGATTAGACAATAATTAATTATCACTAAGGATAATTGATTTTCACCATTTTGAAAACCTTATAACGACAAAAAATAATTGATTAATACTTTTGGTAATCAATTATCTCCGAAAGGAAGTGTTTTCTCATTTTACACTTAATAATCGATTATCCTCCACGGTAATCGATTATTTCCCCAACATAACTATACTAAAAAGTAATTTACAAGGCTTCTTATGATATATAGGTGAAAGCAAAGCCTATTACAAAGTATTCTACAATAAAATGCTTTAACAATGTTTGTAGTTGATTCCTCAAAGCTTCAAGTGCATCATCATCAAAATCTCTTCAGAGCATCAATGCTTCGCATTGGTAACAAATACGACTAGGGACACCAGGAATGGTTTAAAACACTCAAATGTACTTCATTGAATATTCAATGGAACCCTCTAAGTTAACTTAGAGGGGAACTCAATGTAGCTTTAACAAGTGAACCAGTATAAAAATTGTTTATGTGTTATAGTCTATATAGTAAATGATTGTTTCATAATGGAAGTTATCCTTATACACATTCAAGTTAACAACAAGTCATCAACAAACTTTTATATCTTCAACGGTATTGCCTAGATACCTCTTGGAGAATATTGAGTTAGTTTTGTAAATGATCTACATGGAATAACGTTTATAGATGAAGCACAACTAACTCATAAGTGCTACATACATCAGGATAAGCCTTATAGAACAAAAAGAGTTATGAAAACACTATTCAACCCTGTTTCTAATATTTTTCGGCAACTTTAAAAGGTACATGTCGCGTCCTCATGACCTTTTTCATTTCAGCCCAAGTGTCCATCATAGGTTCCTCATCTCCAACCCTTTCTCTTTGCAACTTGTTCCACAAAATTAAAGCATATTTAGAAAATTCAGTCGCTACAAAGCCTTACCTTTTACTCCTCACTATAAATATTTCAAGAAAATGCATGCTCGAATAAGATAGAAGGGATAAAACCATATTTTCTCTGCATAACATCCTGACTTGTGCATTTGATGAAAATAGTTAAGCTTATAAGGGCTAAAAACTAAAGCCCACTAATTGATTGACCTAAAAACATAATTTGGTCAACCAATTTTACAAAGATTAGACTATTTTAAAAAAAAAACTAATAACTTATAAAATAAAATATCGGCAAAATGGTGTTTTAGTTCTCCTCCATTTGTGCCATAATGCAATTCACCATCTTGACCTTTTCTCCTTGAAATTTGGGCTTATATTCAATTAATATAGACAACACTTATTGGAGAGCTTCCTTTGCTTTTCTTGCTCTAGCCCTTGTCGTAGATCGTGTAAATCCTTTCCCTTGCTCTTGGTCATGTCCTCATCATTATATAATATGTGGTAATCCTTACATTATTAAGAAGGTGAAATTTTCAAATTCAATTTATAAAAATATATGTTGGTTTGTCTAACTAAAACAAACCTATCTTTTATTGTCTAATTGCAAACCTTCTAACAATACTTATGAAAAACTACAATAAAAATTTAAAATTCAATTTAACCTCCTTTCTTCTTGCTTGTGTATTTACCTATTTTTCAAAATCTATCATCTGAAAGTCATCAAACACCTATTAAGGATTAAAAGAAAAACCTTTCAAAGGGGTGTACATTAAATGCAAAGTCATTGTCGTGTCTTACATCCTTGTAACTACAACATGTGTATTTATTGTGATGTAACAAAAAGTATCAAAGTCATAAGCCAGGAAGAAGTGTAAATGTCTTTTTGCTTTTCAATATAGATTTGTGTGATATACTTTTTACTCTTTCTTACTTTTTGATCCAATTATTTTTGCACTTATATGACTAACATGTTTTCAAGTGTTTTATCTACTCTCAAGTTTCTTACCTCTTTTGTGTTCCAAACTGTACTAGTAAGATTATTTTCCACTATCACCATCACCGTTGAACCCATATTGATATTCCATAAGAGTTAATTTTTTATAGAGTGTTTTTATCAATTTTCAAGTGATGACATAAGTTGACTTAGAGCTTGACAAGGTTTTTGAACCTACTAATTTGATAATGTCATATATTATGTTATAACCAAAATATATTATTATGCATTGTGTAATGCTCCAAATTTTGGAATGCCATGGGTTTATAAAAACCGGTAAATTTCAAACTTTCTTATAGCGCGTAAACATATTTTTTTCAAAAACCTTAACCTTTAAATATGCATAACTTATTTAAAACATAATAGTTCCAAAAGCCTTGTCCGATTACATTATTCCAAAAGTAATTAAAATGACTAAGGAAATAAACCAACTACAATTATATTGTTTCAAAAGTCTATACCAATAAAACTTTTTATAGAAAACCCAACTTTTTTCCCATCATCTCACAAATCTAGCATGCCTCTAGAACATCTACAATATCATCTGCTAACGTACAATATACGATCATCACCGATAACATTATTCACAACATAAAAACACAAACACGTATGGAGTAAGCTACCGATAAAACAATCTTAATAACAAGATATAAACACACTAGTTATATCAACCATAACCAATCACCCCATACATAGTATTAATAACAATAAGATTCCTAATTCTATAACATAAACAATTCCATCATAATGAATTACTCAATACTTGATCCTTGATCTTTAATCCTCAATCCTTGAACCTTGATGTCATCACTAACATCTCACACACAGACCCTATAGACCCTTGGTCTATCCATTCATTAGTGCCTATGCTAACTACCTACTATAACCATTATAGTAACACCACTATCAACACAAGATAACCTGAAGCATATCCAACACCATGATCATCATCATAGATACACCACCATCACGACTATCCCAATCATGAATAACACCATGAGCATCACCAAACGATGAAATCCATCATGACAAGACCTAGTCATACTTTTGTACCCTACCTCACCGACTATGAGTTTCATATGATCAAGGCCATCTTTTGTTATCCTTTTTAAGCCTACACATGATTTTAGCCCAATGAAAAGAGAACAAATTATTCTAACCTTTGAACCTTGAGCCTTATGCATGTTTTGAAAACCCTTTTTGAAAATCTTTACCTTGAGTTAAGTTAAGAACATTTGTGAGGTATTGATGAAGGTCCAAGTTTAGGGTTGCTGGGAATTTGAAAAAGAAAGAAAGAGCATTGAGCTAAGCAGTGAGCAAATGAAAAGCAAAAGCAAAAGAAAAGAAAAATGAAAAGAAAAGAAAAGCAAGGGGAAGCTGGGAATAAGTGAAGAAGGTTTTTGAAAAGAGAAGTTGTGTTTGAATAAATCATAGATGTCTCTCTTAACTCAAGGATTTTGTTGTCCAGAAGAACCAATTTTCTTCTTAGCCCAGCCATGTTACAATCCATGAAAAGACCTTGTGATGAAAACCTTCTTGTGAGTATGTTTTATTGTGGTTAAATGAAAGGCAAAGTTAATTTGTGTGACATTGTGATAGCAGAGTGAAAGAAACACCTCATTATACACCTTTGAGTTTGAGTGATACACTTTTGAGTGCTTGAGTGATACACTTTTGAGTGCTTGAATGAAACACTTTCCTTGGTGAGGAGTAGTTCTTTGAATTCATGATTTCATCTTTGCTTGGTTGATTGATTATTCATAAGGATAGCATATGTTGAAGTATATGAGCATCACATTGAGTTTGATTGAATTAAGGCATTTGTACATCTTGACTGACATCTTTATGCTGAGTTGATAAAAGTGATTTCTTGTCCTGGAAGAAAAAGTTGTGAAAAATGTTGAACCATTGTAGTAATTGTTGTGAAAAGCTGAGTTACATTTTGTTTTGCTTGAGAACAAGCAAAGTTCTAAGTTTGGGGTTGTGATAACAGTTGAAAATACCGTTATTTGTTATGTGATTTTGATACTAAATGCACCATTTTCTACTTAGAAACTTGCTTGAAATCATGTTTTTCTGTTAAGTTGTGTGAATAAGAGAGTTGAGGTTGAACTTGATGATTCTATGATTAAATTCCCTTATTTTGGCAGGAAATGAGATAATATGGAAAGCAGAGCTGAAGTGCCAAGGAGATGGAGCTCAAAAAGGCCTGGAAAAGCACCAAAAGGGAGGAATGCACGAAGCTTGAGTGCCCTTTTAGAAGCCCTCAACGCCAAAAGGTGTCGCACACCGCCTGATCGCCCTTTTTGGGGTGCTTAGTGCCACTTTCCCTAAAGAACCACGCCTGTTTTCCCTCTGAGTGAAGCTGAGCCTCAAGTTTGAGTATCACACACCGCCCGGACGCCCTAAGTGGGGCACTAAGCGCCAGCAAGACAGGCCTGAGCCTTGTTTCTGTTTTGATTCCGCTATATTTAAAGGATCCAGATGCCTTAGGTTTTGTATCTTTGGCAGAGGAGGCGCAACAACACACTATTCCACTCTCTGAAGGCGGATTTGGATGTGGGAGCTTCCATCTTCAACTTTTAGGGTTTTCGTACCTCATTCTTCTTCATTGTTCATCTAGTTTCACCATGTCTATGGTGAACTAACTTCTATTTGTTATTGGGGATGATGTAACCTTGTAAACTCTCATGTATTTGAATTGATTTTTAATAATATATGCTTCTTTCATTAATTGTTAGGGTAATTCTTTTGTTTCAATGCTTGCTTTGTTTAACTTATTCATATGTATGAATTGCATGAGTGCTGGGAGGTTCCTTATAATTCACGTTCTTGTAGAATTATTCCCAAGAGTAGTATTTCTCAGGGATGGGGGTATGAGTCTTGGTCGTCTTAAGCTCCCGATCTTCAGAATTAATTACTAGGGATGCTAGAAATTGTATGAACTAGTAATTAAGGACAGGCTTTCTTCACCGAGGGATCGAGTTTTAAGTAATTTAGTGAGTGACGTTAGCATTAATGCATGAAGAAGAATTCTTATATACATGAGAGTAAACTTAGTGAAATCTAACACCAACAACATTGTTGGAAATAGAATGGCTCAGTTTCAACACCAAGAGGGGGGTGAATTGGTGAGGTTTAAAAATCAGAGTCTTTTAAAAATCTTTCTCACAAAGTATAAACCTTTACAAAGTTTCTTGAATTGCAAGGAATAAAAATTGAAGTGCAGCAGAAATATAAAGTTGAGTACGTAAACAGTAAAGTCGACTTAATGTAAAAGTGTAAGGATAGAGTATCAACCGCGGAGTTTTTATACTGGTTCAACCTCAATGCCTACATCCAGTGTCCTTCCATAACCAGGCAGCAAATACACTATAATGGTCAAGGTTTTTACAACAAGACTTTTATAGAAACCTCCACGTCTAAAATATAAAACACCTCTCTAACCCTTTAACCAAAATATAGGCAACAACACAAAGATCTGCAGCAAGATATCCCATCTTCTACAATCTTCAACCACTTTGAACAATCCTCAAAGTGTACAAGACTCCACGAGTCCACCTCCTGTAAGCCCAACAAGACAGCAACAATCTTTCCAAAGATTGATAGAAAGCTTGATCAACAGATGAACACCAAATGTGCAGAACTTGATCAACCAATAAGCACGAAATTCGTCTCCCTACAGAACCTCTTCAAAGAAAGATCACCACGATCTTCTTGATGAGTTCTTGGAGCAATCAATCATAGGATCTCAACCTGAAATAGCAAATTAAAATGTCAGTTCAACCAAAGTCCTTGTGATTAACAGAATCACATCTATTTATAGTTTTCTATAAATCAGACGCTCCTGTAGTCGACTTTGCTACTACTAAAGTCGACTGTCATCAGACAGTTATAACAGTTAAGCAAATTAGCAGCAGTCATAACAACCAAGTTGATTTTGCAGTTAATATAGTTGACTTTCATTTAATGCTTTAACAGACATTTGAAATATAGCAGTTATAGATCACAACATTAATAGAATTTCAAATCAAATAACTAACTAAGTCTAATTCACTGCGCGTGTAGTCGACTTAGACCTTTCAAATCAGTTTTGAAATACTTTTCAATGCAAAATCACACACAACACTACTTTTGAAAATTTGTGCAAAGACACGAGCTTAAATCGACTTACTTCATAATGAAGTCGACTTAAAACTTGCATATTTGCCACACAATATAAGTTCAACAAAGTGCATATGGTTTTCATTTCTAAAACATATGTAATGCAATCACACAAGATGTATCAAGTATCAAATCAGTGAATATGCATACATATATCAGAATCAACACAAACATGTTCATTAAGATACAATCTCAGTAAAGAATAGAACATGTAACACATAACAATACATGTGTTATTAATAATGTGTTGTCATCATAAAAAACTAGAGCACTGTGAGATTAAGGTGTAACTAAACCAGTTCTTCCCTTATTAACAATCTCAACAAACATATTCATCTCATAATACAAACAATATTCGTTCATCTGTGTGCTTCTCTTCAATTGATCCAAACTACATTCATATTTAATTTTCTGCAACTGCATCTGAAACCAATGATCTCGTTCTTTTTAAGTCTTAATTAATCAGGTTATCACACGACAGTCTAGTGCCAAGACTCTCTTGGGACACGATGCTTGGTCTTACCATTTTATATTACTTATACGATCTGGTACACTTGTCGGTGACCCAACAACCTTCTTCAACAGTCAATGCAAACTGACATTGCTCTCCCATCCACTCGGTGCCTAGAAACTTGTTAATGGTGGTAGCATCAAAGGGTATCCTCTTACCCCTCACATAGCTTGTGAATCCCTGCCTTTCAGTGCCAAAGGCTCTAACATTCGTATAAAATTCTTTCACCACAGCTACATTAGCCGCCGCTGGATAAGAAGCTAGGTTCTCCCATCCTCTTCTTTCCAGTTCATCCCCAAACTATGGAGCCATAGTTGGAATGATTCCCACCTTTCTCTCCATCAATAATCTCCTATATATCTTGCACTATGAGAAAGTCCCTTTCATGTGCACTAGAAAGAAACTTGTTGGAGTAAACTGGTTCTTTATCCTTCATCTTGTTCCCAACAGTCTTAATCCTCTTTCCAGATGAAGATGTCATTCCTGTACAAAACAGATTCACAACCAAACACAAAATTCATCAAGCATTAGTAACTTTGTAAGTGAATCACTTTAAAACACACTCTCTTATCAAGGTTGAGGGCCAAACAGGGGGCCCTCAGCGTCACCTGCACAGTATCATCCAACCAAGAAACGCAAACATCCAGGAACACCAAGAATTCACACTTGCAGAATCGCGCTAAGAGCCCCTCAGAAGGGCCCTCAACACCGCACAGTTCAAATTCCAAATCATGCCCTAGTCGACTTTAATCACTGCCTAAACACATTTTCCTCAGTTTCAACCATCAATAAGATGTTTTAATCGGTTCAAACAGCCACAAATTCAATGTATCATGCATAAACATCAAGGTTCATCAAGAATCATGCTTCCACAACAACATCCATCAAGAATCATACTTTTCAATGCTTAAAATGTAAAATGCATGAACTTACTTAGTTGGAGATGCAAAAATTAGTGAGGAATGCTTCAAGAAATTGGGAAAATCAAAACCCTAGCAGCAAAGTAACCTAAAACCCCAAACTTTGATGGCTTGAACAATGCAATGTAGGTGGAAACAAGGGTTTTTGGTGGGAGAATGAAGGGAAAAATGAAGAGAGCTCTTAGGGAAAGTGTTTAGTGAGTGTAAAATGAGAGGAGGCTTAGGCGAGACTTAGGGTAGCAAAAGTGTGCAATGGGCCAAACCCTATGCTGAGCCCAACTTAATTAAAACCCAAGAGCAGAAAGTCGCGCTCAGCGCCCCTAGACTGGCGCTGAGCGGAATGCTTGACTTTCTTCCTCTCTTTTCTAGCTTGCCCTAGGTGTTCTTTGTCAAGGGCCCTCAGCTCCTACTCAAAATTTTCGAAATTTCATTTGTTTTTCACCCAACTCACTCATCAACACTCAATCAAAACATTTAATCTCTCTACACCCCTCAAACATTCAACAATCAACACTTAAAATACACACTAGAACAGAAATAAATCAAAACACAAAGATAAGAGCTTAGAAAGCTGGGTTGCCTCCCAATTAGCTTGTTTAATGTCATGAGCCTGACACCATAAATCCTCCAGTACCCATCAGTAAGTGCAAATCTTCTCATCAACACCCATCAGTAAGTTTCCGATAGCATAGTATCCCTCAGTAGATACTCAATCACCTAGCATCCATCAGTAGATGTTGTGCCAAAGCAGGCTCACAACCAAAACAATACAAAATAACAAGTTTTAAATTACATCACCAATTAACATAAATTAAAGTTTTCAAATCACTGGGCTGCCTCCCAGCAAACACTCTTTTATTGTCACTAGCTTGACACGTCAAAGCTCAAGTCAAACTAACAATCATTTTTCCAAAACAACACATAACAAAAATTATAAAACTTTATTTACATTGCTATTAGATCCTTCCATTTGTGTTTTGTTAACACCCTGGCAAGTGTACCAGATCGTATCAAGTAATAAATAGACGGTAAGTCCGAATATCGTTTCCCAAGGGACTCTTAGGTCTAGACGTTCATGTGAATTGATCTCATAAAACTTGAATGAAAGATAATTTGATTTTGTGTTGCAAAGACGAAAATAAACATGTATCCCCTATAGACCCTTGGTCTATCCATTCATTAGTGCCTATGCTAACTACCTACTATAACCATTATAGTAACACCACTATCAACACAAGATAACCTGAAGCATCTCCAACATCATGATCATCATCATAGATACACCACCATCACGACTATCCCAATCATGAATAACACCATGAGCATCACTAAACGATGAAATCCATCATGACAAGACCTAGTCATACTTTTGTACCCTACCTCACCGACTATAGTCGCTCCTACAACCCAATTTGTAGCTTTCCCATACAGATACACTCAAGTCATCCTTCTTCTGGCTTCAGACCTGTTCCCTTATCACACAAGACAAAACATTTATAAGAAGATTCAACACTCGATTACCATTCTCTTTTCACAATCAATGCTAAAGAGAGTATCCTTCCCTTTTCAACAACTAATGCCAAAGGGAGCACGTATCTGTAGATAGAACCATGATTTACTAGGTACTAATCTCCCATTCCCCGTGCTCATTAACCACACACATTCTTGTTCATTCCTGCTTCCACTCATGCCCTAATCTCAACCATAAGTCAAACCTAACCTTAAACACAACCATTAATCTTCATCTTTGATTATCATCACATTCCACAACTCCTTAAGCTTGATCCACGTTCATTCTTCATCAAAATGCACTGTTTCTAGCAAAAGTACTCTGGGATAATTGATTATCATAAGTGATAATCAATTATTCCGGAAACATACAAATGTACACAAATTACTGTTAAGGGTCCGGTAAGTGTACCGAATCGTATCAAGTAATAATAAACGGTAAATCCAAGTATCGTTTCCTAGAGACTCTTAGGCCTAAACTTTCGTGTGAATTCTTGATTTCTTAAGACTTGATGGAATGAAAATTAAGGTTTTAGATGTAAGACAGAAAATAAACATGCATGCAAAGATTGATCAATTGACAGTTGAACTATATGGATGAATGGTGTTGTTGGGGTTTATGATTTCATCCTAATCCACTCTCATATATTTACAAATTCTACTTAATTTTACTTCTTTATCAATGTTAGTGCCACTTTCTAAATTCCCCTAATTCCAATATCTTGGTGAATAGAGTCTACTCCTAATTACTAGTTTATTATGTCTAGTCTCCCTAGAAATTAATCATGCATTACATAATTCGCACAGAAGCTTAAGGCAATCAGTCCTCCTATCTGATGAAGGTTGCTTTGATGATGTTTCTTCAGCAAGAGATGCTCTCCAAGGTGTGTTGATGAAGCTCTTCAAAGGATGGACTCCATGAGAGATGATGACTGTTGCTAAAGCTTTTCAAGATGAAGAGATTTAGTTGATGGTGTTGGAGGGTCTAGGTAGAAGTCCTTCTAGGAGGTGAGGCCAATAATGAAGGAGAAGGTAAGAAGAAGTCTAGAGAAAGACATTTCTTAGAGTGAGAACTAAGGAGAAGGAGACTTGCAATTTTGGCAAAGAAACTCTAGCATTCAAAATAGTTCTAAAAAATTATACAAGGTTGCCTCTCCTTTTATAGGTGAAGGAGTCGGCTAGCATTTAATGCACTAGAAAGGAACTAGAAGCTTCCTATGGCAATGGGGGAGGAATGGGAGCCTTCTCCCTAACTACCATCTAAGTTCAATGTTAGGAGCCTTCCTTGATGTTAACATGTTCCAAAGGCTTCCTATGACCCATTTTAAGCACATATTCACCTACATCAAGGTTTATGGTGCACTACATTACTCTAAAACCTACAAAGCTTGTAAAAGAAAGATAAAAGAAATTTTTACATATTTACAAAGATAGAAGAAGAAGACTAGTAAGTAATTCTCCATAAGAGTAAAATCCTTCAAGCTCCATCTTCTTCTTCCATATACTTTTACCATGGCTCTTTATGAGAGGTCAAATGTCTTCTAAGGCTTAAGGGAAAGCAAGAATAAGCTTGAAAGTCCTTCTTCTTCTTCCAATCGCCTAGCCTTAACTTAAGTTGATTCTCAGGGATCTCCATTTAGTTCCCAAAACGGATTCTGTCATACCCTCCCTCCCAAAACTTTTGAGGAAGCACAACTTTGATTTAATGATCTCCTCCTGGATCAAAAATGTATCTACAACAAATAACAAATAGGAGTATTAATAAAAGGATAGACCTAAACAAAAGAACAAAGAAAGAAAGTCTTCCGTTTTTGGAAAAGGTTTTGTGAAGAAGGTTGTTGGCCTTTATTTGAAAAAGTTGGTGTAATGACAAAAGCATATACAAAAGAAGAAAGAAATAAGGCCTTTTATTTTTGAAAATATTTTCATGAGGAAAATTTATATTTTCTATAGAATCTAAAACATTTTCTTCACTAGGTGAAGAATGAGAGTTATCCAAGCTTCTAGTGTTTTGATATTTTAAAAGCAATGTTCTTTTGGGAGGACATTCAAATGAAATGTTCCTTCTCTCAAAACACTTGAAGTATTGGACATCTCTTGTTTTAGTTTCTTCAAAAGTTATAAGAACTAATTTACAAAGATCTTTTTGTTCACCTTGAGTTATTTGTAACTTGTGAGGTAACAACAACTCAAAGAGTGATTTTTCAAAGGTTATTGAGGAGTTAAAAATAATGGGGAGTGAAAGTGGTGGTAAAAGACTTTCAAAAGTAAAGGTTGAAATCAAGAAATGAGAATCATTAATGAAAAAAATAAGAGTTGAAAGTTTGGAAAACTCCCTTTAGAACTCTTGAATCAATTATGATTGGGAGAGTAGGAAGTGCCTTAAGTAATACTTCATCTTTGAGTAGGAGTTCTTCTTTGACATGATTTCTTCCTTCACCGTTTCTCTCCTCTTAATCTCTTCTTTCTCTTTCTTTTGTTTCTCCTCCTTCTCTCTTCTCTCATTTTCTTCTTTCTCTTTCTTTTCTCTTTCCTCCCTTTCTCTTCTCTCATTTTATTCTCTTTCTTTCTTTTCTCTCTCCTCCCTTTCTCTTCTAGCTTCCTCCTCTCTGACTTTTTTCTTTAGTTGTATTTTTTCCTCTTTCTTCTTTTCAATTTCTTTCCTTATCCCTCAAGAGCTTCTCATGTTTCCCTTCAAACTCCTTCTCTTTAAGAAAGAACTCTTTTTTGCCTCTAATAGATTCTCTATCTTTCTCCATGAGTTCTCTCTTTTCATGTTTAAGCTCTTGATTTCTCTTGAAAGAAGGTGGAACAAATTTTCTTCTCATGCAAGCTCTTAGGTCATTCCAATCTTTAATTGGTGATTTGATACCATTTTTAACATCATTTTGCCTTTGATACCACCAATCATATGCATGCCTCTCAAATATAGAAGAACATAACCAAACTATGTGAAACTTACTACACTTAATGATGAATGGTTGAAGTTTTTCAATCTTTTCTTCCCAAGCTAAGTATGACATTGGATCAACTTCTCTACCAAAATGTGGAATGTCATTCTCAGTTCTTAAACGCAACTCATTCTCGGTATATCTATAATAGAAACGGTCATGATCCCAAAAACAATCATCCTTACTAGAATGGTAGAAGTTTTCATGTTGGTGACTATTTTAAAGCTCATTTCTACTATGAGAGGTGGATGTTTCTCTAATGTACCTTCTTCTATTGGATGACTCAGCTTGTTGTTTTTCTCTCTTTTTTTCCATCATAAACTCAGTAAACATACTCTCTAACTTGCTTACTTTTTGTGTAAGTTCATACCTAAGATGTAAGCCCTCTTGACTGTCCCTAACACTCCTATGAGCACTTGAATGAGAATGATCACTCATGTTGTAAAGTTTAAAATATTTTCACAAAGGTTTTCAAAACACTTTACAACTATGAGAGAGAAAGGTTTTCACAATTAAACTTTTTGTGTTTGATGGATGATTTCAAAAGAGAAACAATAGAGTAAGGATCTTTCAAGTAGCTCTCAGGAAAGAGAGGTGAGTCATAATAGACAAGCTTAGAAACCAAGTCTTTCCTAGAGAGAGTGTCATTGAGTTAGCCTTACCTAAGCTTCTAAGAAGAAATCTTCCAAAACTTTTTTTTTTGTTTTTAAATGCAAATGCAAAGAATGCTCCTAAAACCAAAGAAAGGTTTATATAAGATTCTTTCGAACAACCTAAGTACCACAAACACTTAAAAGATAAACAAGACAATGTATAAAAGGAAAGTAGAAAGAATTGAATGTTATGTAAACAAGTAAACTAACGGTCCTATGTGAAGATGAAAATGACACTTAAGAGCCACTTGACACACCTTCACTTCAAAGACATTTTCCCAAGAAACCAAGCAAATTGAAAATGAAATCAACTAAAAAAATTACAAGAACACAAAGGTTCCGTGATACAAAATTAATAGCCAATCAAAGTGCAAAAACAACCCCTAATTCCTTGCTTCTTTCAAGTGTTTGTCCTCTCTTGATTCACAAAACAATGTAGTTATCTCCCTCCAAAGTCCAAGGAGAAATGCATCTTTTAGCCTTCTTTTTAACCTTCAAAAATGCTACCTTCAAGGTTAGTCAATCTCCAAAAAGAACCACCAACCAGATCTGTTTTTCCAACACCAAAGAGGCAAAAAATAAAAGCAATAAAAGAACAATTTGAAAAGCTAAACTCAAAGGGAGTAAAAGGAGACAATACTTCAAGGAAAGCTAAGAATGACAAGCAAAAAATTAAGGCAAGTCAAATAGGAAGGCACTCAAATGGAATTCCAAAAGAAAGGTGCTAGAATAGATGAATAAAACCAAAATAAAAATAAGAATACAAGACCAACCAGATTAGCCAAGGCAAAACACTTGCTGGAAAAATGCAAACAGCACTTAAAATTCAACTCCAAAATTGAGTTTCTTGTTGTTGTTGTGTCCTTTTGGCAATTTTTTTTCACTTCTTTTGTCCAATTTTTTTTCTTCTTTTCTTTTGTTTTTTATTGAGGGATCTTTTGTTTTTATCGCTTAATTTTCAAAACACAACAAGCATCATAATCTTTGCACAACTCATATTCAAAAACAAGGCTAATTCAAAATATTCAAAAACAAGGCTAATTCAAGTGTGTATGAAGGAAATCCTAAGGAATCAAATGATCTTTTGACAACTAAAAAAATGAATCAATGGAAACCTAAACTAAGAACTTGTTTAGGAACTAAAAACAAGTATGAAAACACTCATAAAGCTCAAAGAAAACCCAGAAAAACCCAAAACACAAAAATATGAAATTTCACGCTGGAACTGGATAGCTCTGACATTTGCTCAATGTTTTACCCATAACGTTTTCTACAGAACTCTAAATGAGATGAGGTTTTTGTTTCTGGAAAATAGACTCAAATATCTTTCATTTGACATATAAAACGTAGCATTTGGACCTTTGGTCTGGTTGCAGTTATGTTTTTAAAATCGAGTCCAGACAGCTCTTTGCACCAGATTTCAGAAAATGGGTAGGTTTAAAGTTTTCAATATTTTCAAATTTTCTTTCAAGTTCAACAAAGATGTGATGACAAATATGGATATAAAAGACTTAGGACAAAATAATAGGATCATAAAATCAAAGAAAATGAATCAAAAGATGACTCAAACCCATGACACAAACCCATAAACTCTACACACATACAAATAGAAAAATTGGAAATCCTAGGCACACAACATGGATGATTCAAGAAGAAAAAATAATTTGAATCAATATTTCAAGACATACAACACATACTCATGACTCAAACAACATATTAGACATGTTGGAAAATATGACACAACAAGGAATTGACAAGAACACAAATGGGTAAGAAAAATGGGTAAGAACTTTGAGACAATTATCTCTTGAAGACGTACAAGACAGTGACCATAGCTCTTGATACCAAATGATGGAGGTTGCTTTGATGATGCTTCTTCAACAAGAGATGCTCTCCAAGGTGTGTTGATGAAGCTCTTCAAAGGATGGACTCCATGTGAGATGATGACTGTTGTGGAAGCTTTTCAATATGAAGAGATGTGGTTGATGGTGTTCGAGGGTCTGGGTAGAAGTCCTTCTAGGAGGTGAGGCCAACCATGAAGGAGAAGGTAAGAAGAAGTCTAGAGAAAGACATTTCTTAGAGTGAGAACTAAGGAGAAGGAGACTTGCAATTTTGGCAAAGAAACTCTAGCATTCAAAATAGTTCTAAACAATTATACAAGGTTGCCTCTCCTTTTATAGGTGAAGGAGTAGGCTAGCATTTAATGCACTAGAAAGGAACTAGAAGCTTCCTATGGCAAGGGGAAGGAATGGGAGCCTTCCCCCTAACTACCATCCAAGTTCAATGTTTAGGAGCCTTCCTTGATTTTGACATGCTCCAAAGCTTCCAAAGGCTTCCTATTACCCATTTTAAGCACATATTCACCTACGTCAAGGTTTATGGTGCACTACATTACTCTAAAAGCTACAAACTTTGTAAAAGAAAGATAATTTTTTTTTTTACATATTCACAAAGATAGAATAAGAAGACTAGTAAGTAATTCTCCACAAGAGTAAAATCCTTCAAGCTCCGTCTTCTTCTTCCATCTACTTTTACCATGGCTCTTTATGAGAGGTCAAATGTCTTCTAAGGCTTAAGGGAAAGCAAGAATAAGCTTGAAAGTCGTTCTTCTTCTTCCAATCGCCTAGCCTTAGCTTAAGTTGATGCTCCCTTCATGGATCTGCATTTAGTTCCCAAAACGGATTCCATCATTATCTCTATGTGTAGGTAATATTGCTACCAAGAGAATTCCCACATGTCTAGACCTACCCACACGTGTCCATATAGATAGAATCAAAGATTATGCTATTGAATAATGTCTTAAACAAAGCATGCAAATATAATGGAGGAAAAACTCTAAAAATTGATAAAAGAAAGCATATGAATAAAGCAAGAATTTCAATATATAAGAGTTTCAATAGGATTACATCGTTTCCCCCAACAACAAAGGGGTTTAGTTCACCATATTCACGATGAAACTAGATGAAAATAATGGAAAGAATGAAAAGATAAACCCTAGATTTGATAGATCGGAGCTCCCGCATCCAAAATCCACCTCCAAGGAGTGAAGAGAGTGTTTCTGCGTCCCTTTTGTCAAAAGATGACCTCTAAGGGTCTTGCAAATCTATTTATAAACTCTGAAATATAGCAGAAATTTGGCCCAGGCCCATAAGTACACTGCTCGACGGTGGGTTAACGCCTGGCCGTAGGTTCGATACTTCACTTCACCCCTCAGCGGTGCCTGATGGCAACCCCTTTCGGGACTTTGCATCCAAAGAAGTATCAACTACAACTAAGATTAAAGAAAGGGAAGTAGAATAAAAGATTTCCAAAACTCTTTCCTTATCTAAAGTCTTCGATAGATTCTCTAATCCATTTACATTCTTTTGTAGGATACAAATAAAAGTAGAAAAGATTGCCAATCAAGGAAGCAAGTAGGAGAGCATTGTGCAGCCAACCGTGAAGATCCTTTGAAGCACGTGATCAACATGGCAACCAGCACATTTCCCACATGGAACACACCCCACATGGAACACACCAGCTTCCAACACCATTCCCATTTTACACATGAATCATAGCCAGCTGAGAAGTCCATTCTTTGCTGCACAATTTTCATGCCTTTCACGTGGACCACACTTCTTGAAGCACATGATCCATATCCCCCACGTGAAACATGCCAAACTTCATCTGCACATTTCACTTAGATCTTCAGCACATGCTTTGTACACACTAACTTTCCTTGCAAGCTTCTCTTCATCTATAAAGAGAGAGCTTCATCATTGTAAATGTAACTTGATTGTAAATGTGAAATGCTGTCAAAATTCAGCCACTTCTTTCAAGTTCAAACACTTTGCATTGCTTTAGCTTTGCCTCTTCTAGCTTCTTTCCCCTTAGGAAAGCTGTCTGAGCTAGAATTCTACTTCTAAACCATAGCCAATCACGTTCAGTCATTCCATTGAACATTTTCCATGCATCAGCTTCATTCAACCGTTTCATCATTCCGCTGCCACTTCTGAAGCTTGAAGCCGCTCCATTCTTGAAGGTGGAGACCGCTTCCATCAGTGCCGCTTGAGCATTGGGCAGAAAATTCTCTAAAGAGTCCACCGCCCGGCGGTGGCTGCGACTCTTCTTTTCTTCACTTTTCCACCTTCTCTAGAGTTCAACTCTTATCTTCTTCACTTTCCTTCATTCAGTTCCTGATAAATCCTGCCAAATCATGGGAAAACCAATCATAAAACCAAGAAAACCAACTTTGACTCTCTTATTCTCTAACTTAAACAATTTGCATGATTTCAAGCTAATTCTAAGTCATAAAGGGTGTGTTTAATGTCAATTTTAAGAATGAAAATAACAGTTTTTGAACCGTTATTACAACCCCAAACTTAGAACTTTGCTTGTCCTCAAGCAAACAAAATGTAACTTAGTCCTGCACAAATCATCACAATCGTCCAACTCTTTCCAAACCAATATTTCGAGACAAGTCATCACTCAAATCAACTCATTTATAGAACTTAATCAAGATTTACAAATACTTCATAACAACTCATCATAGTCTTCCCAAAATCACATAATCTCATACAGATGTTATTCTTATGAATGACCAATCAACTAAGCATAGATGAATTCATGAAATCATTCCTCACCAGACAAGGTGTTTCACTCAGTCACTCAAGTGTTTCAAAAGGTTCACTCCTTCCCTCCACTATCCAAATGTCACATAGAAAAAAATTGTCGTTCATTTACCACAATCAATCATCATCACACATATATGTCATCACAAGGACTTTTTCAAGGCTTATAATGTGGTTGGGCTAACAAGAAAAATTGGTTTTTCTAGATCACAAAATTCTTGAGTTAAGAGAGTCATTTACACATTTATATTTCAAGCACAAACTCTCTTTTTACCAATCTCATTTATTCCCAACTTTCCTTTTTCTTTGCATTGAACTTTTCTTTTCATACTATTTTTTTTATCTTTTTTCATGCTTTTCATGCTTCACTCAACACATTAGTCAATGCTTATCTTTCTTTCAATTTCCCTAACAATCCAAAACTTGAACCATTATCCATACCACCCAATAATTCTCAACTTAACTCAAGGTAAAGATTTTTCAAAAGGGTTTCACATACTGTTTAAGGCTTAGGTTCAAAAAGGGTAGAACACATTGTACTCTTTTCAATTGGGACGAAACTTTTGCATTGGCTAAGAAAGGGTTTAATAAAAAAATGGCCTTGATCATATGACACAAACATGCAATTCAACCAATCATAAAAACCTAGGCAAAATCATTCATGCTTTCAAGTAGATAGCAATCACATTATCAAAAACTCTGGAGCTCAAAACCTCACATATAAGCTCTCTCATCATTCCACAACTCAAAATCACACCGTGCTTAGCCTCTTAATCACAATCATAATATCATCATGCATCTGTTCACATACCTGGTGAACACTCTACATGTATATCAGCATATGGCAATCTCAATCATCATTCAATAACAAGCATCATCAAGCAACTTATCTCATGCAACATCAAACAGTCAAACCATCATATCTGATAATTTTTAGAACAAGTACATTAATCCTATACTACTCAACAGAAGCAAATCCTACACTACTAAACAGAAACAAAAGATAAGAAAAACCTTGTTCTATTGCAGATAGCATCCATTAGTAGATGTTATGTTAGTTTCTCAACCCATACTATCATCGAAGTCCTCCTCTCCATCCTCAGCATCCTCAAAATTGTCATCATCATCATCATCCATCTCTGGAGCTTCAGCTGCTCCAGATCCACTGCCCTGCATATGCTCCGGCCTAGCCACCACATTGTTAAATTCATCCATGGTCCACCTATGTGCAGGAGGCCTGTCGTACATGCCTATGATCATCTCAGTAGTAGCAACCTGTCTTTCGGGTGGAGAGACCTTGAATGTGTGGAAAATGCTTATAACTGATGATGGATGAAACCCAAATGCAGTGCTCTCTCAAAAACCCCAAAATTTGATGGTGGAATGATGCAAAAGTGATGGAGAATGGGTTTTCTAGAAGTATGATGATGGGATAAGTGAGGAGAGTGCTTAGAAGAGTGTTTGAAAGTACAAGAGATAGTAAAGGCTGATTGTGGACGCTTGGGCGAACCATAAGGGGTAATAAAATCGTGCAATGGACCAAGAAGCTAAGCCCATTTTTTTTAAATCACTTAAGCTCTCTGTGTTGCCACCGCTCAACGGTGAGTTCATCGCCCGACGGTGGGCGCGAGTTGACTTCATCCCCTTTTTGCTTTGCTTTAAGCGTCTTAGATCCTGAATCCCTCAATTTCAACTTTCAATTTTTAATTTTCATGCAATTCCCACTCACTTTACTCACTTATGCAACAATTAAGCCTTACATGCAACTAGAACAGAATCAAAAGCATGCAAAAATAAATCAAACAATTGGGTTGCCTCCCAAGTAGCGCTTATTTAACGTCACAAGCCTGACCCAAACCTTTCTAGCACTCATCAGTAAGTATAATTCTTACCAACACCCATCAGTAGGTGGGCCTTCCTGTATCCTTCAGTAGATACTTAACCTTTTTAGCATCCTTGAAGATAGTGTTTTTGCGTCCTTTCTGTCAAAAGATGACCTCTAAGGGTCGTGCAAATAAATTTATAAACTCTGAAAAATAGCATAAATTTGGCCCAGGCCCATAAGTACACTGCTCGACGGTGGGTTAACCGCCGGGCGATAGGTTCGACACTTCACTTCACCCCTTAGCGGTGTCGCTTGAGCGTTGGGCAGAAAATTCTTTAAAGAGTCCACCACCCGACGGTGGCTGCGACTCTTCTTTTCTTCACTTTTCCACCTTCTCTTGAGTCCAACTCTTATCTTCTTCACTTTCCTTCATTGAATTCCTGATAAATTCAACCAAATCATGGGAAAACCAAGCATAAAACAAAGAAAACTAACTTTGACTCTCTTATTCTCTAACTTAAACAATTTGAATGATTTCAAGCTAATTTTAAGTCATAAAGGGTGTGTTTAATGTCAAATTTAAGTATGAAAATAACGGTTTTTGAATCATTATCAACTACCCCATGATAATCAATTATCACTTAAGATAATTGATTATCTCAGTGGTTCCACACAGCAAATCACTAGAATTAATGACACATAAAGGGATAATCGATTATCATCCCAAATAATCGATTAACCCCGCGAATAATCACGTTCCTAGACCAAAACCTAAGATCCAACCCCTATGTATCAATCCCAAATCACATGAAAACATACTTAAGACATCATACATGCATTCAAGCATCATATACCCTTGTAACATACTTAAACAGTGCAGCGCAGGGAAACGACCGCAGTTGTTTTTCCCTATACGTCGCAGTTTACGAACCGCGGCATATTCAGGCACGGTAAAAACTCTCTGACCATAGGCCGCGGTTGCAACCGCGGTCAAAAGTCTGCAAATAGACCGCGATTACACAAGGAACCACAACCAAAACCCCATTTTTTTTTAAAAAAAAAAATTTCCACTATAGGCCGCGGTTTGAACCGCAGTAAAAGACCAGGAATAGACCGCGGTTCATGTGTTAACCGCGGCCAAAAGTCCTTTTTAAAAAAAAATTAAAAAACGACACCTTTATACCGCGGTTGTGGTAACAACCGCGGCATATTCTCCTGCAGTTTTTTAAAATAGCAGGTCTGTTTTTGTGATATCCACTACCACAAAATTAGACCTGCATATGAAATACATGTTGAAATTCAATTTCAACTCATCAAACAGATGTTCAAATGTATTTTAACATCACATAAAGTACAAAGTCTAATAAAATACAATCTAATAAAATAGAATGTTTAAATCTAATAACTATGACTTATTATATAATCTAATGAAATATTTTGCAGCAGCTTTCCTTATGAATGAAATTGGCTTCTCAGGAAGTGGTGTAGTAGTCTTGAATCTCTGCACAAAACAATTGATATTAATAAGTGTATATGAATTCCAAATTTTGGAGTAAATCAAAATTTATTAGATTTAAATATTACCGTTTCCCAGCCTCTTGTGATATGAGAACGAATAATCTGGGTCATCCAATACATTACATAGTTTCCGCACTCATATGACCCACTCTGTCTGTTACACTACAATATATCATCACAGTTGTAAATAGTTAGTGAAAAATATTAAAACAAAACAACTATAAGAAAGTATGGCTTTAGCATATGTCAAACCTTGAGAGAAATCCAAGCAATCTTTCTAGTGTTTGTAATTGATCTCCCAACCATCATCATACTTGCTGGAATAGAACTATATATATATAAAAAAAGAGTTTTAGCATTCATTTATATAAGAAAGAAAGTCCAAACATTGAGGTTCTTACCAATCAACTAGTTGTTTGAGATTTGTGGGAGGAGGCTTGTGCAATAGCAGAACCATAAAGCATAGCTCTCGTGCATAGAAATAACAAGAAGCTACCAATGGAGCCTAAAATTCATATTTACTTAACTATTATATTTTAAAATCACATATCGAACTTTATTATGTTAACAAAGTTCACTTACCCGAATATATAAGGCAAAAAATATATTTTCTTGTCGCTTGCAAAATTTCTTATGAGATTTGTGTTGATGTGATCAAAATCATTTGATTTGTGAATGGATTGGGGATCAATAAATCCATAATCATCAGAGTGCCCCAACTTGTTACTGGTCCCACACAAATACCTGATATCAAAAGTTAACTTTGATATAAGGATACTTGATATACAAATCAATTTTATATATAAATAATTGCTCATAGACTTACATCATCCATAGCTGAATAATTGCAATATTCAACTCTTGTGTTCCCGAAGCAAGCTCTCCGACATCTTGGCTATGGAGGTATAATGGGACCTCAGAGACTCTCCCAAATACAATAGAATCATATTCAACCTCCAAAGGTGTATCTTCAATGATGTCAGTAAGTAGCTGCAATGAATCAAGAGGATCATCCTCAGATAGAGGAATCTTCTATTGTGCTTGCGTCTATTGTTACATGGAAAAATAAGATAAGTTTTGACATCCATAACATGTAAACTTTAAAATTGAGAAGTCATAACGGTCTCAAAACCGTTATTTTCATGCATAAATTTGATATTAAAACACACCCTTTGTAGCTTAAAATCAGCTCTGAATCAAGTAAAACTCTTAAGTTGTGTTACATGAGAGTCAAAAGTTGTTTTTAGAGATATTATGCTTGTTTTGCATTGTTTTGCAGGGTTTTTGATGAAAATGGAAGATGGCAATGAAGTAGGAAGGTCATAGACTCAAGAATGAAGGAGAAAAAGGAAGAAAAGAAGAGTCTGTGAACCGCTCAGGGTGGAATTGTCTGGTGCCCAGGCGGTGACACTGAGCGTCCAGAGCGGCAAGAGGCAAACCGCTCAGCGGTCATTTCTGGCGCCTGGGCGGTGGCGTGTGTTGAGGCAAATCGCTGAGCGGCCAATTTAGGCGCCTGGGCGGTTGTCTGTTTTTATATTTTGGATTCTGAGATCTTTTCTGTTATCTTTTTGGCTTATATACAGCCCTAGTACGAATCGAAATGTAATTCCTTTGGCAGTGAACAAGTCCACAACAGCTCTACACCTTTGGAGGAGATTTCTTGGATGCTTAGGCTCCACTTTATCAATTCTAGGGTTTCCTTTTTCCATTCTTCCATTCAATTCATCTAGTCTCACCATGGTTATGGTGAACTAAACCCTTAGTTGTTGGAGAACAATGTAATCTTTTGAAACTCTCATATATTGAAATTCTTATTTACTTTATATGCTTGCATAGCTTGATTTATCAATTGTTGGGTTCTTTGCCTGAACTTAATGCTTCTACATATTAACTCATTCGGTAGATGTTGTTTGTCTTTATTGATACGGGGACGTACGATAATGTCATGAACAGGGGAGAATTCCTTGATTATGTTAATACCGCCTAGGGATATGGGTAGGACGATCAATTGTATTTCGCTTCCGCTCATTATGCATTATTAGTTATTAGGGGAGGCTAGGGATAGCAAGCCGGTAATTAGTAATAGGCTCTTTTCACCAAGGGATTGGGCTAAAGGTAGACCAAGAAAGTTTGCATGGCAATATGATAAATAGGCAAAGTAAATAAGAAGAGTAGATATATGAGGGTGGATAAGATTAAATTGTAAACCCCAACAACCTCATTCATTCAGAGTTTCTCTCGTCAATTGAATTCTTGCATTTGCATGTTTATTTTTGTTTTGCATTTAAAACCATTAAAACTATTTTCTTTTCTCAAGTCTTAAAAGATTAGTTTACACGAAAGATGAGGCCTTAAGAGTCCTTTGGGAAGAACGATATTGGGTTTACCAATTATTATTAACAAGTTTTTGGCGCCGTTGCCGGGGACTCTGGGTTTAACTTTTTCGAGTAGTGTAAATTGATTAATTTTGACTTGATTGTTAATATTTGTATATATTTTGTTTTTTTTTAAATAAAAGTGCTACTAGGGTTTGTGTTTCTTGTACATGCAACAGGAGGGTAGACATACTAGGAGCAAGAAAAATAACCAACCTCTTCTTGACGGCTTAAGTGAGACAAGGGGAAGAAGGAGAGTCAGACGCCTATCTAGGGATTTATTCCCTTCTCCTAGCAGATTATTGTCACCTTCACCAGATAGAAGAACAAGGGAGATGGCAGAACAATTTCCTCCAAGACGCACATTGGCGGATCAATCTAATGTTTTAGGTCCTTTTCACTTTAACAACATAGCCATGCCTACGGATCAAACGACCAGCATGGTGATGAATCCAGCATTAATACACCTAGTACAAGGCAATCAGTTTCACAGTTTTTCAAATGAGAATCTGTATGATCATTTGACCACATTTAGTGAAATCTGCAATATTGTGAAGATGACAGGTGTATCAGATGAATGAGTTAAGCTTAGCTTGTTCACATTCTCATTAGCGGGCAATGCTAAAGCGTGGCTTAATTCTTTTCCTGAAGGAACATTCACCACATGGGAGACTGTGGCTACAAAGGTTGTCACTAAATATTTTCCACAGTCCAAAGTTACTCAAGGGAAGCTGGAAATTTCATCATTCAAGCAGGGTATGGAAGAGACTTTAGGTCAAGCATGGGAGAGATTTAAGGGCTTGCTGAGAAAGACACCAACCCATGGTTTTGACAAAACCACCTTGATTCTTGCATACCTTGGAGGATTGAACACTCAGTCAAAGATGATGCTGGATGCCTCAACTAGAGGCAATTTTAAACAAAAGACTGAAGATGAGGCATATGAATTGATAGAAAATATGGCTGCTAATGAGCAAGAAAATTACAGTGAAAGAGGCATACCTACACAAAAGAGAGGAGTTTTGCACTTGCCTACAGATGACGCTATGCTAGCTCAGAATCATCTTCTGACTCAAAAGCTAGATAATTTAACAAAGATTCTCTCACAACTTCCTAAAGAGATTCGTAATGTTTCTCAAATACAGCAACTGTGTGATTTCTGTGGTGGTGACCATATCAATGGTCAATGTGCTTTGCCTGAAGAGATGCAGCAAGAAGCTAATTTTATGGGAAATTAGTTTCAAAATACTTACCAAGGTAATGCCAAACAAGGTTGGAAGAATCATCCAAGTATTAATCAGGCATCGAATTTCCCATCAGGGTAAACAAGGGGTTTCAGGCAGCAGCAACCTTCACCTCTGTGGCAGCAGGTCACCCATTTGACAGAGGTTGTCAGAGACTTAAATGATAGATTTGAGAAATTCTTGAAGGTTTATGAGTTTAATCAAGCAGGTAATCAAGCCAACATTCGATCTTTAAAGATGCAAGTCGGGCAGTTGTCAAAAAGGGTAGATACCACTAAGAAGCACAAATTTAGGGCTAACACTGATGTTAACCCTAAAGAGGAATGTAAAGTTGTTGTTACAAGAAGTAAGCGAAAAGTTGAAAGGAAAGTTGTGGAGATTGGAAGTAGTGATGAGGAAGAGGAAAGAAGAGAAGTCATTGAAATAAGCGGCAGTGAAGGTGAGAGAGAAGAGGAGGAAATATTCAGTCACAATGGACCATTTATAGAAAATCAAGTGACTGTGGTGCCTTCTGTAATCCAACAAATTCCTGCAAGGATGAAATTTTATCTTGGAGATATGATAGATTTGGATACAGATGAAGATGAGCAAGAATTTGAAGTTCAACCTCCAAAAAGGAATTATCCGCCTAAGGTAAAAGATCCAAGTTGTTTGACACTTTCATGTATTATAAATGATGTTGAGGTAGAAGGAGCCATGATAGACTCTGGATCCAGCATTAATATGATGCCTGGACGGTTCTTGAGAAAGATTGGAGGGTTGACATTAAAACCGTCTAATCTTACTGTAACGGTGGCGGATGGTTCTAGTAAAAAGCCACTAGGTATGGTGGAAGATGTCGTTGTGCGTGTGGAGCAGCTGGAGTTTTTGGCTGACTTTCTAGTTATGGGCATTGAAGATGATGAGAGGATTCCAATTATTCTTGGAAGACCTTTCATGCCAATGTCTAAAATGTTCATTAGTGCCCATGATGGAAGAATCATGATGCGAGATAAGAAAAATGTGCTCTTACATACTGGTTCTAAAGGAAACAATATTAGAATAAAGAAAAGATCCAGATTTAGAAAGTCAAGAAGAGAAGTTGCATCAGAAGAAAGCATGATAGGTACCAATTCTAACAGTTGTAATGTTTTACAGGTACCTAAAAATGAGGAGGTTGATAAAGGAGGAACAATTCACTCAGAAGATATACCACTTCCACGAGGCTCACAGGTAAGATTCAAGAAGAGGAAGTGGATTGTTGAAAATATCAAAGAAGATGGCAAGGTAGATATCAGAAAACCATTTACTAAAGCCATCAAAAGAGTGGATAGAAGGCAGCTAATGAGTTGGGAGGATGAAAATCCCAACCGGGATGGAAAGACTTGAAGATATTTAATTTTATCCCATTTGTTGTAGAATAATTTTTTTTAGAATAGGTTTATTCTGGTTATGTAAGTTGATGGATTTTTAAACAATTTTTGGGTAGCATCTACTGAGGGATGCTAAATTTTTATGTATCCACTAAAGGATACAAGAAGGTACACCTACTGATGGGTGTTGGCAAGATTCGCACATACTGATGAGTGTTAAACAGGTTTGGGTCAGGCTCGTGACGTTAAACAAGCGCTATTGGGAGGCAACCCAAGTATCTTTTTCTTTTGTACTTTTAATTTGTAGAATAGGTTGAAGTTTTATTTTTGTGTATGCTTGGCTTGTACAATGGTTCTGATGGTGGTATTAAAATGCATGACAAGTATTGGATAATGATTGAATGTGGTTGACTGAGAATGCATGTGTGTTTATATCTAGTTAAATGATTCACTTATTATATGAATAGATGTGTTGTGGTTCATGATTGTGATTGTGATGCTAAGAAGAATAAATTAATGATGTGAGAGAGAGCATGTGTGTGAGGTTTTGAGCTCCAAAGTTCTTATTGATATATGTATTGTTCACAGGAAATTATGAATGATATTGCCTTAGTCTTGATAATTGATTGATTTGCATGCTTATTTTATATGATCAAGGCCATGTTTGGAAGCCCTATCTAGCCAAAAATTTCACCAACAAGTTTAAAATTTTATACCCTTTTTGAACATTGGCCTTAAACAGGATGACAACCCTTGATTTGAAATTATTTATCTTGAGTAGGGTTGAGAATAATTTTATGTGATGAAAAGGTTCAAGTTTGGGGTTGTATGGGGAAAATTGAAAGGCAAAAGAAGAGCATTGAGTTCAAGTATTGAAAAGAAAAATGCATGAGTAAAGAAGAAAAGAAAAAAATAAAAGCATGAAAAAGGAACTCAATGCAAAATTGATAAAAAGGGAAGAAGTTGGGAATAAAGGAGTTTGGTGATAGAGAGATTTTAAACTTGAACCTTTTTAATGATGAAATAGCTCTCTTAATTCAAGGATTTTGCAATCTAGAAAAACCAAATTTTCTTGATAGCCTAGCCTCATTATAAGCCTTGAAAAAGTCCTTGTGATGATATTTGCATGTAAGGATTTTGATTGTTTTAGATAAATGGCAATATTTTTTTATATGACATGTGAATAATAAAGTGTGGAGTGATTTCTTAAACACTTGAATGATTGAGTGAAACACTTGCTTGGTAAAAATTGTTGAAATCCATGTTTATATCTATGCTTAGTGAATTGATCATTCATGAATAAAACATCTGTTGGGAAATATTGGAGTAGGTGAATTAGATTGGATTGAAAGCATGCTTGCATTTTGGTAGGATTCCACTGAAAATATGAATTAACTTGTCATGAAGAAAAGGGTTTTGAATGTAGAACTACTTGATGAAAAATTAGAAGGCCAAGTCTTGTTTTGTTTTGCTTGAGGACAAACAAAGTTTTAAGTTTGGGGTTGTGATAACGGTCTCAAAACCGTTATTTTCATGCATAAATTTGATATTAAAACACACCCTTTGTAGCTTAAAATGAGCTTTGAATCAAGTAAAACTCTTAAGTTGTGTTACATGAGTCAAAAGTTGTTTTTAGAGATATTATGCTTGTTTTGCATTGTTTTGCAGGGTTTTTAATGAAAATGGAAGATGGCAATGAAGTAGGAAGGTCATAGACTCAAGAATGAAGGAGAAAAAGGAAGAAAAGAAGAATTTGTGAACCGCTCAGTAGTCAATTCCACCGTTGAGCGTCCTAGTGCAAGGAAAAGTTGTTGTCTGGCGCCCAGGCGGTGACGCTGAGCGTCCAGAGTGACAAGAGGCAAACTGCTCAGCGGTCATTTCTGGCGCATGGGCGGTGGCGTGTGTTGAGGCAAACAGCTGAGCGGCCAATTTAGGCGCCTGGGCGGTTGTCTGTTTTTATATTTTGGATTCTGAGATCTTTTCTGTTATCTTTTTGGCTTATATACAGCCCTAGTACGAATCGAAATGTAATTCCTTTGGCAGTGAACAAGTCCACAACAGCTCTACACCTTTGGAGGAGATTTCTTGGATGCTTAGGCTCCACTTTATCAATTCTAGGGTTTCCTTTTTCCATTCTTCCATTCAATTCATCTAGTATCACCATGGTTATGGTGAACTAAACCCTTAGTTGTTGGGGAACAATATAATCTTTTGAAACTCTCATATATTGAAATTCTTGTTTACTTTATATGCTTGCATATGCTTGATTTATCAATTGTTGGGTTCTTTACCTATACTTAATGCTTCTACAGTTTAACTCATTCGGTAGATGTTGTTTGTCTTTATTGATACGGGGACGTACGGTAATGTCATGAACTGGGGAGAATTCCTTGATTATGTTAATACCACCTAGGGATAGGGGTAGGACGATCAATTGTATTTCGCTTCCACTCATTATGCGTTATTAGTTACTAGGGGAGGCTAGGGATAGCAAGTCGGTAATTAGTAATAGACTCTTTCCACCAAGGGATTGAGTTAAGGGTAGACCAAGAAAGTTTGCATGGCAATATGATAAATAAGCAAAGTAAATAAGAAGAGTAGATATATGAGGGTGGATAAGATGAAATTGTAAACCCCAACAACCTTATTCATTCATAGTTTCTCTCGTCAATTGAATTCCTGCATTTGCATGTTTATTTTTGTTTTGCATTTAAAACCATTAAAACTATTTTCTTTTCTCAAGTCTTAAAAGATTAGTTTACACGAAAGATGAGGCCTTAAGAGTCCTTTGGGAAGAACGATATTGGGTTTACCAATTATTATTACTTGATACGATCTGGTACACTTGCCAGGGGTTTAACAAGAAGTGTAAAGAAGAATTCCATACCGGGGGGTCAGAAACTGAACCAATCAAATGTTTAGGCTTAGCGATAAAGGACTTGAATGCTTGTTCCACAGTGAAAATCTCATCTGTGGGCAGAGGAACTTCGACATCTGGTACTATCATTTTGTCCACTGAGACCTTCACCTCATCCTCTCATAGCTTCATACCATGAACAACAGTCGCTGCTTTAAACATTGTACCACGAGCTACCAGGACCGTCTCGGTATCGTCTAAAATGTATAGCAGACATGGACTGGCATCGTCCATGTCATCCCCTGGGACGGCTAGTGCTGAACAACTTCCTTTCCCGCTTCTCCCTGTTAGAGTAAATGTTAGATTATACAAAAGATAGAAATAATTGTACATAAATGTTTGTTAAGTTTACCTGTGGGAGGCACGACATGTTCCTGTTCCTGTACAGGAGATGGCACTGGGCGCATGCCATAGGTCTCAAACTGCTGCTGGAACATGGAGCTGAACTCACTAAACAATTCAGCCTTGAGCTCTGATCTAATCTTGTTTGTGATCTCGTCCGTAAGGTCGGCTCGAACCTTTTTTGTGATCTCTTGTGTCAGCCTTTCTCTCTGTTCTTCGTTGCATGCATATGAAGGCTGACGAGAAGAGTTCCCAAAATAATCTCGAATTCCTACTCCAGGAGCAGCAGCACGTACACGTCCAGGGTGCTCAGATCGTCCAATCGCAACGGTAAGAATATCCTAGCGACCCTCTAGAGTGAATTGACCTTGGGAGCTCTGCTCAACCAAGGAGTCCTGTAACATTACAAAATGACCATTATTCTTTAAAAGGTTCAATGTAGTATGTATAATGAAATTATTATTATTTTAGGAACAGTGGTAACTTACAATTCTTTCAGAAATTTCACGTGTAGTGTTAGAAGAGTAGGTGCCTGATCATTTCAAACGAGCCAACTTCCATTTCTCATGTCGAGAAGGTGGAGAAGGAGGCTGAGGGGGGCTACCACCCTGAGATGGTGGTCTAGCATCTACCTTTTGCTTGATGATTTTCTCCTCAAGCTTCCTATACCCACCACGAGATAATAGGTGGGGGTTTTTGTTTTGAGCACTTGTTTGTTGTGCTTTCATTCTTTTTGCCTGTGACATATATTTAATTAATTAGTTCATATGATATACATTTGCTAATGATGAATTGAATAATATCAACTATACTAACCTGCCATTCCTCTGTTGTCCGACTCTGTACAAAAAGTTGCCAAGTCTCCTAATCAATGAACTTATATGTAGTACATGGAGACTTATTTTTATGGTTTTCAAATATATATCTTGTTGTCAACTTACTTTTAAAATTTCTGAAGTTTTCAGCAACAGTTGACAAACACTTATTTCTAAGTGTTGCGACATTTGGAATCTCAAATGTCAGCTGAAAAAAACATAATAAAGTTGTATCAATACAAAATTATCAAAATAAAAAAACTCTAATTGAAATGGTATAAATAACTTACCAATATATCGTTCCATATAATGTTCCGATCAACCTCGGACACATGCTCAAAAGATGGAGTAAGAATATTAATCTTTTCACATGCCACTACTCCAAGGTATGATCGGAAGTCATTTACATAGGAGCCAGTTGCCACACCCGTGATCACGTTAACATTCACCGGTGTTTTTTAACCACAATTCTTTCTAATCAATAGTTGTTTCATCCTGGTGGGTCCCCTAGTGGATCTGGAAGGGGGAGCCTCATCCCCTGAAGAATGTGGATGATCAACCATATATCTGTCAACGTAAATAACAACATGAAATATTAATAAAAGACTTATGTAACAACAGGAAATACTTATACAGAAATTGAAAATTCGTACATAAAGATATGGATTCATCATATGTATATTCCCTCATCATGATCTGACCGAATTGCATGTACATCGTCGTCAACTAGAGATTGTTCATCCAAATTTGTGGTAGTTTGAAATGAATGGTTGTCAACAATATGAATATTAATCAAATTGTCTTCGTAAACTTCAATTTTTTTTCCTTGAATAGCGGCATACCAATGGTCATACCTGAGATGCTTGATGTACCATGTGTCATACCCGATTCATCTATTTTCACACCACTCTTATTGTCAAACCACTTACATTTGAACAATGGAACAAAAAACTTGGTGTAATCAACCTCCCATATCTCTTTTATTATACCATAATATCTCATTGATCCAAGTACAGGAGATTGATCTTTTGATGTGGAAAATTGAAGCGACTCAGCTTCTAAACTTACTCCACTATTTTGTACTGTGCTTTTATCATCCAAAGTTTTCGATAGAATGTGCAATTATTGACTTCATAACCTGTACAACATACGACATCAATCTTTAAACCATTTGCAAGCCACAACAAAGTTTTAGAACAATGTGGCTCTTTGTCAATTTCAGATTTGAACCAAGACATAAATGTTTTGTTATGTTCTGTCAACTGCCATTTCTCTGATTGTCTTGGATTTTTATTCTTCACAATGGCCTTGTCTGCTTGCAAATAATGTATCACCTAATTTGTGTTGTTCAATATATATAGATGCGCTTGCAACAATTCTTCGTGATCTTTTGTCACCACTTTGACACCTCGGATGCTTTTACTTGTAGAACATTTGGAAGACCATGATGTGCGAGGAACTCCGATTGGATTCGTTGATGTCATGTAATCTGAACAAAACTCGATACTTTCTTCAGCAATATACCTTTCAATCATTGAACCTTCAGGACGATATGGATTTTTAACGTACCCTTTCAAAATCTTCATATAACGCTCAATAGGATACATCCATCTTAAGTATACCGGTCCGCACAACTTGATTTCTCTAACCAAATGAACAAGTAAATGTACCATGATGTCAAAAAAGATGGAGGGAAAAACATCTCTAGTTGACACAAGATGATGACAATCTCGCCTTGAAGTTCATCTAACTTTGTAGGATCGATGGCTTTACTACATATTGACGAGAAAAATGAACACAACCTGTTTATGGTCTGCCTAACATTTTTGGGAAAAATTCCACGAATAGCCACCGGTAACAATTGTTGCATTAAGACGTGGCAATCGTGAGACTTCATGCCAACAAGCTTTAAGTCCTGGATCGACACTAAACTCTTCATATTTGAAGAGTATCCTTGTGGTACTTTGATACTCTTTAAACAAAGGCAAAAAACTTATCTTCTCTTGTCTAGACATTGTGTAACATGTAGGGGGCAAATAAGTACGTTTACCAATCTCCTTGGGTGCCAACTCTTCTCGGATATTCATGTCAACCAAATCCAAACGAGCATTCACTCCATCTTTTGTCTTTCCCTGAATGTTGAGTAGTGTATCAATCAAGCTATCACACACATTCTTCTCTACATGCATCACATCTATGAAATGTCTAACATCTAACTTTGACCAGTATGGAAGATCAAAGAATATTGATTTCTTCTTCCAAGGGGTCGTTACAGATGACTTCTTGCATGTTTTCCCAAATACATGATGTATTTTATTAACGTTTTCAAGAATTTGAATGCCAGTAAGTGGATTTGGTACTTCGTCCCTCTCTTGATATCCATTGAATGCTTTTTTTAACCTTCGATATGGATGATTACGTTTTAGAAATCTCCGATGACGCAGATACACCGTCTTTCTTTCGTGTTTCAATTGATGAGCTGTAGTGTTTTCTTCACATATAGGACATGCTTTATGACCCTTGACACTGTATCCTGACAAATTACCATAAGCTAAAAAGTCATTAATGGTGCAAAATAACATTGCACGGATCACAAAAGTTTCATAAGCGAATGCATCAAATATTTCAACCCCATCAACCCACAAAAACTTCAAGTCTTCAACTAGTGGGCTTAGATAAACTTTAATGTCATTTCCAAGCTGCTTTGGACCAGATATCATCATAGACAACATCATGTACTTCCTCTTCATGCACAATGCAGGAGATAAGTTGTAAATTATTAATATAACTAGCCAACAACTGTGATTGGTACTCAGATTACCAAATGGGTTCATTCCATCAGTGGCTAAACCAAGCCTAAGATTTCTACACTCTTTACCAAATTGGGGGAATTATTGATCAATATTTTTCCATTGCTTTGAATCAGCTGGATTACGAAGCAGCCCGTCAATTTTTCTCTCATCTGCATGTCATCTAAGGTTTTTACCATCTTTGGGATTCGCAAACAAACGCTTAAGTCTGGGCACTATTGGAAGGTACCAAACTACTTTCAAAGCAGATCCATTTTTTTCTATCTCACCATTATCTTCACTATTGTTTTTTGACTTGTATCGTGATAAGCCACATTTTGGACACTTTGTCAAAAATTCAAACTCTTTCCTATATAAAATGCAGTCATTTGGACAAGCATGTATCCTTTTATACTCCATACCCATTGGACAAAGAATTTTCTTTGCATCATAATTACGAGTGGGTAGTGTATTTCCATCTGGCAACATTTCATTCAACAATTCAGTAAAACTCTTATCAGTCCATCCATTGTTCGCCTTCAAATTCATGAGCCTTAATACCGCTGACAAACGTGTGAACTTAGTTGAACCGACATACAAAGGTGTTTCTGCATCAGTCGACATCGTCTCATACACATGAGCTTTGGCAAAATTTTCTACGCCAACATCGCAAATCATGTCTTCTAATTTGTCTTCATCCGGTTGATTTTCTTCCATGGTGGAATCAATAACATTTTCAGTTTGGGAGTTAGTGGGAAAATGCATTTCTTCGCCATGCCATATCCATGTTGTATAACATCTTAGGAAACCATCACATATTAGATGTTCTCTAATTTGGGTTGCGTTCAACTTTATCCCATTCAAACAGTTCACACACGGACATCTAAACTTTACTTCATCATCACTTCTCCTCTCATTACGTTGCGCAAATTGTATAAATTCCTGTACACCTCTCTCGTACTCAACACTAATGCGTGGTAAATTAATCCAATTTCGATCCATTCCTATATATTACATAAAAAGATAAGGTACATTGCAAATCAAACTTGTAATTTCATACATATCATTCAAACAATAATTTCTCATGTAGTGATTACTCAATTCAAACTTGTTATTCTAATAATTCTAATAATTCTAATAACTCTAAAATTTCTGTCTAAATTTTGTATGTCTATATATTTTCTAAGTCTAGATTACCAAAACAATAGTAATTGGTATCATGCAAAAACGAACGAAAATCATGTTGAAGAAAACAATTACAACAAAAGGCACATCAAAGGCAAAATACCTGGAATGGGTGCGGCGAGGACGAATGGGCACGATAGAGACGATTGGGACGGTTGAGAGAAATGGCAGGCCGAAACTTAACGATTTCCTAGTGCAAGTTTGACGATTCTGATCGGTCAAAACTCTTCACCAATGTTGAAAATGGCAAATGAACGGAAAAAAATTGAGTTTAAATGGTGCAAAACAGTGGAAAATGGAAGCAAAAATGTGCGTTGACGGAGAAGAAGGCGCGGGTTCTATAATTCGTGATGTAGGAGACGATATTGTTCAATGTTTTTTATTTTTTAACCTACAAAGGGGAATATGCCGCGGTTCACAACTTAACCACGACAATATATGGGCATATGCCGTGGTTCACAACTTAACCACAGAGAAACCGCAGCCTATTCTCCTGAAAAAATTAAATCAAAATGGCATTTTTGAAATTTTTTTCAAACTATATGCCGCGGTTCAGCGGGCAACCGCGGTCTATACCCTTAAATATTTCAAATTTATTTAGATCAGGGATTAGGCCGCGGTGGCCCTTAGAACCGCTGTCGATTCCCTAACGTTCTGAATACCTTAACTGTCTCCCCAACTGCCTTTTGGGGAATGTCAGAAAGGAGCAGGGGGAATAGGCCGCAGTTCTGCGAGCAACCGCGACCTATTCCCCCTCTCCCCAACTGCCTTTTGAGGAATGTCTGAAGGAGCAGGGGAATAGGTCGCGGTTCTGCGAGCAACCGCGGCCTATTCCCCCTCTCCCCAACTGCCTTTTGAGGAATGTCTGAAGGAGCAGGGGAATAGGCCGCGGTTCTTCGAGCAACCGCGGCCTATTCCCCCCTGCTACCTTCTGACATTCCCATCAGTCAGCCCCTGTAATAAATTGGCAGGGGAATAGGTCGCGGTTCTGCGAGCAACCGCGACCTATTCCCCTACCAATTTATTGTTTTTTTGACGTGGCGTCAAATGCAGAAAGTTGATGGGGGTATAGGCCGCGGTTCTGAGGGGAACCGCGGCCTATAAGTTTGACTTATTTTCAAAAATGCCACAGTGCACTATTATGCTGCAGTTTCTGATGAACCTTGGCATAATGTGCGCTGTAATAAGCCAAATTTTTACTAGTCACAACACTTGAATCATCCAAACCCAATCATTATACATATTATATCCCAACAAAACCATATATACTTCATATGATTATCACAATACCCTTACAACATATATTTGCATGGGAAACCCATACACACCATAACTTTATTCCTCCTTAGCATCAAACCCTTTATTAGGATAACCCAACAAACCATACATACATTCATAGGAAAAACTCATCACAAATATTACATAAACCCTATCCCCATGCATACACAACCCTTACCTAACAATAATCACATGTAATCATATCCATATTCATATACACATACATCAGTACAGAGACTATCAATCAAGATAATCAAAAACACATATAAGATATAACAACAAGCAACAATGGTAAGTTTTCCCATAACTTGGCTAATACTAAGCTTTAACTACAACCCAAAACCACCACCCATCTTCCCTTTACTCTAAGGGTTTCTATTATTCTTTCTCTTCTCACCCAAACGTTGGTCTCCTTTGCTTCTCTCTTTGATTTATAGTTTATAAGGTTTTCTAAAACACAAATACCACCATTTTCTCTATATCTTAATATTTATAAAACAACCAAATTTTATCTCTAATATCTCCTCACTTATAATAATATCTCCTCACTTATAATAATAACTCACTTTATTCTTTGACTATTACATTTTATTCTGAGTTGTCATTAAAACGAACATTTTAAACATGAATTATTCTATAATTTTTGTTTTAAAATAATTATTAGCCTCGTTTAACCAATTGATAATTGATAAATGAACAATAATATTTGGACATCAAAATTTTTTTTGCTCTCATTTTAACATTACTTTTCTTTATTTTTTTTATGAAAATAGAAAAAATTATTTTTATTAAGACCATTTTATGTCAATAAAGTTTGTTAAATGAGTAATGAGTGTGAAATAATTTTTTCCTTGACAAAAACATCGTTTTTTGTTTTGCCTTATGTCATGTGAACGTACTCAAGAAACAACATATTGAGAATGTGCAGCATTTTCTCAGGTTCCCGATTCATACTGAAGTTTGGGGTGAACTCAAAGTCAAAACATAATCTCAGGAGATTCCGTGTGTATGCAATGGACGCAGCAGCAGCTAGGGTTTCCAATGGCGGTGGCGGAGTAGTTCGCTTCCCGTTATCTGCATCGAGCGCTTTAGTAATTCAGAAAGGAGACATCACCAAATGGTCTATCGATGGTTCCACCGACGCAATAGTACGTGACTTTTCGTCTCTCATATTTTCTTTCCTTAAAGAGTGGCTCGTCAAATCAATGAATTGCATGATCGCGTTCGCTGCAGGTAAATCCCGCGAACGAGAGAATGCTCGGTGGTGGTGGTGCTGATGGAGGTAACTCGTTTATTCTGGATGATGCTTTATGTACAGTGAATTTATTATTAGCAAAAGAATGAACGTATTTGTTTCTCTTGTTGAAGGGTGCTGCACTCTAACCCTCTGTCACACTCTCATTTTATAAATAGATGATCAATTTGGTCCTTCATTCGTTACTTTCTATCGTGAATAGTATTTAACATAATAGGATTATATGACTGTCCCTAATGTACTGGATATATTCATCAGTTTAGTCTCTGAATTTGATGTATTGAGGGATTAGTTTGAATAATTTTTCAATATTTAGAAACTGTATAGCATGGTTTCTAATACTCGGGAGATTACACTTATAGTTATTTTACTTTAAGGAGTGTATGAGAGTAGTACTTTATGGATGAAATTGATGTTTATTCTAGATAAATCTTATTGAAAACTACAAAATTATGAGTATTAAATAAGAAGAGAGGATTCAGACAATTTTGTGATTTTCAACAAATTTCAACCTGAGAGTGTTAGAAAGAAGGTACTAGATAGCATGTTTGAATCCTTTCTTTTGTTTTAATGGGTGTGACCCCTGCTCCCAGCTATACATAGGGCCGCAGGCCCACAACTTGTCGAAGCATGCCGCACTGTTCCTGAAGTTAGGCCTGGAGTTCGGTGCCCAACAGGGGAAGCAAGGATTACACGGTGAGTTGTGCTTTAGCACATGATGAGCTTGTCAAAATAGTTTTTGAATTGAACAAGTTGTCGTATTTTTGAAGAAATTGAAGCTTATTTGCAAAAGCTAAAATCACCTTAACTAGTTCTGCTTGTCTCTCATAGACCTTGTAGTTGTTGATGTGCAGTGGTTTTATGCTGCCTGCTTCTCATGTTATTCACACTGTTGGCCCAATCTACAGTAGTGATAGTAATCCCGCTGCCTCTCTAGCAAGTGCTTACAGGTGGTTTTTTTAAAAGATGTGCTTGTTCAGCTATTCTTCATCCTCTTTGAATCGGAATGTTTATGTTTCTTTTTTGTGTTTTGGTTAATTGTCATTGCACTTGATGGAGGGATTTGTATTGTCATTGATTTCCAGGAATACTTTAAGGGTTGCGAAAGAAAACAACATTCAGTATATAGCATTCCCAGCCATATCATGTGGTGTCTATGGGTAGGTTTAGGCTAACAAACATCCCTATGCCTTTCTAATTTACTATTCTTCATTTGTTGATCATCAATATTGGTCATGTTGCAAGAGAAGACTAGTGTGAAAAGGTTAGAACTTAGAATGTAATTTCCTTTATGATGGAATCCTAAGGACAGTTATTTCCATTATGGCTTTTCATTTCAAAAGTTTGATTATTGCAACAAAAACAAGACATACTGTTAAAATTTATAACACTAACTTTCTTTCTAATATAAGATAGCCTTGCTATTTGTTATGATGATTAATATAGTTTGTTCTCAAACCTAATCTAATGCTCCCTTTGTTTTTTTATTAGACACAAGACTTTCATTAAAATTGTATAACACCACTGCTTTGTTTCAGATACCCTTATGATGAAGCCGCTACAGTAGCAATTTCTGGCATCAAAGAGTTTCCAAATGACTTTAAGGAGGTAAGACATTACTTATTTGATCTGGGTTTTGATATGAATAAATATACAATTCCTAACCTCTTGCTAAACTGTTACCGTTTTTGTTAGGAACCAAAAATAGAAATCCTAACACAATATCACTTTCTCTGTTACAAAGCAGTGTGACTGAAAGGAATAGTATTTCTTCACAACACTTACAACAATCAAAACAACAGGGTAAACAAAATTGACCAGAAAAGGAGCACTTTCCTTTTCAGTCGAGAAAAATTGGATTCACCAATGTTAGAAATCAAAAGCTAATAAAACCTCAATTAGAATTGAGGACCTATTTATTTTGTCTTTATTCCCAAACTGCATAGCTAACTACCAAGTTACTACTAATTACAATTTTTCCCTTTTTTCCTTTTAAAATATTCTTTTCCTTAAGGTTGACATCTGGAAATTGAATAGTACAATTTGAATGATCTTCTCAAGTAGCTTCTTCTAGAGGTTTGTTCTGCCATTGCACCAATGCTTGATGAATAACCTAACCTCTTCATTTTTATTCACTGTTTGATTATCTAATGCTTGAAGAGGCTAAAATTGTCAATCTCCCCCTATGACTTTGCCGTAGTTCTGATTCCACTAGATGGTCCCCTGGAGCCTTTGTAAGTTGTGAAACATAGAAAACAGGATGTATGAAACTATTCTGGTAGTTGTAAGTTGAATGCAACTACAATTTGTTGTAGAACCAAATAGGGTCCGTAATGTATGGCTGCTAGTTTAGGATGGAGTCTAGTAACCGTGGTAGTACCCCTATGAGGCATGATCTTCAAATATACCCAATCCCCTTCCAATTAGCATAAAAGGTCATCTGATTTTGTGCTTTCTACAAATGAAATTTTAATTGCTTTAAAGCTTCATCTTGATCCATTAAATCTTGAGCCATAGCTTCTGCCAAAGTTTCTCCTGGTACAAACTTAGTCAGAATATGGAGGTCTCCCATAAACCACCTGAAAAGGTGTGCAGTGTGCTGCCCCTTGAAAACTGGTATTATACCAATCTTAGCCCAAGGAATAAACTCATCCCAACTTTTATGCTATTATGAGCAGAAGCACCTTAGATATGCTTCCACCATTCTGTTTAAGACTTATGTTTAGCCATCTGATTCTGGAAAAATATGTTGTACTCTTGTTTAAGGATGTTCCTTGCAGCCTGAATATCTCTTTTCAAAACAACATAAAAGTAGGAGCTCTATCATTGACAACGGAGATAGGTATCCCATGTAATCATACCACTTTTCTCACAAAATCTTAGCAATCCCTTTAGCAAAATATGGATGTTTGATTAAAATAAAATGCCCATGTTTGTTTAATCTGTCCACCACCACTAGAATCACCACAACTCCTTTTGATTTGGGAAGTCCCCTAATGAAATCCATGCCAACCTCTTCCCAATTGCATTTCGAATAACTTAAGAATTTGACTAGCATGTGGGAGAAGAGGCTTGATATTTGCTCGTCTAACAAACTTGACATTCCACTGCAAATTTAGCAACCTTTCCCTTCATTCTTAACGAGAAAATTTGTTGAAGCATTCTTCGAGATGCTTTGTAAAATACTTGAGTGGCTTCCCAAAAGAGTTGCATGTAGTCCATGTCTTGGAATCTATATTGAATTAGAAGATAATACCAACCTCCCCATATAGTATAACTTCTCTTGCCCTGTTTGATATTCAATCCTCTGACAAACTTGCTATTTTTCTTCAAATTTGGTGATTGTTGAGATGATGGAGACAGGTAGAGTGGGATTGACCCGCATTGATACCAACTTAAGATTAAAACTAGAGAAATATATTTTGAAGGGCTTAAAAGACCCCTCTTATAATCTTCTATTTATAATGAAAAACTAATTCAATAGTACATGGAAGATTAAGGAGTGCACTAGACACTTAGGTGAAGAACTAGGTACAACTAAAGGTACAACTAATAAATTGTCTAACACACTACACCCTACTTAAGCTTAACGGTGATACATAGATGTAATTATTCTAACACTCACCCTCAAGCTGGAGCATACAAATTGTATATACTAAGCTTGGAACAAATGATTTGAGGTCTCCTTAAGGACTTGGTCAACATATCTGCAAATTGGTTATTTGATCAAACAAATGGAAGGACATGTTGTATGACATGGATATCTTAAACCTAAGTACATTTTGAATATTCATCATTAAACGTAACAAAATATTTATGTTAGAATTATTGGTTAGTGTGTGTGAGTTGTGTGTGAGCTGTGTGTATGAGCTTAATGTTAGAATAATTACTAAGTCTACCTATGTTAGTGTAGTCAGTAGGACTAAAGTAGTGAGTAGTGTGTTGGGTTATCTATAATCATTGTACTTAGCAGTTTAGGACAGTTCCTTGACCTTCCATCTCCCTATTGTATCATTTCTTTATCAATATAAATAGCAGAACATGAGAAGGGTCCATTAAGCCCTTTATAAATATATTTCTCTGTTTTAATTTCAAGATGGTATCAGAGCAGGTTCTCTGTTCCTCTACAGGTTCCATAACGGCCGGTCGGCGGCGGCTCACTAAAAGTTTAGTCTTTCAGCCTTTGCGTTTCAGTGGGCAATCCTGCAATTGTCCCAGCCAAGTTCAGTTTTAGACGAATGTCTTTCTCTGCCACATGATTAGGCTTCTAGTGCCTGACGCAACCTTTCTCCAATATCACCAATACTTTGCTTTTCTGATAACAGCTACAGAAAGTTGTACTTCCAGAATGGGATTCAAACCCATGCATTTTCATACCAGTATCTGAAACTGGTACCCAGACTGAGAGACCAAAAGTCTCTTCCTCGAACAGGGTACCTAGAGAGGCCACATTGCCTTCACTGTTTTTCGCTGTGCACCGCCGCTTTCCGCCGCCGGCAACCGTCTGTCGCCAACCACCGTCCGCTGCCGGCCACCGTCGCAGTTCCAACCGGTGGCTAGCGGATTTGGATCGCCTCCTCGAGCGACGGTCAACCCCGCCGGAGTCAGGACCAGACTCTACTCAACGTGCCTCCACGTGCCGCCTTTTTGCAGTTGAGCTCGGACGCATGTTTGTCACGCCCAGCGTCGGAATCACACCGCGACGCTACTGGTCGTGTCGCCGGACCTTCCTTTCTCTGTTCTGACCCTCCATAGCAGCCATTGCTGTCTTCTCGCCGCAAGCTTCCGCATCGCCGGACCTCTTGTTTCTATGTTCTGGTTTGGTGCCTCTGGTTATTGTATTCTGGCTTCTGTCACCATCAATGGGTTCTACTTTCCTTTCTTGTGCAGAACTGATTGGTCCATCTTGCCGTCGTCTCCAACGCTTGTGTCGCCAATGCACTGTCGCCTAGTTTCGCACCCATATCACTATATCCGCACCATGCTTCCGCCACGGGTCGACGATGGTCTAGCTCTGCCATAGGGAAGAGAGGAACCAAACCAACTCTTTGGGTTTCGCCTCTTAGTTCCACTTTGCCATATTCTCTTTTTTGTTCTCCAGTAAGGAAACTCATTGCAAACTCTCTCATGTGCCAGTCTTGTATTCGGACCTGTTCTTAAGAAACCAAACCAGGGTACTGTTGTTCTCAACAACGATGTCATGAGTATCCCAACAGACCTCTCTCGACACTACTGCTATTGCGTCACCTCTTTCTTGGATGTTATTGGTAACTTTCTTCTTGGGCTAGAGTTTAGCCCGTATACACTGTTAAGTATCACTATTTGGGAGTTGTCCAGCAAAGAACTTTGGACCTCCAACCTGTATTTGGCCTTTTGATGCTATTAGTCCCAATCTTTGGTGTTTTCATGTGAAAGGCTCTTTGCACTGCATATGCCTTGTTGTAACAGCTCATGTGGAGTTGTTCTTTGAGATCGTCCGCTGAATTGAATCTTTGGAAGTTATGGGTTTCAGATTTGTCCAAACCCTCGTACGGATCGGTTCTCATCCCTGCAGGTTTGTTGCTGTTAAGCCTCTGCAGAACTTAATCCGTTCTTGCATTTTGATGTTGTTTGCTGCTGCAGGACGTCAACCACTTTTAGTAGAAATCTCTTTGGTTGAAGTCATTTATGCGTGTTTATCTTTAGCAACTATGATGCTTCCAATTCCAATCAACAATTTCACTGTTCCACAGTTCACAGTGAGGGGGCGTATGTTTCCAAGACACTGCAAACCAAATATGGCAGTTCAAGCCACATAAGTATGGTTGTCCCTGTAGTTTGTAGCTTTCAGCCACTACAGGCCCCATCACCCATCCATCTCAGAGATGGAGATTCAGTCCTTTTAGTTTGTCATTATCCACCACTGCAAGCCAAATATGGCAGTTCAAGCCACATAAGTATGGTTGTCCCTGTAGTTTTGTAGCTTTCAGCCACTACAGGCCCCATCACCCATCCATCTCAGAGATGGGGATTCAGTCCTTACAGTTTGTCATTGTCCACCGCTGCTCTTCATCGTCCACTTTTGAAGTTCATAAGTTGCTGTTAGTTGTTCATTGACATGTGACAACACATCTGTTTGCTTCACACTCTTGAAGACAAATCATCTAGTTCAAAATCGAGTTTATCTATTCCAAGCTTGGTTCATACAATTTGTATGCTCCAGCTTGAGGGGGAGTGTTAGAATTATTGGTTAGTGTGTGTGAGTTGTGTGTGAGCTGTGTGTATGAGCTTAATGTTAGAATAATTACTAAGTCTACCTATGTTAGTGTAGTCAGTAGGACTAAAGTAGGAAGTAGTGTGTTGGGTTATCTATAATCATTGTACCTAGCAGTCTAGGACAGTTCCTTGACCTTCCATCTCCCTATTGTATCATTTCTTTATCAATATAAATAGCAGAACATGAGAAGGGTCCATTAAGCCCTTTAGAAATATATTTCTCTGTTTTAATCTCAAGAATTTAAAACCAAAAGAAGAGACACGACTAGGTCTACAAATATCAAAATGGATAATAGAAAAATTAGGATTACACCTTGATTCAGACCTTTTAGGGAAGGTAGAACATGTTTTTCTAGTTGGCAGGAGACACATTCTAAGGTCTGGAGACTACTAAGCTTAGGGACCATTTTCTTTAGTTTTGACAAATGCGGATGACCTAATTATGTAACAGTTTAGGACTTGGAGATTCAACACTGACACATGTGGGTTAGATCCAAGATGGTATAAACCTTCAACTTCATATCCTTTTCCAATCTGTCTCCTTGAAACACGCTCCTTTATAACAAAGGATTTGTTATCAAAGGTTATTGAAAAATTTAATAGTTTGGTTAATTAGCTTAATGAAATCAAATTGAAAGGACAATTAGGAACAAAAATAATAGATTTGAGATTTAGGGAAGGGGAAAGTGACACTTGGTCGACTCCCTTTGATGATGTTTTAGAGCCATTTGCCAAGGTTTTGAAATGATGGTTTCTTTGAAAGGAGAGGGATGCAAACAAGGAAGCATTACTAGAGATGTAATCAGAAGCACCTGATTCAATTACTCACAAGTTTTGACCTTCCATGGATTGAGAAATTGGAGCTGTTGATGAACTTGGAGTTTCAGATGTTTGTGCCAAGCTTTTAGACTTTAATCGTAGATACTCTTGATATCCATCCTCGGTGAATTTGGAGTTAGTTGTTTCAGCCTTAGAGATATTGGCTGTCTAGGTAGAAAAACCATGTAGGGAATAATAGTTTTCTTGGGTGTGACCCATCCTTTTACAATCTGTGCAAGAAGGATGCCCTCAACCTCCACGCCTTCCTGCTCTAATGCCACGACCTCCTGCTCTAATGCCACGACCTCCTCTTCCTCGTGTGGCAACCATAACAGATGGTTCTACTAGTTCATGAGGTTCCTTAGTGTGAGGTATGTGGTCAAGCAAAGCAATTCATGGAAAGAACTTCATGACTTGTTCGCAGTTGATCTCTAACATGATTAAAGTATGGATGTAAAGCACGTAAGGCCAAGGAATCCCCTGAGAGCTTCTATGGATTTAGGGATTGGCCACTCCAACACTGCTTCCACTTTTTCCCGATCCATAGCCATCCCCTGTCCTGAAATCATATGGCCCAGGTATCTAATTTGTCTTTGGCCAAACTCACACTTCTTCCTATTTGTAAAAATATTGTTTTTGCCATAAGGTCTTTAACACCTGTTTCAGGTGCTCCCTGTGCTTTTGAGTACTTGATAGTCTGATCAACTGAAGCTTGTACAAACACACATTAACAAGTTCGTAGGAATAGAGCATGTAAATATAAGATTGTCCAACTTTTGTTATCATCAAAACTCTCTTGAAGGGTTTACTAGAGATAGACCATCTAGATTGTAAGACGGTCTAAGGTCTCAACTTTCCTTTGACCCTTTTCCATTAAAGGTTGTTGCTCTGATTGCTCTTAACAGTTCCTTCTTCAGAACTTTTCAAATTTAGGAGTTTGTTTAAAACTCAAATCAATTGCTACTCTAACTTTTCAGAAAAGATAGCATTAGTTAATTCAATTCCCAATTTTGTGGTTTCAAATATCCTTGCACTTGTACATTCTATAGAATTATGAGATGAGGAGAGGCAGCCCAGGTTAAAAGTTTGATCGATAAATATTGTATATAATGTGACATTTCTGAAATTTGATGTTTATAACATATTTACGTAATACTTGTTCACATTTTGTGGTTCTGAACGTACACTTGTAAATACTATAAAGTATGAGATGAGGCAAGATGCTGTATCTGAAAGGTCGGAGTTTGATTGATAAATTTTGCAATATATACCCAACATGTTTCTGTCATTACCGTTCAGAATATGTAATTGCAAAAAATGTTTGTTTCAGGTGCACTTTGTTCTGTTCTCCCCCGATATTTATGACATCTGGTTAAATAAGGTAGATGAGTTACTGAAAGATTAGTGTGCCACATCCGTAATCAGCAACTCAATTGAACACAATTATCTAGTGGTTGAGCACATGCATTATCGAGTTTCAAATGATTGTGTAAGGAAAAGATATAAGCTTAATCTTGAAGATTTTCTTGGTGATGGTTTCTATTATACGAGTACTCTATGAAAAATATTTTAATTCAATCTGCAGCCCGCCTTAAAGTTTGATTTTATTAAAATCGGAACAGCTGAGTGCATTTTTACCTTTGTATGGAGGTTCAGGCTCCATTTATATGCATTTTAGTGTTTAAGAATGTTTGATCGTGATCTGTCTATTTTGTCTTCAAAAATTATTTTTTAAAATAATTCTTGAAGAGCTTTTTTACAATCAAAGAGGAAAAAATTGGATTGAGAAAGCACAACTTTAAAGGCTTTTATTCCCTGTGCTTCTACAATTTCTTCGTGCACCCTCTTAAATTTTGAAAATGACTATTTTACTCTCCGTAAAAGTGACTTCTGAAATACTTACTTATTTTGGAAAGTTTTTGGAATTTTGAAACTGTATTTTGGAATGAGATTTTGGAAATAGTATTCTAGAATGATATCTCTGGAATGAGTTTTGAAATAAAATTTTTGGAACGATTGAAATACATTTTGAAATAAGCTTTTCGGAGTGTACATTTTTTAGAATAAACATTTTGGAATGCACATAATTCTATTCAGAATGAGGTTTCAAATGCTCCTAAATGAAATATATTTTGGAAAGGATTTTCAGAACATTAAGAAAACATGTTTCGAGAAAAGCTTTTCAGAATGATGAGTGAATGATGAGTCTTTTACTGTTATTGTGGGGTGCCACTAGTAATTTGCAGAAACAGTCTAGAAAGTTGGAAGACAAAGAAGAATTGTTTGATATGTTTTAAAAGCCAATGGCCTTACGCTTCTCCTTTCCACTTTCAAGCGACAATGCATTGGAAAGCTCCTCAAACTTTTCTCTCAAGCCCATTTAGGCTGTGTTTATTTTAGGAAGATGACTTAAAGAAGAATGGGTGGATAAATTTGAGGAAGAAGAGAAGATAAATTGAAGTTGTTTTTCTCAAGATATTTGAAGGTGAAAGTGAAGATGTTTAAGAGTAAAGTTTGTGAATGATTTGATAAATACATTTTTAATAGATTAAATGGTAAGATTACATATTTATTCTTATGGTTAAAATTAATACATAAATAAAATGTAATTAGTTAAAATTAATTTAAAATAAAATAAGGATAAGTTTTTATAGAAAATTAATAGGTGTAATCAATTTAAAATAAAATGTGATTGGTTAAAAATAAATTTAATTAAATATTGAATTATAAAAAAATTAATACTATTATTAATTAATTACTTTTATCATTATAACTTTTATTAATATTTTATTTAGATGTATTTTTATATTAATATTAATTTTAGATACTTTATATTCATTATTATTATTATTATTGTTATTATTATTATTATTATTTTTTTTTTATTTTTATTATGATTATTAGTTATCATAAAGAGATGTAAATTTTACAAAAAAATTTAGGACTATTTGCTAATTGTATTTTTTATTTTTTTAAATCATCCCACTTTAGGAGAGAGAATCTCACCTCCCTCCCCCGAAGTAGTCTCTTTTTTATTTATAAATTTACTGAAGGGACAAGCATGTCATTCGTACTTATTCTCTTATAAATAGTAAATCTATTGAAAGGAACACATTCTTAGTGTTGGAATGACTTGTAATTCTTTAATGGACTATTTCTTTCAACATCCTATAGTTTTTTCTACCAAATTCTTCCTCCAGCTCCATTAAAGATTGAAACAAAATCACCTACATATCCTACAAAATCACATATATATTCTGATAAGGAGAAGTGTTTAAATGCTTCATCCTAATCTTTAAAAAAGATTTGTTAAAAGAGTTCCAAGAAATGACTTCAACTTTGAGAATGTTAAAATTTTCTTAAATCAAACACTCTTATTTTGTTTCAAGAAATTATGCATTTAAATAAAAAAAATATCCAAAGATAGAAAAAAGAATCTCAAACAACTAGTTGACAATGATATTAATTGATTAATCTAAAACACATTTAGGCTCAAATAGCCATTTCAATAAGTTAAATTATGTTTTATTCATATGAAATCGCTTCAAGTGACTGATTTTTTAGTAATTTCAATCATAGATTCGTGTTTCAATCAATTCAAATAGAGTGAAAATGTTTGATAGTTTGAGTGTTTTAACATATTGAAATCATATTTGAATTTGTTGACATGTTTAAACACGTGTTTTTACAAGGCAATGAATATTTCATTAAAAAACTTGTAAGTGATTGAAATCATTTACCCTTCATTAAAAACAAATTTAAATGCTTTGAAACTAATTTTAAAACATGTTTATCAAGATCGATTTATATAAACAAATCACACACAACCCAAAGACTTAAGACTTACAACAATCGTACAATCTTGATTAATACACTTCTTCAAAGAGGTTGGAAGCTTTTGTAAAAAATAGGTAAAAACACACTAAAGGATGGTTGAATTGTTGAATTGTGTTTTAAGGCTTTTCAAAAATTTTTGCAAAATTTCTTCTGGTAGGTGTTAAGAAATGAAGTTTTATACTTTAAAGACAATACGTCAAGGAGGTTTATTTATTGTTTATTTATTTTTTTTAAGAGTAACACTTGATTATGGGACAATATTTCAAGTTTGACAAACACATCGTCAACAAAACTTTTCTGAACTTGTTTTTGCAAATCTTTGTTTCTTAGATTAGTTAAAGTTAAAAAAATTCAGTATAAAAAGATAAAGGAGATGAAAGGTTTACCATGGAAGTTTTCAAACTAGTCTATAAATGGTAGACTATGCTCAATCTATAATCAACTTGATTCGGTTTCACTATACACAAATGGTTCCACTATAATCTTCAACAAGATTACAATTGATTATTCTCACCACTTTTGGTATCCCTAGGCACTCCTAGTATCCCCTGATTCCTTGCCTAGTTGAGTTTCACCCATTCCTAGTTGTGAAGTATTATTTACCACTCTTGGTATCTGTAGTCATCGAATAACTTCCCATTACCCTAGACTAGTTGAGTATTCGCACCACTCCTGGTACTAGACAATCCTGGTGATAACGGTTTAAAACACCGTTATTTGTGATGTGATTTTGATACTAAAAGCACCCTTTTTCACTTAGAAACTTGCTTGGCCTCATGCTTTTTCATTAAATTGTGTGAATAAGAGAGTTGAGGTTGATTTCAATGATTTTATGACTAATTCCCATTGTTTTGGCAAAGATTGAAGTAATACTGGAAGCAGAGATGAAGAGCCAAGAAGATGGAGCTCAGAAGGGCATGAAAAGCACTAGAAGGAGGGACAACACAAAGTCCGCGCACCCTGTATGGAAGCTTGAGCGAGGAAATCAACGTCCACCGCTTGGGCGCCCCTCCTGGCCGCTTGGGCGGCGGGGTCTCGAAGCCAGGGCGCCCAACATGGAGGCTTAAGCCTTACATGAGGATCATTCACTGCCCGGGCGCCCTAAGTGGGGCGCCTGAGCGTCAAGCTTCGTGGATCAGGCCCAATTTCTGCTCTGTTTCGACTCTATTGGACCAGGCCCTGTTTTTGCTCTTTTCCGACTCTATTTAAAGGTCCCTAGGGCTCTACGATTTATATCTTTGGCAGAGAGAAACATAGCAACACACCCTTTTCCCAATTCTTAGGGATCTATGTCTTATTCTCTTCCATTGTTCATATAGTTTCTCCATGTCTATGGGGAACTAATTTCTATTTGTTGTTGGGGGATGATGTAACCTTGTGAACTCTCATGTATTTGAATTGATTCTCAATAATATATGCGTTTTCATTAATTGTTAGAGTAATTCATCTGTTTCAATTCTTGCTTTGTTTAACTCATTCATTAGCATGATTTAGGAATTGCATGAGTGCCAGGAGGTTCCTTACAATTCATGTTCTTGTTGAATTACTCCCAAGAGTAATATTGCTCAGCGATGAGGGTATGAGTCTTGGTCGTCTTTAAGCTCTTGATCTTTACATCTTATTACTAGGAATGCTAGGAATTGCATGAATTGGTAATTTGGGACAAACTTATTCGCCGAGGGATCGAGTTTAGGTGTTTTAGTGAGTGACGTTGGCATTAATGCATAAAGAAGAATTCTTACATACTTGAGAGGGAACTTGGTGATCTAAACCCCAACAACATATTCATCTCATATTAATCAACATTTGTTCATCTCTGTGCTCCTTTGTTATTGATCAATTACATTCATATTTAATATTCTGTTTTCGCATTCAAAACCAATGATCTCTTTTTATTTAAGTCTTAATTAATCTTGTTATCACACGATTGTCTAGCACCGAGAGTCTTCTGGGATACGGTACTTGGTCTTACCATTTTATATTACTTGTGTGACTCGGTACACTTGTCGATTTGTCCCAACACCTGGTATCCTCTAATACGCTGCCTAGATTTCCTTAACTCGTTAGAGTTTCAAAACAAGTGTTTTAGTTCTCTTTAGAATTGCAATTAACGATTGCTTACAAGTCGTTTTGCAAAGAGGATATGTGTTCAATACAATATAGTCTATAGACTTGCTGTGTATTTCTCACTTTTCTCCTTTCTTTCTTCTTACAATAGTAAGCAAATATTATAATAATGCTTAAGAGTATTGCTTGAATTTTTCTCTTTTTCTTCTGAGATATTCTCTTTTTGCTTGAGCTTCTTTGTGCTTCTCTTCTAAAAGTGTTTCGTAGGATTGATATTTACGTTGTAATTTATCCTCTTGATTCTTTCTTTGAATGGTATTCTATTTAAAGGCTTTCTCAAAAGGTATCTGTTAGACTAAGCTCTTGGCCTTGATTCTTGTGTCTTCTCTGTCTTGCGTGTGAAGCAACCGTTGGTTAAAGTCAACGTGTCAGAGCATCCTTACTTTTTTAGTACTTTACTCAAAGTAGGTTGTACTATCTTTCAGACACATATTCTTATGAAGAGAACATTTTGCGAATGTCTTCTTTGTCTCTAACATCCACTTCTAATATATTTCAAATAAAATATATGGATGTGTGTAGTAGGTTATCTGCATATAATAAAGTAGATTGTGTATGCATCTGATTTGTTTTATCTCTTATCTAATGGAGGACCATATAAGACTCACATTAGACCTCTAACAAGATCCATGTCCAAGAGTGTTCAAGAAGAAGAAGGATTACAAAACACTTTACTTCTCTGGAAAATCATTTATTAATCCTTCTTCTCTAAAAATGCTTATATATATATATATACATTATTTTTTTGTAGCGTCTAATGAATCATTATTCTCTCGTATTCACTTATCTTTCTACACCAGATTTAATTATTGAATTGTGCTTAATTGTGTAATATTTTCCCATTTTTTCTATTTGGTTTTAATTCGACTAATAATTCTTATTTTAATTAATTTGAATTTTCTGAGCTTAATTATTCCCATTATTATTTTCAAGGCAGTTTTAGAATTTTATTCTGGACTTCAAGAGGAGCTGTCGTGTCTGATTTGTCCACCTCAACAATCGTTTGTATTTTGTTTTATTGTAATTTTGGACCAGTTTTATGACTTGGGTCCATTATCTGTTAAGAAAGGTGTTTTATGACTTGGGTCCATTATCTATTATAAATTGTTACTTACTTTAGTGGAAAGGTTAATCCCTTTTTTGGAGAGATTAACAACTGACGTAGGGTCTTTTGATTTGAACTAGTATAAAAATTACTTGTGTAATTTTCTCTTCCCTTCTCTCCTTTGTTTATATCCTTTTATTCAAAGTAATTATTCAGTTTCATTAAAGAAAATTCTAAAAGCAAAAATTAGTTAAAAAGGAAGAAACTTTTAATTAGAACCAATTCACTCCTCCCTTTTTGGTTGTGTCCGATTACACGCTTTTAAACATTTCCCTGCGTGATACCGATTCTAACAATTGGTATCAGAACTTGTTTTGATATTCTTTTTCAATTTTCTTTTTGAAAATGGTCAAACAAAACCAAGTTTATGCCGATGGTGCCTCCATTGACAAACCTCCACTTTTTACTAGTGATAACTTTGCGTTCTGTAAAGCTAGAATGCAAATATTTTTGGGGCTGTTGTCAAGGGAATCTGGGAAGTAGTTGGAAATGATCCTAATATTCCTACTAGAACTATAGATGGTATAAAGGAAGAAAAATCATATTTGCAATGGATTGTTGAAGAAAATAGACGAGTACAATTTGATATAAAAGCTCGCAATATAATATCCTCTGCTTTGGTATTAGATGAATTTTATAGGATTTCAGTGTGCATGAAAACTCAATAGATGTGGGAGGTTCTTCGTGTTACACATGAAGGAATTGACGATGTGAAGCAGGCTAGGAAGAACACCCAAATACAGGAGCATGAGATGTTCAGGATGCAACATGGTAAAACTATCGTTGATGTGCACAAACGCTTCACATACATCGTCAACCATCTTTTTAGTTTAGGTAATGTTGAGATTGTTGTTAAGGGGAGCAATGGTTTAGCTGAACCCACAATCTCAGAGTTTCTGGTTTGGTTTTTGATGATGACAACGCATAATTAATAACACATGTGTATTATGTGTTACATGTTCTATGCTTACATGTTATATGATTATATGAGAACATGTTTATGTTGTTGCTGTATTGTTCATTGAATTTCACTATACTATACATGTGTTTTTATACTTGAATGCATGACAAATGTTTTTGGAAAAGAAAAACCACATGCACTAATGTTGAACTTTAAATTGTGTGGCAAAACAACAGTTTTTAGTCGACTTCATTATGGGGTGAGTCGATTAAAACTCGTGTCTTCGCATAGACCTTTTCAAAGTGTGCTGTGAGATTTTTCAAAGAGAAAGTTTGAAAACTATGTTTTACACTGTTACATAGTCGACTATATGCAGATTGCATTCGACTAAGTCTGTTGTATTTTGAAATTCTGTTAATGCTTGATATAACTTTTTAACGGTCATATTTTAAATATGTTGACCAAGTGTTAAAATAGTATGGCTTAGTTTCTCACACCAAGAGGAGGGGTGAATTGGTGAAACACAAAATCAGAGTCTTTTCAATATCTTTTTCACAAAGTTGATGCCTTTGAAAACTTTCTTGAAACACAAGGAAAAAGATTTTTAAGTGTAGTGGAATAATGTGGACTAAGTACAGAAATAAGTCTACTAGAATGTAAAAGTGTAAGGTTCAAAGAAATCAAACGCTAATTTTTATACTGGTTCGACCAACCTGCTTACATCCAGTGTCCTTCCAATCACAGGAAGCAAATGCACTATAATGATCAAGTTTTTACAGCAAGGCTTTTATAGCGATAACACATCAAAAATATAAAACACCTCTTTAACCCTCTAATTAAAATATAGGCATATAACAACAAAGACCAACAACAAGAATCACCTCTCCTGCTGTCTTCAACCCTTTGAGAAACCCCTCAAAGTCAAGAACGCAACAAGTCCTTCATCCTGTAATCACAATAGGGCAACACACCAATCTTCAAAAGATTGAGAATCCTGATCACAAAGCAGACACCTCAAAGGCAAGTTGATCAGATTGTCAAAGCACACAAATCTTGCTCTTCAAGGAATCACAAAAGATGAACACCATTATCTTCTTTCTGATTCTTGGAGGTTTTCCACGTTCTATAAAAGATCACAAATCTGAAAGAAATCACAAAAGTCGTTAGAATCACTAAGCTTCTTATAGAATTCAAATTCACATCTATTTATAGTTTTTCACAATTCTGATGCTCTCAAGTCGACTTAGCTACTAATGCAGTCGAATATATCATGACAGTTAGTAGCAGTCAAAGCAACTAATTGATTACACAATTAATGCACTTGATTGTCATTTAATGTTTGGTCAACCAAATTTAAAATATGACCGTTAGACATGTTAAGCATTAACAGAATTTCAAAAGATAACAAACTTAGTAGAATAACTTGCGCACATAGTCGACTTTGTAATAGTGTAATATAAAGTTTTGAAAAACTTTCTCTTCAAAAAATCTCACAACATAGTTTGAACAAGTTTATGCAAAGACACGAGTTTTAGTCGACTTACTTCATAATGAAGTCCACTTAAAACTGTTGTTTTGCCACACAATTAAAGTTCAACAAAAGTGCATGTGGTTTTTATTTTCCAAAACATTTGTCATGCATTCACAGATAAAATCTCATATATAACATAGTGAATTGCAATAATCATCATAGAAACAACACAAACATGTTCTCATATAATCATAATCATGGAGCAATGAACATGTAACATAACAAATACATGTGTTATTAATTATGTGTTGTCATCATAAAAAACCAGAAGCTCTGAGATTGTAGGTTCAGCTAAACCGGTGCTCCCCCTATCAACAATCTCAACAATCTCCCCCTTTTTTGATGATGCACAACCATGATTAATAAAAAACCATGTTGTACAAATCAAAGCAGATTATCAATCAAATACCAACCTATACAATTCTCCCCCTTTGGGCATTAGCAAAAAAGGTATGCACAATGGTATTGATATACAAATAATCAATCATTACAGAGATGCATCAGTAAATCATGTTAAACAAACAAATATGCTACCCTTGTCACAGATAATCACATGTTAAATATTTACTCTCCCCCTTAAGTGTAGGGATGTGAAATATCTCAAATAATATGCAATGCTCTCCCTGACATTATGCATGTTTTATATTGAAAACCCAGATACACAATGTAGTATGCACATATTATATCAGAGCATGTATTAACATATAATAGTATTGTATCAGTTCAGAAATGGTGCAAACACATCAATGCAGTAGAGATACAATATCATTCAACAATCTCAATATAATCTCTTAATCATTTCACTTAATCATAGCAAAGAGATATATCGAATACGAAACAATTACCAGTATATAATCAATATAAAAGATAACAAAATTCCAAATTATGGAATTTTTAACCCCTGTTAAACACAATTGACTGTCCCAAAGTCGTAATCAACTTCACTGCTTTTATTTTGAGCAGAATCTCCAGTTTTATTTATCCCAAAAGCAATGTTCCTGCAAAAACCTTTCCAGATCTTTCCAGATCAAGCATTTTAGAATCATTGTAATACATGAATTGTTACAGGTATAATATGTAAGTGCAAATGTATGAATGCAGTAGTAAACAGTAATACATTCAACTTCATACATAACACAATCGACTTTAATCAGACACAATCAGATACTCAATATAGAATAAACTCTGATTTCATTGATTTTAAACTGGAATTACAATCGGATAAGCAAAACAGAATGGCATAAAAAGCCATCAACTACAAAAGAAACACTTAAAACATCCAAATAAATAGACTAAACACTTCATCAAATAGTAACAAACTAAAACAACAAATAAGCTCTCCTAGTAACCCTATTCTAAGTCTGAAGTTTCCATAGAATCCTCATCGGAAGAGTTATCTTCCCTTCGTTGCTGAGCCTCATCAACTTTTCTTTCAAAATGATTGAATTTATCATTCATAATCCTGAATTGTTCAGCTGCAAATCTATCAAAATCTATTTCAGGAACGAAATTTGTACGGTCTTCATTAGCTGCTGGAGTACTTCCTGAACTGTAGGTCAATTCTTCTTCACCTTTGAAACACCAGCCTTTAACAGTCTTCACCAAACCAAGAGAAGCAATAATGTTTCAGTTTATCATGTTAGTGCCACTGCAAGAGCATCTTTGCTCACCATTAACATTTACTCCTTGAATTACAAGAAGTTTGCTTATAAAAACTGCATATGGTAGGTAGTGAGATATTTTAAATACAACATTCTTCATATGATTTTTTATCACCTCTACCCAGTTTGTTGGAATATTGTTCTTGATAGCATGTAGCAAGTAAACATCTTCAGTGAACATCCTGTCCCTTATTAACCTCCCTGGCAGAATTACCCATGCGAGAAGATATGCAGTAATCTTTTCTTCCATGTTCAGCCCTTCATGTACAAAGAGTCTCTCAATGGTATATCTTCCAGGAAATCTCAGCCAGCTTGTATATAAATCCTTTTTCTTCAGCCATTGGTTATTTTTGGAGTTTGGTAAATGAGAGGATATACCTTTCGCCTTTAGCCCAACAACAAGTAGCCAAAAGAAGCTGTCAATGTGAATATCTACTCCTTTCACTTTTGACTTAATGTCGCCATCTAGAATCTTCAAATTATTATAAAATACCCTTACTAAGTCAGGAAACCAGTCTCCCTTCATCTGAACAAATGCAGAGAGTTATTGTGTTTCAAGCCACCCTGGAAATAGAAAACCCTTTCTTTCAAACATTCTAAGCTTCATATACATGAATGAAACAACTACTTTAGCTCTTTCTTCCAGAAATTTTTTCCTAGTTTCTTCATCACTGATCCATCCTACAGGATCAGGGCCTCTTGCCACAACAACCTCCTTTCCTCTGTTTCCTCCAGAAGTCCGATTTGGAGACGCCATGTGATTCAGATTTCTTGGATGCTTTCTCTTCAGTTTAGGATTACCAGAATTGCACCTATCAACCTTACTAAATGCTATCACAGTTCCACAGACATGTCATAATATAAGGGCGCGAACAAAAGTCACAAATACCATTTAGGCCCATTTAAATTTTCAAACAGAGAAAGCCCATAATAGAGATATTAAATCAATTTTATTAAGTGTAAAGTTGACTTTGATATTTAAGAAAAATTTGAACAACAGAGTTACACATACTTCAAATGTATTCGACTTTATACTTAATCCAGTCAGTTAAAATTCAGGCAAATGGATTATCACATAGAACAATCTCAATCAATCAATCAACAATCATGCATCCATCAAACAATCATTCAAACAAATATCATGCATGAAACAGTGAGATACTAATCGTTACCACTTGTAGATACTCAAGAACTTTTGATTTCATCAAGTTAGCTCATCCTTGAGTTGTGTACTGCTACAGCAGCATTTGCTATCCTGCAAAACAACTGATATTTTTCGATGCTGGTACCCATTTGAATTTGGGTCCTTGCTTGTTAATTGCAGGAAGTTGTTCCTTGGGAATCCATCTGTATATCCCTTTGGGAATGCCAACCTTTCTGTAATAGCAGTTTCTAACAGTATGCCTAATATTATTACAGTAGAAACATGCATGTGTAACAGGTTTGCTTATATCAACAAATTTCTTTGCATTTGTCCTATTACTTTGAGGTTTGTATCCTATTCCCTGTCTATACACTACTCTACCAGAAGCCCTTAAAACAACATCTAGATTGTTTTTACCCTGAGTAAACTTAGCTAACATGCTTGTTAAGTATTCAATATGTTCTATATGAGCAAGGCATTTTTCACATTCCTTTTCCATTATTTTAGTCTTAGTTATAACAATTTTTGCAGATTCTAAGGCAATATCTAATTCCTTTTTCAGTTTCTCATTATCTTCCAACTTTCTATCAGAGTTGAGTCGATTAACCTTATACTGAAGTCGCATTGCCTCTGTATAGATCTCCTGAAAAGCATCGAGCAACATGTCATACTTGACCTCAATTGGCTCGTTTTCAAACTCTTCATCACTATCATAGTCATCTCTTGATGAGCCAGCCATGAAGCAAATGTTGGATTCTTCTTTACGATCACAATCTTCATCATTTGAAGAATCTGTATCACTATTTTCCCAAGCAATATATGCGCTTTTCTGCTTCCTGCTCTTGTCTTGAGGAAATCTTCTGTTCGCTCTTTGCTTGACTTTCAGGTCAGGACATTCAGGTTTAATATGTCCTTCCTTTCTACATTCATAGCATTGGACAAAATTTGATCTTGCAACTTTCTTTCCTTTTCCAGCACCTGCATGGTCAATAAATTGACTTTTGTTTTTCATGAATCGATTGAATTTTCTTACCACCATGCTCATCAATTCTTTGTTGTCCAATTCTGCCTTTGATTCAGCTTCAGATTCCACAGTCTTTGAAGCTTTTCTGCTTGTGGCTTTTAAGGCAATAAACTTCTTGTCTTCAATTTCTTCCTCTTCTTTCAGCCTTTCAAGTTCTAGCTCGTGTTCCCTGAGTTTACCGAACAAGGTTGCCATATTCATACTTGTGAGATCCCTTGACTCATAAATAGTTGTGACCTTGGGTTGCCAATTTCTATTGTGACTTTTCAAGATTTTAATGTTGATATCTTCCTTGTCAAAAACTTTCCCTAGAGCCATAAGGTGGTTGACTATATGCATGAGTCTTTTCTGCACCTCGTAGATAGTCTCCCCAACCTTCATTCTGAATAATTCATATTCTTGTATCAGTGAATTCTTTCTAGCCTTTTGACTTTGTCTATACCGTCATGAGTAACCTCTAGAACGTCCCACATTTCCTTTGCTATTTTGCATTGTGAAATCCTGAAAAATTCATCCATAGTTAGTGCAAAAGCAATTATATTTCTAGCTTTAACATCATGCTGTGCTCTACGGTTTTCATCCTGAGTCCACTCAGAAAATTTTTTAAAAACAACTTTTCCATTTACAGCATGAGTTGGCCCATATGGACCATTTAAGGTTGCATCCCAAACACCTTTGTCCACGGATTCAAGAAAGATTTGCATCCTGGTTTTCCAAAAAACATAGTTTTCACCAGCAAATAGTGGTGGTCTATTTGTTGATACACCTTCACCAAAGGTTTGAGAACTAAAAGCCATTTTTCAGGATCAGTCGACTTAACGAAAAAAATAATCGACATGTTTTTCAAATATCTTATGAAAACCAGATCTGGTTCTAATTGTTAAAATAGTATGGCTTAGTTTCTCACACCAAGAGAGGGGGGGGGGTGAATTGGTGAAACACTGTTAAACCCCTAGCAAGTGTACCAGATCATATCAAGTAATAATAATTGGTAAAGCCAATATCGTTCTTCCCAAAGGACTCTTAAGGCCTCATCTTTCGTGTTAACAAATCGTTTAAGACTTGAGTAAAGAAATTAATTTTAATTGTTTAAATGCAAAACAAAAATAAACATGCAAATGCAAGAATTCAATTGACGAAGAGAAACTATGAATGAATGAGGTTGTTGGGGTTTACAATTTCATCTTATCCACTCTCATATACCTACTCTTCTTATTTACTTTGCTTATTTATCATATTGCCATGCAAACTTTCTTGGTCTACCCTTAATCCAATCCCTTGGTGAAAAGAACCTATTACTAATTACCGGCTTGCTATTCCTAGCCTCCCCTAGTAACTAATAATGCATAATGAGCAGAAGTAAAATACAATTGATCGTCCTACCCTATCCCTAGGCGATATTAACATAATCAAGGAATTCTCCCCAGTTCATGACATTACCGTACGTCCCCGTATCAATAAAGACAAACAACATCTACCGAATGAGTTAAACTGTAGAAGCATTAAGCAAAGGTAAAGAACCCAATAATTGATAAATTAAGCATATGCAAGCATATAAAGTAAACAAGAATTTCAATATATGAGAGTTTCAAAAGATTACATTGTTCCCCAACAACTAAGGGTTTAGTTCACCATAATCATGGTGAAACTAGATGAACTAAATGGAAGAATGGAAAAGCAAACCCTAGAATTGATAAAGTGGAGCCTAAGCATCCAAGAAATCTCCTCCAAAGGTGTAAAACTGCTGTGGACTTTGTTCGCTACCAAAAGAATTACATTTGGATTCGCATTAGGGCTATATATAAGCCAAAAAGATAACAGAAAGATCTCAAAATCCAAAATATAAAAATAGACAACCGCCCAGGCACCTAAATTGGCCGCTCAGTGGTTTGCCTCAACACACGCCACAGCCCAGGCGCCTAAAATGACCGCTGAGCGGTTTGCCTCTTATCGCTCTAGATGCTCAGCGTCTCCTTCATTCTTGAGTCTATGACCTTCCTACTTCATTGCCATCTTCCATTTTCATTAAAAACCCTGCAAAACAATGCAAAACAAGCATAATATCTCTAAAAACAACTTTTGACTCTCATGTAACACAACTTAAGAGTTTTACTTGATTCTAAGCTCATTTTAAGCTACAAAGGGTGTGTTTTAATATCAAATTTATGCATGAAAATAACGGTTTTGAGACCGTTATCAAACACAAAATTAGAGTCTTTTCAAAATCTTTTTCACAAAGTTGATGCCTTTGAAAACTTTCTTAAAACGCAAGGAAAAAGATTTTTAAGTGCAGCGGAATAAAGTTCACTAAGTACAGAAAGATGTTGACTTGAATGTAAAGTGTAAGGTTAAGAGAAATCAAACGCTGATTTTTATACTGGTTCGGCCACCCTGCCTACATCCATTGTCCTTCCAATCACAGGAAGCAAATTCACTATAATGATCAAGGTTTTTACAACAAGGGTTTTATAGAGACAACACGTCAAAAATATAAAATAGCTCTCTAACCTTCTAATCAAAATATAGGCATATAAAAACAAAGATCAGCAGCAAGAATCCCCTCTCCTGCTGTCTTCAACCCTTTGAGCAACCCCCTCACAGTCAAGAACGCAACACGTCTTTCTTCCTATAATCACAAAGGGCAACACGCCAATCTTCAAAGGATTGAGAATCCTAATCACAAAGCAAACACCTCAAAGTGCAGGTTGATCAGACTGTCAAAGCACACAAATCTTACTCTTCAAGCAATAAAAAAAGAGGAACACCACGGTCTTCTTTCTGATTCTTGGAGCTTTTCCACATTCTATAAGAGATCACAAATCTGAAAGAAATCACAAAAATCGTTAGAATCACTAAGCTTCTTACAAAATTCAAATTTGCGTCTATTTAAAGTTTTTCACAATTCTGATGCTCTCAAGTCGACTTAGCTACTAATGTAGTCGAATATATCATGACAGTTATTATAGTTAGTAGCAGTAAAAGAAAATAATTGATTACACAATTAATGCAGTTTATTCTCATTTAATGTCTGGTCAACCAATTTTAAAATATGACCGTTAGACATGTTAAGCATTAATAGAATTTCAAAACATAACAAACTTAGTCAAATGGCTTGCGAACATAGTTGACTTTGTAACAGTGTAATACAAAGTTTTGAAAAACTTTCTCTTCAAAAAATCTCACGGCACACTTTGAAAAAGTTTGTGAAAAGACACGAGTTTTAATCGACTTACTTCATAATGAAGTCCACTTAAAACTGTTGTTTTGCCACACAATTAAAGTTCAACAAAAGTGCATGCGGTTTTTATTTGCCAAAACAATTGTCATCCATTCACATATAAAATCTCATATACAACATAGTGAATTGAAATGATCACCATAGAAACAACACAAATATGTTCTCATATAATCATAATCATGAAAGCAATGAACAAGTAACACAACAAATACACGTGTTATTAATTATGTGTTGTCATCATCAAAAACCAGAAGCTCTGAGATTGTAGGTTCAGCTAAACCATTGCTCCCCCTATCATCAATCTCAACACCAAACATTAAATGTAAATCGACTGCATTAATTGCGAACTCAATTAATTGCTTTGACTGCTGCTAACTGTTATAACTGATTTTTTATATTTGACTACATTAGTAGCAAAGTCGATTAAAGTGCGTCAGAGTTGTGATATTTTATAAATTGACGCAACTTTGATTTCTATAAGAACTTTTGAGAATCTAAAAATTTTGTGATATCTTTCCAAATAAGTGTTGTCTTACAGAAAGTGAAAAAGCTCCAAGAATTAAAGAAGAGACCGTGGTGATAATCTCCTTGTGATTTCTTGAAGAGTAAGATTGTTGTGCCTTGAAAGTCTGATCTATCTACACATTGAGGTGTCTACTACAAGATCAAGATCTACAATCTGCTGAAGATTGGGTTAAGATAACAGAAGAGGGGATACTTGTTGTTGGTCTTGTTATTGTATTGCCTATATTTTGATTAGAGGTTTAGAGAGGTGTTTTGTATTTTTGACGTGAGGTCTCTATAAAAGCCTTGTTGTAAAAACCTTGATCAGTATAGTGCATTTGCTTCTTGTGATTGGAAGTACACTAAATATAGGCTGGTTGGCTAAACCAATATAAAAAGTAGTGTTTGATTTCTCTGATCCCTACACTTTTACTTTTAGTCGACTCTGTTCTGTATTCAATCGACTTTATTTCCGCTGCCTTAGAAAATCTTTTTCCTTGTGTTTCAAGAAAGTTTTAAAGGCATCACCTTTTGCGAAAAAGATTTTGAAAGAACATTGTTTTTACGTTTCACCAATTCACCCCGCTCTTGGTGTGAAAAACTAAGCCATTCTTTTTTAACAATTGGCACTAGAGATGATTTTCATAAGATATTTGAAAAACAAGTCGATTACTATTTCCGTTTAGTCGACTCATCCTGAAAAATGGCTTTCAGTTCTCAGACCTTTGGTGAAGGTGCTTTGACAAATAGACCACCTCTATTTGCTGGAAAAAAATTATTCAGTTTGGAAAATAAGGATGCAAATCTTTCTTGAATCCGTGGAAAAAGGTGTTCGAGATGCAACCATAAATGGTCCATGTGAGCCTACTCACGTTTTGAATGAAAAAGTTGGTTTAAAATTTTTTCTGAGTGGAATCAAGATGAGAACCGCAGAGTTCAATATGATGTTAAAGCTAGAAATTTTATTGCATCAGCACTAACAATGGATGAATTTTTCATGATAGCACAATGCAAGACAGGCAAAGAAATGTGGGAATTCCTTGAGGTCTCACATGAAGGGACCTATGAAGTAAAGAGAGCTAGAAAGAATTCTCTCACACATGAAGGCAACACAATTTTTGACTTTTTCTTTTTAATTAATTTTTTGTGTGGTTTGGATTTGATTTTTGTTTTGCACTAATGGCAACATCTACTGATGAATGCTGTACAACATCCACTAAGGGATGTTAGGAGGACTCAGATGACAGCATCTACTGATGGATGCTGCTATGATGAGGATGATGAATGATAGCATCTACTGATGGATCTTAGGGGATTAAGCATCTACTGATGGATGCTATCTTATGCGAGTAGGCATCTACAGATGGATGCCGAGGAAAAGTTCAGAAAATTGGGTTGCCTCCCAGCAAGCGCTTCTTTAACGTCACTAGCTTGACCTAATAAGCTCATGTTGCATCAACTAACTTCATAACTGTGGAGAGGCGTTCCACCTCACCACCCAAGTAATACTTGAGGCGTTGTCCATTGACTACCCAACTTCTCTGTGGGTCTTCGGCTGTTGGGTCTATTAACTCAACAGCTCTATGTGGGAGGACATTCTTGATCACGAACGGGCCAGACCACTTGACTATATTTAGTTTATTGCACTTAAATAAATCAGGGAATTGTGTTTAATTGTCCATTATATTCCCGTTTTTCCTAATTCTGCTTAATTTGATCGGAAATTCATATTTTCGCTAATTTGAATTTTCTGAGCTGATTAATTGCATTTTTAGTTGCAGGAAAATTTTGGAGATATCTTTTGGAGCATTAGGAGGTGGCGTGGTCATTAAAGAATCTTCATTTAGTCATTTCAATTTTAATTAAGTTGTAACTTAGTTTTCTAGAAACTTTAATTAGGATTTGTGTATTGGGCCCTTTTTAGTGGCAATTTTGTAGAAGCCCAATGTGTGGGACACTTGGAAAAAAACTTAGGGTTTCTTTAGTGGTGGACCCCACCATTTTAGAAGGATTCTCGGCATTTGTAGCTAGAAGGCCAAACATTGCATAGCTAGCACACTTTACACTTCATTTGCTTAAGGTTTTGTATGAACACTCTCATGGAGAGCTTTGGTGTGCCACAGTTTTTGAGCATGGAATGAACAAAGAATGCATTTTTCTTCTTCTCTTGCTTGAATCTTGTTTATCTTTGCTTGGTGGAAGTGAATCCCTCACCCATTTCCTTTCATTTCTTCTTGAAAGTTGAGAGCATGAGCTTGAAGGGTTGTTCTTGCATTTTCATGGTGGTTACTTGGTTTGAATGAAGAGTCCTTTTGCGTTTTGCTTCTCCTTTCCTACCATATTTTTGTGTTTCCTTTAGTTTCCTTGGTTGAATGATGAAAATGAAGTTCTTGTTGAGTTTGTAATGAAGAAAGTTTGAGTTGGTGTATGGGTGTTTGAAGTTTGAACTATTTTCTTCTTGTGCTTTTGTTTGATGGTTGGAAGCAATATTTTGAGCTGGAACATTGTGTTGCATTACCATGGCTGGATGTTCTACACTTGCAAGCTAGGGATTGGATTTTGTTTTCATCAAAAGTTTGAAGAAAAGAGAGTTTGAAGTTGGTTTGAAGAAGGTAGACTTTGGGTTGTTGCTCTTGAATTATTTTGCAATTGAACTTTGGGTTTCTTAGGTGTATTCTCGGTATTGAGAAGTGGAGGAAAGAATTTGAAGGTTTGTGTTGGTGAGAAAACCGAAAATGAGTTTGGAATGGAGAGAGAATGGTGCATTTAATTTTTACCTTATTTGGGCAAGCACATGAGAGGCTCATTTTCATAGAAAGAATCTTTCCATTTTGGTCTTTGCCTTTAGATAGCAATTCTGCGGAGAAGGGAGGTCTTTGGTGTTTATTTTCATTTGACTTTGCTTACATGGCACATTGGTTAAAGCACTCAAGGTATCTTTCAATTGCACTTTGGTTTTTGGAGCTCATTTTACACAAAGGTTGAAGGTGGTTCGGAAATTTTTGTTCTTGGAGTGTGGAGTCTGAATTTTGCCGCATGGGAAGAGAGAAGGGATGTTTTCATTGGGATTGTTGAAGACACATTTTAATTTCCTTGGAGAATGCTGCACATGGGACAAGAAGTCAACACATTTTGTGGCTTATTGAAGGTGGAATTTGAAGTTTGACTTTGGTGCTTGGGAACTCACGGCCAAGAGGTCTTCTTAGGCCATTTGTAGTTTTAAAATTCATTTGGTGCATGTCTTGGGTCACGTGAATGTGTAGGGAAAAAGCATGTTTAATTATTCTTTTGTTTTGCATTAGTTTACATTGTAGGATTAGTTGCTTTTGATTTCTTTAATTTAGTTTTGCATTTAAATTAATTTAACTGTGTTAGATAGTTGATTGTAACAGTGTTGGTATTTAGAATTTTATTTTGTTTAAATGTTGTCTAATTTGTTTAATCGTGTTAATTTAATTTCCATGGTAGCTTAAATTAATTCAGTTGGTCATTAGCTATATTATGATGTTTCCTTGAGATTTATGTACTGTAATTGTGGTAGCTACTCTGACCTTGGTTAATGTGAAATCTGTATTTGCACTTGCACTTGGGTATACGCTTAGTTGCCGAGTTGGTGTTACATCTTCGCTTAGTTGATGTAACTGCATGGTGTAAATTAGATTTGACATTAACACTGCGTCCGCTTAGTTCGCTTTTATGATAACAGGGTTAACCTTTGCTTAGTTGGTTAACTTTGTTGGATTAGAGGTTTGGGTCGCAACTTTATTTTGTTGATCTGTGATTGGAACATTGTAATTAAGTTAATGACCGACTGTTTATTTTCATTCTGTGTTTGATTCCGTATTTCTACATCTCTGTATGCGTTTCTGTGTTTGCATTCGTCCGTATTTTTATTTTGTCCATCCGTATTCACAAAACTTTTCACAAACCCCCCCACTTTGTGTCTGACTTAATTCTTGAACCGCAAAATTGGTCCTTAAGAGACGACCTAGGAGTCACTTCCTAGTCTATACTGCATTCTTTATGCACATAAAATTTGCATGGGGTGCGACACCCATCAATCTCCTCAAGCTCAATAATTTGCCTCCTTCTCTTTTCTGCAGTGTCACCAGGATCAAAATTAAAAAATGTTAAGGCCCATAGAGCACTATGTTCCATCTCCACCAGCAAGTGACATGCCTTTCCATAGACCATCTAGAAAGGAGACAATCCAATAGTTGTCTTCATTGCAGTTCGATATGCCCAAAGGGCATCATCAAGCTTCAGGGACCAATCCTTCCTTGATGTAGCAACCGTCTTTTCCAAAATCCTCTTTATCTCCCTATTAGAAACTTCAGCTTGCCCGTTTGTTTGTGGATGATAAGGTGTAGCCCCATTATGTTTCACATCATAGTGCTTGAGTACTTTTGCTAGCTGGTGGTTGCAAAAATGAGATCCTCCATCACTAATGAGTACTCTGGGCGTTCCAAACCGGGAGAAGATTTGCCTTTTCAGAAACTTGATGATAGTGTTGGAATCATTCTTGGGACAAGCTAGAGCCTCCACCCATTAGCTCACATAATCCACTGCCACCAATATGTATTAATTATTGAAAGATGGCGGAAAAGGTCCAACAAAGTCTATGCCCCAGCAATCAAAAACTTCGACCTCTAGAATGCCTTGTAGCGGCATTTCATGACGCCTGGAGATGGTACCCGTCCTTTGACACTTATCACAGTTCATGGCGTGATTATGAGCATCTTTAAAGAGGGTAGGCCAATAAAATCCTGATTGAAGTACCTTTGCAATTGTTCTTTCTCCACTAAAATGCCCCTCATAAGGGGAATCATGACAATGCCATAAAATTCCTTCCACTTCTTCCTTAGTCATACAACGCCTCAGAAGATTATTTGCTCCAATTTTGAATTGGTAAGGATCGTCCCAAAAAAACTGTTTTGCGTCATGCAAATTTTTTTTCTTTGTTGCCAGTTGAAATCTTCTGGGATGACTCCTACAGCTTTGAAATTAGCCATATCAGCAAACCACGACCTTTGTTGAATATACATGAGTGTTTCATTTGAGAAGGATTCCCAAATATCTGTTTCCTTGCTTGTAACTTCATTATTCACCAATCGAGATAAGTGATCTGCGATCACATTTTCACTTCCCTTTTTGTCACGGATCTCCACATCAAATTCTTGCAACAAAAGCACCCATCTGATCAATCGTGACTTAGAGTCCGGTTTGGTTAGCAGATACTTTATAGTTGCATGGTCAGTGTAGATAATCACTTTAGTCCCAATGAGATATGGTCTAAATTTCCCCAAAGCATACACAATAGCAAGAAATTCTTTTTCTGTGGTGACATAATTCAGCTGGGCTTCATTTAAAACTTTGCTTGCATAATAAATAGTGTGGAAAACCTTCTCTCTTCTTTGAACGAGAACAACACCTATGGCATAATTGTTGGCATCACACATCAACTCAAAGTCTTGATTCCAATCAGGGGCTACAATTACTAGGACAGAAATCAATTTTTTCTTCAAAATATCAAAAGCTTTAAGGTATTCATCATTCATCACAAAATCGATGTCCTTGACAACGAGGTTGCTCAGTGGTTTGGCAATTTTAGAAAAATCCTTGATGAATCTTCTATAAAAGCCAGCATGTCCCAAAAAGCTTTTGATTCCTTTCACATTGGTTGGTGGTGGGAGTTTATCAATGACCTCCACTTTGGCTCTATCAACTTCAATTCCTTTGGAAGAAATCTTATGCCCCAAAACAATACCTTTTGTTACCATAAAGTGACATTTTTCCCAATTGAGAAAAAGATTGGATTGGGTGCATCTCTTAAGTACCACGTCCAGGTTAGACAAACACTCATGAAAGGAACTGCCAAATACTGAAAAATCATCCATGAAGACCTCAATGCATTTTTCTATCAAATCTGCAAAAATTTCTTGCATGCATCTTTGAAAAGTAGCTGGAGCATTACATAACCCAAACGACAATTTCCTGTAGGCGAAAACTCCAAATGGGCAAGTGAAGGTCGTCTTTTCTTGGTCCTTTGGATCCACCACAATTTGATTATACCTAGAATATCCATCCAGAAAATAATAGAAAGCCTGACCTGCCAATCTATCTAGCATCTGATTTATGAAAGGAATGGAAAAGTGAGCCTTCCTAGTAGCATTGTTCAACTTCCTGTAGTCAATACACATCCTCCATCCAGTAACAGTCCTTGTGGGGATGATTTCATTTTTTTCATTATAAATAATTGTCATCCCACCTTTCTTTGGTTCCACCTGTACTGAGCTTACCCATGCACTGTCAAAAATAGGATAAATAATACTAGCTTCAACACTTCTTTTCTCATTTCCTCTTTCATCACTGGATTTAATCTTCTTTGTGGTTGAGCAACTGGTTTGTAGTCATCTTCCATGAATATTTTGTGCATGCAATAAGTTGGACTTTTGCCCTTGAGATCTTATATTGACCATCCAATAGCTCATTTGTTGTCTTTAAGCACTTCTACCAATTTTTCATCTTCTTTGGGAGATAGAGCATTACTGATGATAATTGGCGTATTCCCACCTTCTTCTGAAAACATATATTTCAAGTGCGGTGGTAACATTTTCAGCTCCGGTTTGCTTTCCTTGACTTTTTCTTCTGAGTTTAGGAAAGGGGCTTCTTCTAATTTTTCAAAATTATCCAAGCCTTCATCAATCAATTTTTCATAGATGTCATCAAGAGTTTCATCCAAAGGGGTAACATCACATACCTCCTTCTCTTGAATCATGCATATTTTGTCAAGAGTGTCAAGATGGAAACACCCTTTGTCATCCTTTGGGTGAGACATGGCTTGAAAGACATCAAAAATTACTTCTTCATCTTGTACTCTCACCTTCAGCTTACCATTTTCCACATCAATCAAAACTCTTGAAGTCTACATAAAAGGTCTCCCAAGAATATGAGGCACATTCACATCTTAGGCTCCATTTTATCAATTCTAGGGTTTGATTTTTCCATTCTTCCATTCAATTCATCTAGTTTCACCATGATTATAGTGAACTAAACCCTTAGTTGTTGGCGAACAATGTAATATTTTGAAACTCTCATATATTGAAATTCTTGTTTACTTTATATGCTTGCATATGCTTGATTTATCAATTGTTGGGTTCTTTACCTGTGCTTAACGCTTCTACAGTTTAACTCATTCGGTAGATGTTGTTTGTCTTTATTGATACGGGGACGTACGGTAATGTCATGAACTGGGGATAATTCCTTGATTATGTTAATATTGCCTAGGGATAGGGGTAGGACGATCAATTGTCTTTTGCTTCCGATTATTATGCATTATTAGTTACTAGGGGAGGCTAGGGATAACAAGCCGGTAATTAGTAATAGGCTTTTTTCACCAAGGGATTGGGTTAAGGGTAGACCAAGAATGTTTGCATGGCAATTTGATAAATAAGCAAAGTAAATAAGAAGAGTAGATATATGAGGGTGGATAAGATGAAATTGTAAACCCCAACAACCTCATTCATTCATAGTTTCTCTCGTCAATTGAATTCCTGCATTTGCATGTTTATCTTTGTTTTGCATTTTAACAATTGAAATTATTTTCTTTTCTCAAGTCTTATACGATTAGTTTACATGAAAGATGAGGCCTTAAGAGTCCTTTGGGAAGAACGATATTGGGTTTACCAGGGGTTTAACAATAGAGATGAACAGATGTTGATTAATATGAGATAAATATATTGTTGGGGTTAGATTTGGACCAAGTTCCCTCTCATGTATATAAGAATTCTTCTTTTTGAATTAATGTTAACGTCCCTCACTAAATCTCCTAAACCCGATCCCTCGGTGAATAAGCTTGTCCCAAATTATTAGTTCATACAATTCCTAGCATTCTTGATAATAAGATGTGAAGATCAAGAGGTTAAGAAGACCAAGACTCATACCCCCATCCTTGGGTAATATTACTCTTGGGAGTAATTCAACAAGAACCTGAATTGTAAGGAACCTCCCGGAACTCATGCAATTCATAAAACATGCTAATGAATGAGTTAAACACAACAAGCGTTGAAACAGATGAATTACTCTAACATTTAATGAAAAATTTTATGGAATAAAGAATCAATTCAAATACATGAGAGTTTACAAGGTCACATCATCCCCAACAACAAATAGAAATTAGTTCCCCATAGACATGAGGGAACTCTATGAATAATGGAAGAGAATGAGAAACAAAGCCTAAGGATTGGGAAAAGAGTGTATTGTGATGCTCTTCTCTACCAGAGATACAAAACCTAAAGCCCCAGGGTCCTTTAATAGTGTCAGAAACAAGAAAAAATAGGGCCCGGTCCAATAGAGTCAAAATAGAGCAGAAACAAGGCCTGATCCATGAAAAGTTAACTCTCAAGCATCCAAAAAGGCCGCCCGGGAGGTGAACGATCTTTATGTAAGGCCCGGGCTTCGAGTTGGCTGCCGAAGCTTCGAGGCCTCACCGCCCGGGCGACGAACGTCGAGATCCCTTGCTTGAGCCTTCATTCAGGGCGCCCGAGCTTCGTCCTATCCCTCCTTTTGGTGCTTTTTGAGGCCCTTTTGAGCTCTATCTTCTTGGCTCTTTATCTCTGCTTCTAGTATTACTTCAATCTCTGTCAAAACAAGGGGAATTAGTCATAAAATCATTGAAATCAACCTCAACTCTCTTATTCACACAATTTAATGAAACTGATGAGTCCAAGCAAGTTTCTAAGTGAAAAAGGGTGCTTTTAGTATCAAAATAACAAATAACGCTGCTTTAAATTGATATCAACATCTATTGATGGATGTTACTGACAACATTTACTGATGAATGCTACTAGGTTAAAGCATCTACTAATGGATTCTATGATGATGAAGATTCAGATGATAGTATCTACTGATGGATGCTGTTATAGCAGGGGCTGACGATGAGACATAGCATCTACTAACGGATGCTATAATATCATGATTTGTTTTATTTTTATGCTTGTTTGAATTTTGTTTTTAATAAGCTATGAACTTGGTTGAAAGAATAGTTGTACAATGGTTGATATTATGTGATGAACTGTTTTGTGATGAACTGTCTTGTGTTTCTCTACTGCTTGAAATGCATGGTTGAGTTGAGTTAATGTTTGAATTAGCTATTAAGCGCAGAAAGTGATTGCTCATAATTGTTTAAAACAGATGCATGGTTTCAATTGTGATTGATATGCTGGGCAGGATGTATATTAAATTGTGGAACTTGAGTTAACCTGTGAGAGATTGGGCTCCAGAGTTTTATTGTTGAATGCTATTACTTTGGAATCATAGTTGATTTTGCCTAAGTTTTTTTGTTAAACTATTTGCTTGCATATGTCATATGATCAAGGCCATTTGTTCTTCTCCCATATAAGCCAATGCAATTTTCAAACCCAAAAAAAGAACAATGTGTTGAGATTGTTGACAACACAATTTCTATATCAATCTAGTTTTTGATGATGACAACACATTGCTTAATAACATGCATATGTTGTTTGTTGTTATTACATGTTCTTGTGCAAATTGATTGTTATATCTGTGAACATGCTTATGTACTGTGTTACATGCTCCTATGTTGATTGATTGATATATATGTGGAATGTGTATATATGCTTTATGTGCTATGTGCAATGCATCATTACTTATGTTTTTCTGCACAAGTTTTAAAGCTGAAAACCACAAGCACTTTCATGAACTTATAACCGTGTGACAAAGTTCTAGTGTAGTCGACTACATTATTAATGGATTCGACTATTCTAAAATCTTTGTACAGATTTTGAGAATCAGTGCTCTGTGAATTTTTGAGAAGAAAAGAATTTCAAAATGTTTTACATGATTGAAGTCGAATATGTGCGCCACACATTCGACTGTATTAGTTATCTGATTTGAAATTTTGTTATGCTCTTGCACTCTAACGACTATATTTTTAAAAGTTAGTTGAGCATTGATGTCTTGGTCCACTGTATTAAATGTGTTTTGTTTTTGGTTGACTTTACGCTACCAGGTTGACTGTCTGTTATAACTGTCATAATCCAGTCGACTGAATTAGTAGCATAATCGACTGAGAAACTGTCTGATTAACAGAAATCTATAAATTGGCTAAACACGAAGATGTTCAGAGACTTTTGATGAACTGACAATTTCACTTATGTTTCAAATTAAATTCTCTGTTGTAAGACCTACAAGAATTCTCCAAGAAGACGGTGGTGATCTTTCTTGAAAGAGATTCAAAGGGAGGTTCTTCTGCACACACAAAGATTGATCAATATCTGCACAAGGAGGTGTTTCTGAGTTGATCACGTTCAGGCTTGGCATCCTTGAAGACTGCTGCATTGTTTGTCTGGCTTGGCATCCGTAAAGAATGTTGGTATTTGAACCTGTTGGTTAGAGGGGATTGTTCACTTTAAGGATTGTTCAAAGTGGTGTTGCAGATTGCAGAAGAGGGGATTCTTGCTGCAAGTCTGGTTGTATTGTTTTGCAGCTATATTTTGGTTTTGGGTTAGAGATGAGATTTATATTTTTGACGTGGAGGTCTTCTATAAATTCCTTGTTGTTAAAATCGCAACCAGTATAGTGCATTTGCTTCCTGGGTTGGAAGGACACTGGATGTAGTCATTGTTGGCCGAACCAGTATAGAAATCAGTGTTTGATTTTCTCTATCCCTACACTTTTACTTTGCATACGACTTTACTTTTCACGCAGTCAACTACGTTTTTTCGTTGCATATGATTTTTCATTACTTGCATTTCAAGAAAGTGTAAAAAGTTTAATACTCTGATTGCAAGACTGCAAAAAGATTTTGTTTTCGACAAAACACCAATTCACCCCCCCTTGGTGTAAAAATAAAGCCAACCTGTTTTCTAACACAATGTTTGTTCTATCCTTTGAACCTTAAGCATAAAATTGTGAAAAAAATCCCTTTTGAAATCTTTACCTTGAGTTGAGTTAAGAATATTTGTATGGTATTGATAAAGGTTCAAATTTGGGGTTGTTGGGAAATTTGAAAAAAAAGAAAGAAAGAGAATATGCAATGAGCTAAGTGTTGAGCAAGTATGAAAAATAAAAAGAAAAGAAAATAGAATGGAAGGAAAGAAAAGCTCAATGCCAAAAAGGGGAAAGTTGGGAAAAGTGAGATTGGTTTGTCTAAAGAAAGATTGTGCTTGAATGAGACATTTGTGAATGACTCTCTTAACTCAAGGATTTTGTGATCCAGAAAAACCAATGTCCTTCTTAGCCTAGCCACGTTACAAGCCATGGAAAGTGCTTGTGATGATAACTTGCTTATGAATGTGTTTTGATGTGTTTAAATGAATGGCAAAGTTGATTTATGTTACATTGTGATAGTAGAGTGAAAGAGACACCAACACCTCACTATACACCTTTGAGTTTGAGTGAAACACTTTTGAGTGCTTAAGTTATACATTTTTGAGTGCTTTGCAAGAGCGGCTGCAGCGGAATGGTTAGCGTAGAATAATAAACCAAGAGGGGGGTGGGGGTGAATTGGTTCTTAATTAAAATGTGTTCCTTTTAAAATTTCTTCTCAGTTTTCTTACTTAGTAAATAATTAATGTAAATAACAAGAGTAAGGGAGAGAGAAATTTGCACAGGTAGATTTTATACTGGTTTGGATCTTACCAATCCTACGTCCAGTTGCTAATCCAAAACATATTAACTTTCCACTAAAACAAAACAGTTACAAATAATAATCACAAAGAAAAACAATTTGTAAAAGTTCACAAAGAGATGAATCACCTCTCTTGAAACCACAAGAGATGAACCTGCACCTCCTTTAAATGTTCACAAAGGATGAATCACCTCCTTCGACTGCCTTACGAAGGATGAGTCTCTCCCAATCACTTCCTTAGCAGCACCAAGGATGAACCATTTATTCCTCTGTCACCGCAGTTGCAAAGTACTAGCACCACAGACAAGAGTTTCCTTAGTTGAGCAAGAGTACAAAATTCTCAAAGAGTTCAGAGTGTTTGAGCACAAGGGAAGAGTTGCTGATGGTGGATAAAAAGAGCCTATTTATAGACTCAAGCAAATACTCTTCCATTCTTCGAAACTGGCCATTTAACGCATTTAATGAATTAATATTACTGTTAATCGATTAAATTGAGTGCAACCGCTAGTTTTCAAAAACCATAAAACTCCAACGGCTGGTTTTAATCGATTATTCTAAGGATTAATCGATTAGCTAATCGATTAAAAACGGTATTAATCGATTATTCCCTTTCCAGTTGAGTTTTCAGCACCTTTAACATTTTAATCGATTAATACTTGATTTAATTGATTAAAATCGTACGTTTCTGATTCTGAACAGCAAATATAAATTATGAGAGTACAAGAATCAAAGCCTATTACAAATCTAAGTCCTAAACATCAAACTACAATTATTACAAAAGCTTTTTATAACAAAAACAAGTCTTCAAAGGATCTTCATGAATCTTGATAAATCTTGACTTGATTTGGGCATTGTCAAAACTTCATCTTTATCATTTTGCTAACATTCTCCCCTTTTTTGATGATGAACAAAAAGTCCTTTGATTTAAAGCTTTTGGTAATAATCTGGATAAAAACACAACTCATGAAAGACAAGGGCATTAGTGAATAACAATAAGCTTTAAGATATTTTCTCCCCCTTTTTGATCATAATTAAAAAGCTGTGTTTCATGTTCTCCCCCTAAGATAATACTCCCCCTTAATAAAAGCATGTATGCATAAAATATATTTCAAATATAAAGATCCATTCAAACATACATAATAGGAGATTTAAAACATATAATTTTAGGATAAAGAACTTTTTAAAAAAAAAAAATACATTGATCCATACAAGATAGGAATTTTAAAGCATATAGAAATATTGCTAAGTTTTCAACAATGCAAAAATGCGCAAAATGGATCAAACATGCAATCCTAAGAGATTTATAAAATTCCTAGATCTTTTCTAATGTTACCCCTTTAGAAATGTCTCCAATTTCATAATGATAATTTGTTGAGATTTTCGTTTTGAGGATTGTCAACTTTCTTATCTTCTTTTGTTGTCTTCTACAAGTCTTCATTATTACATGCATCTGATTTAACTGACTCAAGAGGTTTTGCCTCAAGGTCTACAATTTTATCAAAGACAACATGCTAGGAATAAAATTTTCTCAAATATTTTCAAAAAAATTTAAAATATTTTAAAAAAATCTTAAAAAAATAAACACTGTCCTTTGGGTTATATAAAAAAATTGGAATCATTTTACAACCTAAACATATCTACCACTTAGAACACCAAAATGCTTAATTTTACATTTATTTGAGGTATGACCCTTTTTCATACAATAAAAGCATGATATAAAGTTTGTGTTCCTATAAGTTGTTCCTTTTTCTACCCATGTTCTACGGGTTCTATTATTATGCTTATTTTTAATTTTAGGAACATACTTATTTTTAACAACCTTATTTTCATTATTTTTACTGCATTCTCCTAAGGTTGTGTGTTCTAGCAGTTTCTTAAAATCTATACAAGAAACACATTCATCACTACTAGTAAATTTACCCTTTTCAAAAAATAAAACTTTATTTTTCAAATCTTTATTTTCTTCAAAAATATTTTCAAAATTTAATTTTGAATTTTTATTTTCTTCAAGAATATTTTCAAGTTCTGATTTTAAATTTTTATTTTCTTCAGAAATATTTTCAAAATTTAATTTTAAATTTTTGAAATCCTTTTTCAATTTCTTATGAGCTTTATCTAATTTTTCTGATTCAACTATTAGTGTAGCATAGGTTTCATGGAATTCATCTTCACCAAATTGACTATAATTATATGAACAACTAGAGTTACTTACTTGACTAGCATTATTATCATCTGCCATTAAACAAATGTTGGCTTCTTCATCTGACTCGCTCAAATATGAAATTGTCTCATTGTCATCCTCCCATGCAATGTAGGCCTTCTTTTTCTTGAAGTTTTTCTTTTCTTTCTTTTCTTCACCCTTCTTTTGATTTGGGCAATCAACTTTTAAATGCCCCTTTTCTCCACAGCCATAATTTGATGGAGATCCTTGATTTTCTCTCTTTTCGTATCTGAATCTTCCTTTACCTTTTGATTTCATGAACTTGTTTAATCTTTTGATCACAAGACTCAAATTTTCTTAATCTTCCGAGTCTTCTTCTTCTATCCTACTTTTTCTCCTGTCAATCTCGGATTTGAAAGCCAATGTCTTTTTCTTTGTTTTGGCTTCTTCTTCATTGAGTCTTCCGAGATCAAGCTAATGCTCCTTCAATTTCCCAAATAGTATTTAGGTTTTGTGACTCAGTGATTGCGGTCACTTTCGATTGCCACGACCTATCTAAAGATTTCAAAATTTTAATGTTAAGCTCATCATTGTCAAATGACTTACCTAGTCCAATGAGATGATTTACAATGTTGGTGAAGCATTTCTGAACATCTAAAATTGTTTCTCCTTGATTCATCCTGAACATTTCATAATCTTGGATCAAGGTGTTCTTTCTTGCCCTCTTAACATCATCTATTCCTTCACGAGTTACTCTGAGTACATCCCACATCTCTTGAGCAATTTTACAAATGGAGACCCTGTAAAACTCGTCAACAGTCAGAGCAAATGTAATTATGTTTCGGGCTTTCACGTCAATTTGAATTCTTTTCTTTTCTTCAGCAGTTCAGAATCAATAGAATCAATAAAAATTTGCATTCTAACCTTCCAGAATGCATAGTTTTCACCTGTGAATAGAGGTGGTCTATTGATAGAGGCACCCTCTGCAAAAGTTTGATATGATCCTGCCATTTGAATGACTATCATACCTGGCTCTGATACCAATTGTCAGAGCGGCTTCAGCGGAAATAATAAACCAAGAAGGGGGGGGGTGAATTGGTTCTTAATTAAAATGTGTTCCTTTTAAAATTTCTTCTCAGTTTTCTTACTTAGCAAATAATTAATGTAAATAACAAGAGTAAGGGAAAGAGAAATTTGCACAGGTAGCTTTTATACTGGTTTGGATCTTACCAATCCTACGTCCAGTTGCTAATCCAAAACAGATTAAATTTCCACTAAAAAAAAGCAGTTACAAATAATAATCACAAAGAAAAATAATTTGTAAAAGTTTCGAAGACACCTCTCTTGAAACCACAAGAGATGAAACTGCACCTGCTTTAAATGTTCACAAAGGATGAATCACCTCCTTCGACTGCTTTACGAAGGACGAGTCTCTTCCAATCACTTCCTTAGCAGTACAAAGGATGAACCATTTATTCCTCTGTCACCGCAGTTGCAAAGTACCAGCACCACAGACAAGAGTTTCCTTAGCTGAGCAAGAGTACACAATTCTCAAAGAGTTCAGAGTGTTTGAGCACAAAGGAAGAGTTGCTGATGATGAATAAAAAGAGCCTATTTATAGGCTCAAGAAAATACTCTTTCATTCTTCGAAACTGGCCATTTAACGCTTTTAATCGATTAATATTACTGTTAATCAATTAAATTGAGTGTAATGGCTAGTTTTCAAAAACCAAAAAACTCCAACGACTAGTTTTAATCGATTATTCTAAGGATTAATCGATTAGATAATCGATTAAAAAAGGTATTAATCGATTATTCCCTTTCTAGTTGAGTTTTCAGCACCTTTAACATTTTAATCGATTAATACATGATTTAATTGATTAAAATCGTGCGTGTCTGATTCTGAACAACAAATATAAATTATGAGAGTACAAGAATCAAAACCTATTACAAATCTAAGTCCTAAACATCAAACTACAATTATTACAAAAGCTTTTTATAACAAAAACAAGTCTTCAAAGGATCTTCATGAATCTTGATAAATCTTGACTTGATTTGGGCATCATCAAAACTTCATCTTTATCATTTTGTTAACATGCTTGAGTGAAACACTGCCTTTGGTGAGGAATGGTTCCATGCATTAAAGAGAAGCATCTTTGTCTACCTATCGATTAATCATCTTTTTGCATCTGTTGTGTATTCATTGTTTTGTGAGAACCATAATTGAAGCTTAATTTGCTAAGACATCATTATTTCTTGACTGATCTTCTATGATGAGCATACATGATTGATTTACTTGTCTTAGAGAAAAATGCTTTTTTAATGTGCTTGACCGTTGTAGTATATCTATTTAATGTAAGTCAAGTTACAATTTTCCTTGAGGACAAACAAAGTTTCAAGTTTGGGGTTGTAATAACGGTTGAAAAACCGTTATTTTTATACTTAATTTTGATACTAAATGTACCCTTTTTGACTTAGAAACTTGGCTTGACTAATGTTTTTACTTTAATTTTGTGAATAAGGAAGTTGAGGTTATACTTGGTGATTTTATTACTAAATTCCCTTAATTTTGTAGGTTTTTGGAATGATTTGAAAGAAGGGTTGAAGTATCAAGGAGTTGCAGTGGAGAAAAGTCAACCAGAATGCAGAAAAGTCAACCAGAAAAGTCAACCAGTCAACCAGAGTGCAAAAAGGTCAACCAGTCAACCAGAGTGTAGAAAAGTTGCGCTGAGCGCCAGTTTTCACTGTTTTGCGCCTGAGCGCCACCGCTGAGCATTGTTTGAGTGTCGCACCTACTGCTGAGCTTCATTTTGGCGCTGAGCGCTAGCGACGCATGTTTTGGGCCAGGTTTATGCTATTTTTATGATCTATTTTGGGTGTGGGCCTATTTTCTGTTATTTTTTTGATCTATTTAAGTCGTAAAAGGAGATGTATCTTTTGGCAGAAGGAGATGCAGAAACACTCTTTTCACCCCTTGGAGGATGATGTTGGATGCGAAAGCTCCAATCTACAAATTCTAGGGTTTTATCTTTCATACTTTTCATTGTTTTCCTCTAGTTTCACCATGTGCATCGTGAACTAAACTTCTATTGTTGTTGGGAAAACAATGTAATCCTTTGAAACTCTCATGTGTTGAATTGATTTGTTAATCTGTATGCTTTACTTCATTAATTGTTAGAGTTTTTCCTCTATTCTCTATGCATGCTTTGTTTAACTCATTCAATAGCGTGATATTTGATTTTGTTGATATGAACATATCGCAAAATCTAGACATGGGGAATTCTCTCGGGAGCAATATTACCTAAGCATAGGGATAAGAGGACTGAGTGCCTTTAAGCTTCTATGCGAATGTAATGCATGATCAATTGCTAGGGAGACAAGACATTGTAAACTAGTAATTAGGAGTAGGCTCTCTTCACCGAGACATCAGGTTTAGGCTAAATTAGAGAGTGGCATTAACATTAATGAAGGAGTAGAATTTGTAAATACATAAGAGTGGATAGGATAAATTCGTAAACCCCAAAAACATAATTCATCCATATATCTTTCACCTGCATATTTTCTTGGTCACTTGATCAACCTTTGCATGCATGTTTATTTTCTGTTTTGCATTGAAAAACCCAAATTTCATTTCTCAAGTCATAAATAATCAACAACTCACATGCCAATTTAGGCCAATGAGTCTCTAGGGAAAACAATACTCGGACTTACCATTTATATTATTTGATACGATTCGGTACACTTGCCGGAGTCTTAACATTTGGCCAAATTGCCTACATCCAGTGTCTTGAAGCAAATGCACTATAATGGTCAAGGTTTTTACAACAAGGTTTCTATAGAGGCCTCCACGTAAAAATATAAAACACATGATGGACTCCGTTTTGGGAACTAAATGGAGATCCATGAAGGAAGCATCAACTTAAGCTAAGGCTAGGAGTTTGGAAGAAGAAGAAGGACTTATGGAGAACCATGGTAAAAGAAGATGGAAGAGGAAGATGGAGCTTGAAGGATTTTACTCTTGTGGAGAATCACTTACTAGTCTTCTTCTTTTATCTTTGTAAATATGTAAATTTCTTTTAGCTTTGTTTTAGAAGCTTAGCAGATTTTAGAGTAAAGTAGTGCATCATAAACCTTGATGTAGGTGAATATGTGCTTAAAATGGGTCATAAGAAGCCTTTGGAACATGTCAACATCAAGGAAGGCTTCTATACATTGAACTTGGACGGTAGTTAGGGGGGAAGGCTCCTAGACATTGAACTTGGATGGTAGTTAGGGGGGAAGGCTCCCATTCATCCCCCCTTGCCATAGGAAGCTTATAGCTCCTTTCTAGTGCATTAAATACTAGCCTACTCCTTCACCTATAAAAGGAGAGGCAACCTTGTATATTTTTTTAGAATTTGATTAAATGTAAAGTCGTTTTTCCAAAATTGCAAGACGTCTCTTCTTGAGTTCTCACCTTATGAAATTGTCTTTCTCTAGACTTCTTCTTACCTTCTCCTTCATGGTTGACCTCACCTCCTAGAAGGACTTCTACCTAGACCATCCAACATCTTCATCTCTTCATCTCTTCATCTATATTTGCTTCCACTACTATCATTGGTCATATGGAGTCCATCCATTGAAGAAGCTTCATCAACCCAATTGGAAGATCATCTTATGTTGAAGAAGCATCCTCAAAGCAACCTCCATCACCTCTCTAACCCTCTAACCAAAGTATAGGCATAAAACACCCAAAGAACAGCAACAAGATATGCCCTCTCCTGCAGTCTTTGTCAACTTTGAACAATCCTCAAAGTTTCGAGAACGCACGTCCTCTTCTTGTAATCAAAACAGGGTAGCCACAATCTTCACAAGATTGAGAGAAGTATATGATCAATTTTCCAGTACACCTTAATGTGCAGTATGATCAAGTCTTTATTTCAGCACAAGAACCTTGCTCTTCAAGCAACGATCAAAGAGAGAACGCCACGGTCTTCTTGATTAGTTCTTGGAGCGTTTTCATAGAGACCAAGACTTGAAACAACAGAATGAAAATGTTAGAATTACCAAAAGTCTCTGTAGAACACAAAATCACGTCTATATATAGTTTTCTGTAAACTAGACGCTCCCATAGTTGATTACGCTACTAATGTAGTCGACTTCAGTCAGATAGTTAAGACAATTAAGACATTTAGTAGCAATTAGACCAAATAAATTGATTGCACATTTAATTCAGTTGACTTGAAATTAATGCTTGGTCAAGAATACAAAATATAGTTGTTATAGCTTACAAGCATCAACAGAAATTCAAAACATAACTAACTAAGTCTAGTAGCTTGCGCATACAGTCGACTATGTCACTTCAATGTAGTTTTGAAAATCTTTCTTTGCAAAATTACTCACAACACTGTTTTTGAAAATCTGTGAAAAGTCACGAGTTTTATTCGACTTGCTTCATAATGAAGTCGACTTAAAACTTGTAGTTTTGCCACATATTATAAGTTCAACCAAGTGCATGTGGTTTTCTTTTCTAAAACATATGTTATGCAATCACATATGATATCTTATGTAGAAAGCAGTGAAAATGCACACATAGATAGAAGAACACAAACATGTTCTTCAAAAAACTCATACACAAGAATGTCTTGAACATGCATGCAACACATTTTAGTATATGTGTTATTAATAATGTGTTGTCATCATCAAAAACCAGAAGTACTGTGTGAGATGTTAACACTTTGGCAAGTGTACCAGATCGTATCAAGTAATAAAGAGACGGTAAGTCCAAATATCGTTTCCCAAGGGACTCTTAGGCCTAAACGTTCATGTGAATTGATTTCATAAGACTTGAATAAATAATAAATTTAATTGTGAATGCAAAATAAAAATTAAACATGGATGCAAGGGTTTTGGTCGATTGGCAAGAAAAAAGATATGGATGAATGAGGTTGTTGGGGTTTACGATTTCATTCTAATCCACTCTCAAATATCTACTATTCTTATTAGATTCAACTTTGTTATCAATGTTCAAACAACTTTCTATTTTACTCTAAACCCGGTCACAAATACTATTTTACTATCTCTAGTCTCCTTAGTAATCACTCATGCAATATCCACAGAAGCTTAAAGCAATTGACTTTCGTATTTCTATCTCTAGGTAATATGTATTCATCAAGAGAAATTCGTCATGTCTAGACCTAACTATACGTCTCCATATAGAAAGAATCAAAGATGATGCATTTGAATAACGTCTTAAACAAAGCATTGGCAAGAACGGAAGAAAAACTCAAACTATTGAATAACACAAGTATATGAATAAAATAAGAAATTCGATATAAGATGGTTTCAAAGAATTACATCGTTCCCCAACAATAAAGGTTTTAGTTCACCATAATCATGGTGAAACTAGATGAATTGAATGGAAAGAAGATAAAAGATAACCCTAGATTTCTGAAATTGGAGCTCTTGCATCCAAGATCCGCCTCCAAGGTGTGAAAACTGTGTTTCTGCGTCCTTTCTGCCAAAAAGATCCCCCTTCTGGTTCGATATAACAAAATTTTGGCCCAGGCCCATAAGTTCAACGCTCAGCACTAGGTTCACCGCTCAGCAGTGGTTGCGACACTCAAGTGGGATGCTCAGCGTTCACGCCCAGGCGTTTGGCAGTAACTTCGTTGGAGAGGCCAACGCTTAGCACTGATTCTGGTGCTCAGCGGTAGGCAGGCTCCATCTTCTCCCCTCAGCATCAGCGCTTAAGCGTCTGACAGAGTCTTTATTCAGCAAAGCTGGCGCTCAGCGCTGAACTGGTGCTGAGCGGTGGTTGCGACTCTTCATTTGTACCTTTCTTCATCCTTTCTTGAGTACAACTCCTTCTTACTTCAATATCCTTCATTAAATTCTCGTTAAGTCCTGTCAAAACAAGGAAAACTAAGCATAATACCCATAAAACCACCTTTCACTCTCTTATAACCTAACTAAAACAAAATGCATGATTGCAAGCTAGTTTCTAAGTCATAACGGGTGTGTTTTGTATCAAAATCAAGTATGAAAAGAACAGTTTTTTAACCGTTATAACAACCCCAAACTTAGAACTATGCTTGTCCTCAAGCAAACAAAACAAAATTTAGCTTTCCACATATCATCAAAATGGTTCAACACATTCAAAAACCTCTTTCTTTCACAACAAGTGACTACTCAATTCAGTGTTTCAATGGAATCTAATAGAGATGCACACATGCTTCACTTCATTACAACTCACATAATGTTCACATAATCATATAACTTCCAACAGATGCTATTCTTATGAATGATCAATTAACTAAGCACAGATGTAATCATGAATTCATGTAATTAGTCCTCACCAGATAAGGTGTTTCACTCAATCACTCAAGTGTTTCAAGAGGTCACTCTTTCCCTATACTATCTAAATGTCACATAGAACAAAATTGCCTTTCATCTACTCCAATCAACATTCTCACACGTAAATTCCATCACAAGGACTTTTCAAGGCTTATACTGAGGTTGGGCTAACAAGAAAAAATGGTTTTTCTGGATCACAAAATCCTCGAGTTAAGAGAGTTATTTAAACATTCATATTCAAGCACAAACTCTCTCTTTCACCAATCTCACTCATTCCCAACTTTCCCTTTTTCTTTTGCATTGAGATTTTCTTTTCATGCTTATCTTTTCTTTCCTATCTTTTTCATGCTTTTTCATTCAACACATTAACTCAATGCTTTTCTTTGCCTTTCAGTTCTCCCAACAACCCCAAACTTGAACCTTTATCAATACCATGCAATTATTCTCATCTCAACTCAAGCTAAAGATTTTTCACAAGGTTTCCACATAAAATGTTTAACGCTTAGGTTCAAAAAGGTCACATGGTTCTCTTTACTTTGGGACGAAAATTTAGCTAAGTAAGGGCTTCCAAAAATGGCCTTGATCATATGACATCAACATGCAATTCAATCAATAAAAAAGATTTAGGCAAAATCACTCATGCTTTCAAGTAAATAGCAAATATATCAACTAAAACTCTGGAGCTCAAAATCCCACTCATAAGTTCAATATTTCCACAATCATAATCATACACCCTGCTTAGAATCATAATCACAATCATAAACTCATCATGCATCTGTTCACACAATTTTTGAACACTTCACCTGTATGTAAGCATGTAAAGCAATCTCAATCATCATCCACATCAAGCATCAGCAAGCACACTCATCATGCAATCAACAAGTCAAGCCATCATCAGATAAGGTGTTCAAAGCAAGTACAACAAAAACCTACACTACTCAACAGAAGCAAACCTATACTAAGAATTCAAAAACAAAAACACAAATAAAAGATAAGAAAATCTTGGGTTGCCTCCCAGTAAGCGCTTGTTTAACGTCACGAGCCTGACCCAAACCTTACGCATCCTTCAACTTCATCACAGTGGAAAGGCATTCAACTTCTCCTCCCAGATAATGCTTGAGTCTCTGTCCATTCACCACCCAACTTTTATTTGGATCAATATCATTCGGATTCATTAATTCAACCGCTCCATGAGGATGCACATTTTTTATTATGAAAGGCCCCAACCATTTTGACTTCAATTTCCCAAGAAATAGCTTCAACCTTGAATTAAATAATAACACCTGCTCCCCTGGGTTGAACACCCTTTTTATTAATTTCCTGTCATGATAAAATTTTACCTTTTCTTTATAACTCTTAGACGAGTCATAAGCATGTAACTGCATCTCTTCATGCTCCAACATTTGCCTTCACGCTTACTTTAAGTTGTATGAGGATCAAAATTCAAAAATTTCAACGCCCACAAAGCTTTATGCTCTATCTCCATCGGCAAGTGACATGTTTTCCCATACACCAACTAAAAAGGTGATAACCCCATGGAAGTCTTCATAGCCGTCCTGTATGCCCAAGGAGCATCATCTAGTTTATGTGACCAATCTTTTCTTGAAACAACAACTGTCTTTTCTAAAATCTTCTTTATCTCCCTGTTGGAAACTTTAGCTTGGCCATTTGTCTGTGGATGATAGGGTGCCGCCATTTTATGTCTCACTCCATAATGTTTAAGTACCTTTGCCAGTTGAGAGTTACAAAAATGAGATCCCCCATCACTGATGTGTACCCTGGGAGTTCCAAAACGTGAGAAAATTTGCCTTTTTAAGAATTTGATCACAGTATTGGCATCATTCTTGGGACATGCTAAAGCTTCAACCCATTTACTCACATAATCAACTGCCACCAATATATACTCATTATTAAAAGATGTTGGAAAGGGCTCAACAAAATCAATATCCCAGCAGTCAAAGACTTCTACCTCTAGAATGCCTTGTAATGACACCTCATGTCGTCTTGGAGTAGCCCCCGTCCTTTGACATTTATCACAATTTCTGGCATGATTATGAGCATCTTTAAACAAAGTAGGCCAATAAAACCCTAACTGAAGAATTTTTGCAGCAGTTCTTTCTCCATTATAATGACCTCCATAGGGTGAATCATGACAATGCCAAAGAATTCCTTCTGCTTCTTCTCTCATCACACATCTCCTTAAAAGATTATCAGCTCCAATTTTGAATAAATAAGGATCATCCCATATGAACTGCTTAGCATCATGTAAAAATTTTTCTTCTGTTGCCAATTCAATTCTTCTGGAATAACTCCTGTAGCTTTAAAATTAGCCATGTCAAAAAACCATGGCCTTTGCTGAATATACAAGAGTGTTTAATCTCAAATAGACTCCCAGATTTCCTTCTCCTTGTTTGTGACTTCTTTGTTGACTAACTAAGATAAATGATCAGCAATCAAATTATCACTTCCCTTTTTATCACGAATCTCCATATCAAACTCTTGCAACAAGAGCACCCATCTCACTAACCGTGGCTTTGAATATGGTTTTGTCAACAAATACTTTATGGCTGCATGATCAGTGTAAATAATTACTTTAGATCCAATGAGATAGGATCTAAACTTCTCCAACACATAGACTATGGCCAAAAATTCCTTTTCTGTAGTGGCATAATTCAATTGAGCTTCATTCAAGACTTTGCTAGCATAGTAGATAGCATGAAACACCTTCTCCTTCCTTTGACCAAGCACAACGCCTATAGCATAATCACTAGCATCACACATGAGCTCAAAATCTTTACTCCAATCTAGAGCTACAATCACCGGGGCAGAAACCAAGCTTTTCTTCAAAACATCAAAAGCCTGTAGACATTCTTCACTCATTACAAATGGTGTATCTTTGACAAGTAAATTAATCAAAGGTTTAGCAATCTTTGAAAAGTCTTTGATAAATCTTCTATAAAACCCAGCATGACGTAAGAAACTTCGAATTCCTTTTACATTCATAGGAGGTGGAAGTTTTTCAATGACCTCCACTTTTGCTTTGTCCACTTTAATCCCCCTAGCCGAAATCTTATGCCCCAAAACAATTCCTTCTGTTACCATGAAATGGCACTTTTCCCAATTTAGAACAAGATTTGTTTGAACACATCTTTTAAGAATAACGTCCAGGTTGGTCAACCACTTCTGAAAGGAATCTCCAAACACTGAAAATTTATCCATGAAGACTTCTATACTCTTCTCCATAAAATCTGCAAAAATCGCTTGCATATACCTTTGAAATGTAGTTGAGGCATTACATAATCCAAAGGGCACTTTTCTATATGCAAATACACCAAACGGACATGTAAAAGTTGTCTTCTCCTGATCATCAGGATCCACCACAATCTGATTATATCCAGAATACCCATCTAGGAAGCAATAATAAGCTTGTCCAGCCAATCTTTCTGGCATCTGATCCATGAAAGGAAGAGGATTATGATCCTTCCTAGTGGTTGTATTTAACTTCCTGTAATCAATGCACATCCGCCACCCAGTAACCGTCCTCGTAGGAATAAGCTCATTCTTTTCATTATTAATCACCGTCATCCCTCCTTTCTTTGAACTACCTATACTGGACTTACCCATTTACTGTCAGAAATTGGGTAAATGATACCAGACTCCAAGAGCTTCAACACTTCTTTTCTGACTAGTTGCTTCATTACCGGATTAAGCCTCCTCTATGGTTGAGCTACTAGCCTATAATCATCCTCCATAAAAATTCGATGGATGCAAAATGTAGGGCTTATTCCTTTAAGATTTGAAATTGACCACCCTATAGCACCTTTATTGGCTTTTAAAACTCCAACCAACTTCTCTTCTTCTACTGGAGATAATGAGTTACTAATAATAACTAGCTTTTCTCCTTCATCCTCTAAGAACACATACTTCAAATGTGGTGGTAACTCCTTCAACTCAAGCTTATTTTCTTTAACTTTCTCCTTGGGCTCAATCCTCTCAAAACTTGCCTTCTCTGTTGGGATTTCTTTTGACACCTCTGATAACAGTCTAAAAACCATTATTTTCATGCTTAAATTGATAACAAAATACACCCTTTATGGCTTAGAATGAGCTTAGAATCAAGTAAAACACTTAAGTTGAGTCATTTGAGAGTCAAAAGTTGTTTATAGAGATATTATGCTTGTTTTGCAGGGTTTTGATGAGAATTAAGGATGGAATTGAAGAAGGAAAGTCTTAGACTCAAGGAAGAAGAAGAAAAATGAAGAAAAGAAGAGTCTATGCACCACTTAGCGTCAAAATGCACCGCTCAGCATCAAAATGCACCGTTGAGCGCCATGATTCGAGGGAAAGCCACTGTCTGGCGCCCAGAAGTGAAGCTGAGCGTCCAAGGCGATTAGAGGCAAACCGCTCAGCGGTGAAACTAACCGTTGAGCGGTGGTGCCACTTGAGGGAAACCGCTGAGCGGTAAAATACGACGCTGAGCGGTGGTCTGCTAGGCTTGGGCCTAAATTCTGTTACTTTTCTGTGCTATATATAGCCCTAGTGCGATTTGAGAATTATTCTTTTGGTAGAAGAAGACGTCCAGAGCTGTTCTACACTCCTTGGAGAAGATTTCTTGGATGCTTAGGCTCCAATTTATCATATCTAGGGTTTGTTTTTCCATTCTTTTATTGTATTTCTTCTAGTTTCACCATCTAAATGGTGAACTAAACCCTTTGTTTTTGAGGAACAATGTAATCTTTTGAAACCCTCTTATATTGAAACTCTTGTTTTATTCATATGCTTGCATATGCTGTTATTATGAATTTTTGGGTTCTTTATCTATGCTCTATGCTATTATCATTTAACTCATTTGATAAACAGATGTTTGCCTTGGTCGATACGGGGACGTACGGGGAAGTCATGAATTGATAGGGAATTCCTTGATTAAGCAATACCACCTAAGGATAGGGGGTAGGACGATCAATTGTATTTTACTTCTGTGGTACTTGCATTGCTAGTTACTAGGGGAGACTAGGGATAGTAAGCCAGTAACTAGTAGTAGGCTCTTCTCGCCGAGGGATCGGGTTTAGGGTAGACTAAGAAAGTTTGCATGACAATTAGATAATAAAGAGAATTTAATAAGAAGAGTAGATATAAGAGAGTGGATAAGATGAAATTGTAAACCCCAACAACTCCATTCATCCATATCTTTTTCTTGCCAATTGAATCAATTGCATTTGCATGTTTACTTTTTGTTTTTGCATTCAAACCACAAATTAATTTTCTCTACAAGTCTTACGATATTGATTTACACGAAAGATAAGGCCTTTGATTCCTTTGGGAGAACGATATTGGGTTTACCAATTATATTACTTGATACGATCTGGTACGCTTGCCAGGGTCTTAACAACCTCCAAATCCCTCAAGCATTCTTCAATCAACTTTTCCTCCTCTTCATTTAAGTCTTCACGATCATCAATAAGAGTTTTTTCAAGTGGAGACACCTTACGCATCTTATTCCCTTGCACCATACAGAGTTCATCAACAATATCAACCTGAAAACATGCTTTATCATCTTTAGGATTGACATTGCTTGAAACATGTCATAGTCCACCTATTCATCTTGCACTCTGACTTTAAGCTTGACATTCTTTACATCAATCAAGATCCTGACCGTCTTTATAAATGGTCTTCCAAGAATCAGAGGCGCATCTCCATTCTCCTCTATCTCCATTATGACAAAATCCACTAGGAATAAGAACTTATCCACCTTTACTATCATATCTTCAGCCACTCCATATGGATATTTGAGAGATCTATCCGCCAATTGAAGAGTCATTCTTGTCGGCTTAAGTTCCATTATGTCCTTCATCTTATACAATCAACATTCTCACATACAAATGTCATCACAAAGACTTTTCCAAGGCTTATAATGAGGTTGGGTTAATCAAGAAAAATTCGTTTTTCTGCAACACAAGATCCTTGAGTGAAGAGAGTTATTTTAGCATCCAAAGTTCAAGCACAAACTCTCTTTTTAACCAATCTTACTCATTCCCAACTTCTTTCCTTTTTCTCTTTATATTGAGCTCATTTTTCATGCTTTTTCTTTCTTCTCTTTTCTTTTCTCATGCTTTTCTTTCATTCAACACTTGAACTCAATGCCTTTCTTTTTCCTTTCAATTTCCCCCACAACCCCAAACTTGAACTTTGGCAATATAATACAATTATTCTCAACCCAACTCAAGGTAAAAATTTTCAAAGCCAGGGTTTTCATCCTGTTTCAAGGCTATGGTTCAAAAAGGATAGAACACATGGTTCTCTTTCCTTTGGGTTAATATTTGGCTAAGAATGGCTTCCAAAAATGGCCTTAATCATATGACATAAACATGCAATTCAATCAATCATAAAGATTCAGGCAATATCATTCATGCTTCTATATGAATAGAACATATATATCAACGAATACTCTGGAGTTCAAAACCTCACACAACTGTGCTTTTCTCAAACGTCATCCATACACCCTGCTTGGCATCATAATCACAATCATAAATCATCACACATCTGTTCACAAAGCTAGTGAATCATTCACTGTACATTAACATGCAACACAAACTCAATCGTCATCCACATCCAATCATCATTTGAGAAAACTCATCATCCAATATCATCAAGTCAAACCATAATCAGAAATAGTGTTCAAGCCAAGCACAGACACCTACACTACTCAACAGAATTCAACCTATTCTAAAAATTCAAAGTACAAAAGTGAAAGATAAAATCTCTATTCTAAGCATGCACATCCATCAGTAGATGCCCTCTCAACTCATATCATCATCGGAGTCCTCATCCTCTCCAGCCTCTGCATCCTCAAAGTTATCATCTTTGTCATCATCCTTCCTGATTGGAGCTTCAGCTACTCCAGCTCCACTCGCCTCTGCCTTCTCTGGCCAAGCCACTCTGTTGTTGAACTCATCCATCGTCCACCTATGAGCAGGAGGTGTGTCGTACATGCCTATTGTTAAACCCCTGGCAAGTGTACCAGATCGTATCAAGTAATAATAATTGGTAAACCCAATATCGTTCTTCCCAAAGGACTCTTAAGGCCTCATCTTTCGTGTAAACTAATTGTTTAATACTTGAGAAAAGAAATTAATTTGAATGATTAAAATGCAAAACAAAAGTAAACATGCAAATGCAGTGATTCAATTGGCTTCAAGAAAATATGGATGAGTGGAGTTGTTGGGGTTTACAATTTCATCTTATCCACCCTCATATATCTACTCTCCTTATTCACTTTGCTTATTTATGATATTGCCATGCAAAATTTCTTGGTCTACCCTTAACCCAATCCCTTGGTGAAAAGAGCCTATTACTAATTACCAGCTTGTTATCCCTAGCCTCCCCTAGTAATTAATAATGCATGATAAACAGAAGCAAAATACAATTGATCATCCTACCCCTATCCCTAGGCAGTATTATCATAATCAAGGAATTCTCCCCAGTTCATGACATTACTGTACGTCCCCGTATCAATAAAGACAAACAACATCTACTGAATGAGTTAAACGGTAAAAGCATTAAGCAAAGGTAAAGAACCCAACAATTGATAAATCAAGTCTATGCAAGCATATAAAGTAAATAAGAATTTGGATATATGAGAGTTTCAAAAGATTACATTGTTCCCCAACAACAAAGGGTTTAGTTCACCATAATCATGGTGAACCTAGATGAAATATAATGAAAGAATGGAAAAGCAAACCCTAGGTTTGATAAAGTGGAGCCTAAGCATCCAAGAAATCTCCTCCAAGGTGTGTAGAGCAGCTCTGGACGTTTCTCTCTGCCAAAAGAATTCATTTGGATTCGCACTGGGGCTATATATAAGCCAAAAAGATAATAGAAAGATCTCAGAATCCAAAATATAAAAGCAGACAATCGCCCAGGCCCCAATTTAACCGCTCAGCGGTTTGCCTCAAGCCGCAGGACCGCTCAGCACCCAAAACTGCCGCTCAGCGCCAAAAGCTGACCGCTCAGCGCCCTGGTCAACCGGTCAGCGCTCTGGTCAACTTTTTTGGTTGACTGGTTGACTTTTATGGATTCTGGTTGACTTTTTAGCACTCCAACCATTTAACACTTCAACCTTTCTTCCAATTCATTCCAAAAACCTACAAAGTCAAGGGAAATAAAGCATAAAACCAAGAAAACCAACTTTTGACTCTCGCATGACTCAACTAAGTGTTTTACTTGATTTTAAGCTCATTCTAAGCCATAAAGGGTGTGTTTTAATATCAAATTTAAGCATGAAAATAACGGTTTTTAGGCCGTTATCACCTATGATCATCTCGGCAATAACAACCTGTCCTTGGGGTGGAGAGACCTTGAATGTATGCAAAATTCTTATAACTGATGATGGATGAAACCAAAATGTAGTGCTCTCTCAAAAACCCCAAACTTAGATTATGAATGATGCAAAAGTGATAGGGAATGGATTTTCTAAAATGCAACAATTAAACCCTAAATACAATTCCCACTCACTTTACTCACTTATGCAACAATTAAGCCCTAAATGCAATTAGAACAATATTAAAACATTCAACAATAATAAATCAATCAACTGGGTTGCCTCCCAGGTAGCGCTTGTTTAACGTCACGAGCCTGACCCAAACATTTCTAGCACCCATCAGTAAGTGCAATCCTTTCTAACACCCATCAGTAGGTGTACCTTTTTGTATCCCTCGGTAGATACATAAAAATTAGCATCCCTCAGTAGATGCTACCCAAAAATTGTTTAAAAATCCAAAGAATTATATGTCCAAAATAAAATAAACCTAAAACTAAAAATGTTTTACAATAAGTGGGATTCAATAAAATAACATCATGTCTTCCCATCCCAGTTGGGATCTATCTTTCCAACTCATTAGCTGCCTTCTATCCACTCTTCTGATGGCTATGGTGTATGGTCTTCAAATCTCCACCACTCCACCTTCTTTAATCTTGTTCACAATCCAATTTCTATTCTTAAATCTTACTTGTGAACCACGTGCAAGTGTTATATCCTCTGAGTGGATTATTCCTCCTTTATCAACCTCTTCATCTTTAGGTACCTGCAAAACATTACAACTGTCAATATTAGTACCTATTGTGCTATCTTTGGATGCAGCTTCCCTTATGGACGTTTTATGTCTGACTCTCTTTTTAACTCGAACATTATTTTCTTGAGAGCCATTATACAATAGCATATTCTCTTTATCTCTCATCATGATTCTTCCATCATAGACACTAATAAGCATCTTTGAAGTCGCCATGAAAGGTCTTCCAAGAATCACTGGAATCCTCTCATCATTTTCCATTCCCATGACTATAAAGTCCACCAAGAATTCTAACTGCTCAACACGCACAATCACATTCTCCACCATACCAAGCGGCTTTTTAGTGGACCCATCCGCCACCGTCACATTAAGATTAGACAGTTTTAACACTAGTCCTCCAATTTCCTTAAAGAAGCGCTTAGGCATCATATTAATGCTAGATCCAGAATCTATCATAGCTCCTCCTACATCAACATCATTCACAACACATGAAAGAGTCAAACATCCTGGATCTTTTATCTTAGGCGGATGATTTTTCTTTTGAGGTTTAATAGCAGGTTCCTGTTCCTCTTCATCAAGATCTATCACATCTCCAAGATAATATTTTATTCTCTCAGAGTACACAGGAATTTGCTTAATCACTGAAGGCACCACAGTCACTTGGTTAAAAGTTTCTCCAAATTTCCCATTGTGACTCCCTCTTTCCTCATTTTCTCTCCTTTCTTTCTCATTTTTAATTTTTTTTTCAAACCTCTCCTCTTCTTTATCTTCCTCACCGTTCTTAACCTCGTTATTTTCACTCATCTCTTCATCTTCCTCCTCACTACTTTCTACCTTAATAACTTCCTCTTCTGATTTTCTTTTGCTCCTTGTTACAATAACCTTGCACTCCTCTTTAGGGTTAACATCAGTATTAGCCCTAAATTGGTTTTTCTCTGTAGTTTCCACCCGCTTTGACAGTTGACCAATTTCGATCTCCAAAGATCTTAAATTGGCTTGGTCACTTGCATGTTGAGACTCATAAACCTTCAAAAATTTATCAAATCTATCATTAAGGCTTCTGACAGTCTCTATCAAATTATTAACCTGTTGCCACAAGGGTGATGGTTGCTGCGGTCGGAAGCCTCCTGTTTGCCCAGATGGGTTATTCTGAGTTTGCCCAATACTAGGATGGTTTTTCCAACCTTGGCTAGAGTTGCCTTGGTTGAAATTTGATTCCCCATATAATTTGCCTTCTGTTGCATCTCCTCTGGCATAACACATTGACCATTTATATGGTCACCACCACAGAACTCACAAAGTTGTTAAGCTTGGGAGACATTCCTAATTTCCTTTGGAAGTTATGAGAGAATCTTCGTCAAATTGTCTAGCTTTTGAGTGAGAAGATGATTCTGAGCTAGCATAGCATCATCTGCAGGAAGATGCAAAACTCCCTTCTTCTACATTGGTACGCCCCTTTCACTGTAAGTTTCCTGCTCATTCACAGCCATACTCTCAATCAAGTCATAGGCTTCATCCTCAATCTTTCTCTTTATCTCACCTCCTGCTGAGGCGTCCAACATCATCTTCGACTGTGTATTCAGGCCTCCTAGGTAAGCAAGAACTAACATTGTCTTGTCAAACCCATGAACTGGCGTCTTCGTCAACAAGCCTTTAAACCTATCCCATGCTTGCCCGAGAGTTTCTTCCATGCCCTGTTTAAATGATGAGATCTCCAACCTTCCCTGGGTGACTTTGGACTGTGGAATATTTGTTGACAAATTTGGTTGCCACAGTTTCCCACGTAGTGAATGTTCCTTCTGGAAAGGAATTTAACCATGTCTTAGCATTGCCTCCCAATGAGAATGGAAACAAGCTAAGTTTTACTTGTTCATCTGACACTCCAGTCATCTTCACAGTATTGCAAATTTCACTAAATGTTGTCAAATTATCATACGGATTCTCATTAGACAAACTGTGAAATTGGTTGCTTTGTACAAGATGAATTAACGCAGGATTCATCACCATGTTGATCGTATGATCTGTTGGCATGGCTATGTTGTTAAAGTGGAAAGGGCCAACAACATTAGATTGATCCGCTAGAGTGCGTCTTGGAGGAGGTTGCTCAGCTGCCATCTCCTCTGATCTTTGTTCTGGTGAATGTAATAATAGTCTGTCAGGAGAAGGAAACAAATCCCCAGATGGGCGTCTAACTCTCCTTCCCTTTGTATCACTTAAGCCTTCAAGAAGAGGTTGCGTGTTTTTCTTCCTCCTAGTATGTCTAGTCTCTGCATTCACAAGAAACACAAACCCTAGTAGCACTTTTATATAAAAACAAAAACAAAAACAAAAACAAAAACAAAATATATACAAACAAGTCAAATTTAATCAATTTACACTACTTGAAAAGTTAAACCACGAGTCCCCGACAACGGTGCCAAAAACTTGTTAAACCCCTGGCAAGTGTACCAGATCGTATCAAGTAATAATAGATGGTAAGACAAAATATCGTTCTCCCAAAGGACTCTTAGGCCTTATCTTTCATGTAAATTGATTTTATAATACTTGAAAGAAGAAATAATTTTGAGTGTTTTAATGCAAGACGAAAATAAACATACAAAATGCAATGAATCAATTGGCTAGAAGAAACTATGGATGAATGGAGTTGTTGGGGTTTACAATTTCATCTTATCCACCCTCTTATATCTACTCTTATTTAATTCGCCTATTTATCATATTATCATGCAAACTTTCTTGGTCTACCTTAAACCCAATCTCTTGGCGAATAGAGCCTATTACTAATTATTGGCTTCCTATCTCTAGCCTCCCCTAGTAACTAATAATGCATGATAAACATAAGCAAAATAAAATTAATCGTCCTACTCCTATCTCTAAGTGGTATTAGCTTAATCAAGGAATTCCCCCAGTTCATGACATTACTGTACGTCTCCGTATTAATAAAGATATACAACATTTACCGAATGAGTTAAACGATAAAAGCATTAAGCAAAGGTAAGGAACCCAACAATTAATAATATAAGCATATGCAAGCATATGAATAAAATAAGAATTTCAATATAAGAGAGTTTCAAAAGATTACATTGTTCCTCAACAACAAAGGGTTTGGTTCACCATAGACATGGTGAACTAGATGGAATTAAATGAAAGTATGGAAGAATAAACCCTAAATTTGGTAGATTAGAGCCTAAGCATCCAAGGAACTGCCTCCGAGGAGTGTAGAACAACTCTTGACGTCTCTGCCTGCCAAAAGAATTGCTTTAAGAATCGCACTAGGCTATTTATAGCACATAAAAGTAACAGAATTTAAGCCCAAGCCCATCTGATGGACGCTCAGCGCTTAATTTGGCCGCTCAACTGTTTGCCTCTAATTGCAAAACCGCTCAGCGGTCCAATACGCCACTCAGCGGTGACCCTCTAATCGCACAGGATGCTCAACGGTGCCGCTCAAGCGAGAAATAATGACTTCACCCACGAAACTGGCGCTCACACTGGAATTGGCGCTGAGCGGTGCAGTTGACTCTTCTTTTCATCCTTTTTCTCCTTCTTTCATGAGTCTAAGTCCTCCCCTCTTTACTTCCATCGTCAATTCTCATAAAAACCCTGCAAAACAATGCAAAACAAGCATAATATCTCTAAAAACAAATTTTGACTCTCATGTGACTCAACTAAGTGTTTTACTTGAGTCTTAAGCTCATTCTAAGCCATAAAGGGTGTGTTTTAATATCAAATTTAAGTATAAAAATAACGATTTTCCAACCGTTATCACAAAACAAACACAAAACAAATAATAAACCAAAACAGACACAGAACAAAAAAACAAAATAGACTTCATACTAAAATTCTAAGCCTCTATTCTGATTCATAAAATTTCCATGGAATCCTCTTCACTAGACTCTTCTTCACTTGAATCTTCAATTGGAGAATCATTTTTATTCTTTTTCTGATGCAGAGCGTCCATCTTCTGTTCGAGTCTGTTAACTTTTTCCAAAACCAATCTTTCAAAATTGCTTCCAGAACTTTGAACCATATTCTCTTCATCCTTTAAGCACCATCCCTTTGTGGTCTTCACAAGGCCAAGGGAAGTCAAGGTGTTTCGATTTATCACATTTGACTAGTTACAAGAGCATTTTTTTTCACCAGTAACATCCACATCTTGAAGGGTCAGGATTTTGCTGATAAACACAACATATGGTAGTTTTCGTGGAAATTTGATTCTTGCATCAATCATATGATCTTTTATTACTTCCACCCAATTGGTAGGAACATCATTCTTGATGGCATACAACAGAAAAACATCTTGAGTTGTCATTTTGTCTTGTAGAAATCTAGCAGGTAAAATCACCCAAACAAGAATGTGTGTTGTTATCTTTTCTTCTTTATTCAGTCCCTCATGCACATATAATCTTTCAATTTTGTATCTCCAGAAAACCTTAACTAGTTACTGTTCACGTTGTTTTTCTTCAGCCATTTGTTTCTTTCTGAGTACCATAAGTGAGAGAATAACCCTTCAGCATTTAATCCTGCAACTTGAAACCAAACATCATTGTCAATGTGAATATTTACTCCTTTTACTCGAGAATGAAGGACACCATCTATGTTTCTCATATTATTATAGAAGACCCTTACTAAGTCAGGGTACCAATCACCCTTCATCTGGACAAGTGTAGAGAGACCTTGAGTTTCAATCCATTCTTGGAAGTGAATCCCTTTTTTTCAAATAAGTCCAGGTTCAGATATTTGTGAGGAACAATACGTTTATACATTGTCCACCTCAAAAACTCTAGACGACTCTCCTCATCACTAATCCACCCGGAGAGATCATCATTTCTTGCAGCCACAACAGTGTTTCCTCTATCTCTTGAAGGATGTGATGAAGAAGCCATTTGAATTTGGATACCAGATAATTTTCCTTAATACAAGGTTTAGTATCTTTGTACTTACAGAACAATGAATCAGGGTTTAGAAACAACTCAGTGTACATAAGATTTTCAAATTCAGTATATATAAGGATGGATCCATAATGAGTGGTATCAATATTTGACGTGGATCTCATCGCTTCAAATATTACGTCAAGTGGCTTCAAAATCGACATAATATTGGTTGTTAAAAATAAAAAAAAAATAAAAGAATGGTGCAGTTCTTTATATTCAAATTAAATCTATTACTGAACTTATATTGAAACCGTATACTTTCTATAAATCTCTAAATCATATTCTCAAATGGTTTCTTCATCTTCACGGCGTGGAAAGAAAGCTGCATAAGTTGTAAGAAATGCTAGTCAAAATGGTTGAATAAGCGATGATGAAGCATGATACAAATTTGGATGATCTAGAAAACTCTTCTAGGTAATCCCTTACAAGTTCTTGGATCTGGAATTATTCAGAAGTGAAGGGTTTCTTTTTCAAGAATGGCTGGTGTTTCAAAATGTTTTTTTTTTCATCTAATGATCTCAATATTCGACGTCGACTGTGTAAATAGATTCAAAATTTAAATTCTCTTGAAGTTGTTTCCCTAATAAGAAATCAGACAGCTCTGAAATCTAACGGTAGAAAACAAATCCAAGACAATTTAAAAGAAGAATCAAACATTGCCAAATGATGAAATTAAACAACTTTTTTATAAATATATTTCATTTCTCATAATTGTTTCAGCATTAAACATATTTTGAACCATATTTGTTTTTCCTAAGGACTTCCCTTTCAGTAAGATAACTAAACCATTACTATACTAAAAAAAGAATTTTGTTGACTTGAATTCCAAAGGCCACCTTCATATGACCTGAGGCCTGAATGTGACACTTTGAAATTCAAGTCAGCAAATTACAATTTGAAGAACAAAGATGTTTCGAAATCTAAGGAAAGAAAAGCGCTCAAAAGATAAAAAAACATGAATCCTAATATGTTCAGTACGAAAACAAGATGGATGGCATTACAAGAAAAGCACATCTATATTTATAGATGAAACGATGTCGTCTAATTATTTTAGTTCTCAAAATTGTTTCAGTATTAAACATATTGTGAACCATATTTCTTTTTCTTCGCCATTTCCCTTGCAGTAAGATAAGTTAACCATCTCTGTACTATAAAAAGCATTTTGTTGACTTCAATTTCAATGGCCACCCTAATATGAATTGAGGCCTGAATGCGACACTTTCAAATTGAAGTGAGAAAATTTCAATTTAAAGAACATATATGTTATGAAATCTAAGAGAAGGACAATGACAAAGAGATAAAAAACATGAATCATAATGTTCAATACAGAAACAGGAAGCAAGGCATTAGTGAAATGCTAGCTATACTTATATATGAATTGATTATGTACATTAGATCGTATAATTATGCTCACTTGAATGAACGTTGAATACCAGCTAACTTCGACGTTCAAACATTATTCAGTGAAAAAATAAAAAATCTCTTTGAATATTGATAATAACTGTTTCTAATGAAAAATATGTGGAAGATCTATGAGTCTTGGACTTTAAAGTGAGAGTTTAAAATAAAAAAGAAAAAATAATAAAAAATGAGCGACCTTTTACTTCTGGATGAAAATTAAAATGTCGTAGCCCCAACCAATTCATCGTAATTGGTGCTCTGGTAAAAGCACACAATTAATGGTCCCAACCCAACCACTCCAATGCCCTTCATGTCGATGCCCGTAACTTCTATGCCCCAAGAGGCTTCGCCGTTTGATTGAAAGAAAAATAAAAAATAAAGGAAGTATCCGAAGAAATAAGTTAACAGATTTTGATTTCATTTGAAGTTGTACCATTTAAAAACCTAACCTACATACCTTCCCTAACCAAATTCACGTTAACCTTTTTCCTTTGTTCTCCCACCATTCCTTAACTAAACGAAGACAATTCTTTGTTATCCATGAAAACATGGTGGAATAACAAAGAAAAATGTTAACACTTATGAATTTCAAAAAAATTCTCCATTGTTTTCCTTTTTTTCTTTTTTTATTTACTTTCTGTTTTTCGTTGTAAAAGTGATAATGGTTGGAACACCGTTATTTTTATACTTAAATTTGATATTAAAACACACCCTTTATGACATAGAATGAGCTTAAGACTCAAGTAAAACACTTAGTTGAGTGACATGAGAGTCAAAAGTTGTTTTTAGAGATATTATGCTTCTTTGAAAAAGGATAAAAAGAAGAGCCAAGTGCACCACTGATCGGTGTCGCACCCCATTCAAATTTAATGTTCATAAAGAATGCAGTATAGACTAGGAAGTGACTCCTAGGTCGTCTTTCAAGGACCAAACTGTGGTTCGAAAATCAGGTCAAACACGAAGTGGTGGGGTTTTTTGAAAGGTTTTGTGAATGCAGATCAATTAAATTAAAACACAGATGCAAACAGAAATGTAAACAGAAATGCAAACAGAAATGTAAAAACAGAATCAAATACAGAATAAAAATGAATGGTCATTAACTCAATCACTATGCTTCCAATCACAGATTAACGACAAGTACACACTACTCTAATCCAAATCAAACACAAATCCTCCAACTAAGTGAAGGCTAATCCGGTCTTCAGAATTGCAAACTAAGCGAATGCAATGCACAAATTTAATCAGTCATGCACCATACAGTCTAATCAACTAAGCGAAGATTAAACACCGATTAGGCAACTAAGCATATACCTAATCACAAGCACACAACAGATTAAATATTGAGCAGAATTGAAGCAGCAGTATGACAATTAAAGTGCAAGAGTCTCATGATTAAACTACTCTAGCCTCTAATCCAGCACAGCTAACCGACTAAGCGAAGGTTAATCATGCTATCATAATCACGAACTAAGCGAACGCAATACATCTATTCCATCTGATATGTTCTATACAGATTGATCAACTAAGCGAAGATATAATCACTAACTGGCAACTAAGTGTATACCCGTTGCAAGAACACAGTCAAATTTCATAGAGTATCAGGCAGAGCAGAGTAAACATAAAGACAGTCCAGAAAATCTTAAGGAAACACTGTAATTTTATTAATGACCAACTCGACTAACTTAAGCTAACATCACAATTAAATTATCACTACCAAACATACTAGATAACATTAAAGTAAATAAAAAGGCTAAACCTAATCCTGCAAAAGACAAATATCCAAACATAATTGAAGCTATTAAAATGTAACAAGTAAGTTAAACATTAAAAGCAATTCATAATAGTAATAATGCAAATAAAAGACACTTAAAAAACGAACTAAAATGCTTCTCTGTTTTTTTATCACTAGCCGTGGCACCTCCTCCTAAAAACCAAATGAACAAGTGTGCTTTAGATCCATCCAAGTGAAATCAACGTGCAACTCCTAAAGAATCACCGCCTACAATTATCTAAAAGCAATTTGGATATGAACTAAAATTCCACCAGGCCGTAACATGCTGAACTAAACTTTCAATTAATAAAATGAAGGTGCATTAACCAAATAAATGCAGCGTGTGCGTGAAATCCAGCCAGGCCCTGACCATGAGCTGCTGCTCTCCAACAAAAGAATGCGCTACATCTTTTTTTTAGCCAGTACCGTGTGTTTCTAAAGATGAAGAAAGAATGAGCTCCCAAAGAAATGTTCCAGGACCCTCCCTAACAGCAAGCGGCGGCCACGCTTTATGTTACATTCTCAAGAAAAACTCTCCCTTCGGTGTTGGATCCACAGCCCTAATGGGCCAGCCTCCTTTAATTACCATTGTGCCATAGCTTCATTTCTATGTCTTGCTACCAGCGTGCTCCTTCAAGTGTTGGGCCATGTGATTCTTTTATTTTTCTCAGCTAGCACACCACAAATCACCGCTGCCTCTTTCCAAATAATTTTTTCCTTCCGCTGTACAGTCTGTGTTGGACTTTTTCTTTTCGGTGGCAGCTGTAGCTGGACCTTGGACTGGAAGCTGCTGGATGAAGCGTGGATGCCTCTCCTTGCTGGGCCGAGATGCTTTTTAATTTTCTGGGCCGCTTGTTACCAACCAATTCAAAGAATAATTACCTATTCCTGTGCTCCTTTCCAACCAGCAACTTACCTTTTTCTTTGGGACGTCCCACGTGCCTTTTTTTAGGAAGCCCATAAGCTTTTTTAATTCCTCCCAGCCTAATAAAATGATGTGCCCTTCACCAAAGAAAGAAAATTAAAGAGGAATCACGTGTGTGTGCTGAAAGTGGCCGTGAGTATCTTCTCATTCTTGTGCCAAGTAGATTGGGGTGGCCCACACCTCTCCAAGCCTTCATTCAAGAATTGAAATCAGCATTTCAGTTAAGAGAAAAGAAAGTGTGCTTTCCTCTCATTTAATACAACGTTCAAAGCAAAAGCTAAGAATGAATGTGGCAGTTGGCAACACACTCATAAGCACCTATGTCTTCATTTTAGCTTGAAATATAATTGAGATGAATCTCTCTTTAAGTCCCAAAATATTAACCAATAATTTCCCTATAATTAATAATGCAAATAACTAGTCTCAGATAATTCAAATTAATTAAAATAAGAATTTTTGATCAAATTAAGCGTAATTAGCAGAAACGGGAAAATATTAGACATTTAAGCACAATTTCCTGATTAATTCTAGCATAATAAACTAAATGCAGTCAAGAAAATATCGACTCATCAAAATAGACCACACTTAGTCTTTTGCACTCCTAGCAAAATCAAGACGCAAATCAGGGAACAATTCAACGGACATCAAGGAAGCTAACACAGACTCAACACACAGATAACAAAGACTTACAAGGAAAGGAATAGAATTACACAATTCTCAAGAAATCTGGACAAAAAAAGGAAGTGGACGGTATCCAACACAGAATCAAGGAAAACAGATACTCATGAAATCATCCAAGCAATTCCAAGCATGGCAAAATGATCAATCAGCTCAAGAGGTGAATCAAAAGTAACAGTGCTCATAGATGCACTATCACTGTATCTCTCAAGTGTCTAGGGTAAATAATGTCAACTTAATGCACTCAAGAAAGCAAACACAAACAGACTTGGCAAGCCTCTAATATCAACACTTAAAACATATGCATGTTCAAATCAAAAGGTCTTTTATGAATGTAATGGGGCCAAGGAAAAAGGGAGGATAAATATGGATAAGAAGCTACAAACCAAAAGAAATAGAGGAGCAATGGGGAACAAGTGTAAACACAATCAAATCACACCGAAAACCTCTAATTCAATCCTCTTCTTGACTCCATTATTCACACAATTTTTTTATATTTTGCTATGTATTTTTTTTTTCATCTCGTGTCTTCTTTTTTCTCTCTCTATTTAGGACACAACTGCACGAGACAAGATACACAACATATTTACAAAACAAAAGCAAGAAGAGGAACCAACTAGCCAATTCATCTCAATCCCTAGGGAGACCACACTTGTTCCCAAAACAATTCCAAAGCTCCAAAATTCCCTAAGGTTAAGGTAATCATGGTTTTTCACTTTAGGGTAATTAATGAGCTTGAAAACAAAGAACAGGGGAAAGTATAGGCTCAAATGGGTTATCAAAGGATAAAAACATGGTAGGCTCATTTGGCTAGAGAGGCTCAACAACAAAACTGCCTTTATCACTTCCAAACATGCATATCAATCAAGAATCATCAAAAAGAGTCAAGCCAAGGCATATGTGCATGCAATCAAGACACATATCACACACAAGAAAGAATATCAAGTGGCTCAGTTCTCACATAGGGTATTTCTGTCACACTCAATCACCCTCTCAAACATCATAGTCATCTTCCAAGTAGAGAAAAGCAAGGATTTCTAACCAATCAGTGTATCAATGAAGTGAAAGACACTTCTACAACCTAAACAAAGTCCAGATATCAAGAGAAACATGTAAAACTGTACACAAGACAAAACAAAAACTACCTAGAAAAGAAAAAAAAATTAACACGAAAAAACAAAAACTAACAAAGAAAATAGAAATCTCCCCCAATAGACCACTCTTAAACTACACAGTGTCCTCACTGTGTCACAAGTATAAGATCAGAAATCAAAACAGTCAACATATCATGGACAAGTGCAAAATAAGTAGGGAAAAGGGGAAGAAAGGAAAAAGAAAACTCCCCTGAGTTAGGGTGCCAGTTGAAAATTTTGAACCAGCAGAGAAGTGTTTTCCATCATTGGGTCTAAGAAGTAATTGCTTCTGGGAAACTGCTTCATCTGCCAGATCTGATCTAAAAGAGAGATGTCTTCCACAACTGGATCAAGGAAGGGAGGATTCATCTGTAACTCTCCTTCAGTCGTAGAAGACGAATAAAGTCAACCAAGCTTAGAATATCTGCTCATATTTGCCTGGTCCTCCAAATTTTCATCAGGATCTATCTCCTCAGGAGCAAGAGTAGGGTCATAGGAAGGTGGGGAAGTAGCTAGCATAATGAGAACAAGACTCTGGTTCCCATCTCCTAGGTCGACGACACTGACATCATTTTCCAGATTCTGAACAGTCTGAGAATGTAACTCTGAATTTTGAGACTGCTCCTGTATGAACTGAGTGGCCATCTGCCCCAATTGATAGCTCAAACTCTGAATTGACGCTCTGGTCTCTCGCATGAACTGAATGTTCTACATGGCCATCTGCCTCAATAACTCCTCCAATGTAGGCTCAGAAGTAGTGGAAGAATGAGGAATTGTTTGAGCGGGTTCATAAAACTGCAGCTGTTGTGGTTCCTGGACTGGTGGAGGCATACAAGTATTCTGGAATGGTGGTTCTTGATATTGAAGTTGTGAAGTGCCATACCATCCCAGGTTAGGATCATTCCTCCTAGGATCATTGCTATATGAATCAAAATGATGCTGAGTAGGGGAGAATCTGTCCAAAAACAAATGTTTAAGTTCTTCCCAATTGGCCCTGAATTCTGGAGGAAGATAATAAAGCCATCCCCATGCTGCTTCTTCTACTGAATGCAGGAATGCCTTTAAGAAAATGCGATCATCCGGGACCTGTGGAGGTTTCATTATAGAGCAAATGAGTTGGAACCTCTCCAAATGTTCATATGGGCATCCACCTGCAAAACCATGAAACTTAGGCAGCAAATGTATCAGTCCAGGGGTGAGAATGCAATGATCATCATCCTCATAATGTGTAACCGGCTCCCAAAGAGCACTCTCATGAGTCAACGAATGACTCATATTGTTCTCAACATAGAAATCACTAGGAGAAGCATAATCAGAGTAACATGCAGGAGTAGAATCATAGTCATAGGCACAAGCAGAAGAAGCAGTATCCACATAACCAAAATAGGTAGACATGTAGAAGAAAGAAGGGGGAAGGTAGAAAGTAAATGCTGAAAATTATGAAACACACAAAACACAACACAACTGAACATGCGACACACACACACAATAACGCAAACAAAATAGAACATCACACTCACAATACAAGACAAAACACAACACACACTAACACAACAAAAGACCTAAAACCGAACCGTTGGTCCCCGACAACGGTGCCAAAATTTGATGGGTGTCGCACCCCATGCAAATTTAATGTGCATAAAGAATGCAGTATAGACTAGGAAGTGACTCCTAGGTCGTCTGTCAAGGACCAAACTATGGTTCGAGAATCGGGTCAAACACGAAGTGGTGGGGGGTTTTTGAAAGGTTTTGTGAATGCAGATGAATTAAATTAAAACACAGATGCAAACAAAAATGTAAACAGAAATGAAAACAAAAATGTAAAAACGGAATCAAATACAGAATAAAAACGGTTGGTCATTAACTCAATCACTATGCTTCCAATCACAGATTAACGAAAAGTACACACTACTCTAATCCAAATCCAACACGAATCATCCAACTAAGCGAAGGCTAATCCGGTCTTCGGAATTCCAAACTAAGCGAATGCAATGCACAAATTTAATCAGTCATGCACCATACAGTCTAATCAACTAAGCGAAGATTAAACACCGATTAGGCAACTAAGCGTATACCCAATCGCAAGCACACAACAGATTTAATATTGAGCAGAATCAAAGCAGCAGTATGACAATTAAAGTGCAAGAGTCTCATGATTAAACTACTCTAGCCTCTAATCCAGCACAACTAACCGACTAAGCGAAGGATAATAATACTATCATAATCACGAACTAAGCGAACGCAATACATCTATTCCATCTGATGTGTTCTATACAGATTGATCTACTTTTCAATTATCAAGGTGAGATTTGGATGGATCGAAGTTAAAAAGTTTGATGTGCCCCTCTATATTTATATAATTCCACTTTAAATTTTGCTAAGTGTTAAACCCCTGACAAGTGTACCAGATCGTATCAAGTAATAATAAATGGTAAGTTCAAGTATCATTTTCCCAAGAGACTCACGGCACTAAACTATTTTGCTTTTGCTTAACCAATCAAGACTATAAAAATAATATTTTGGGATTTTTTAATATAAAGTAGAAAAATAAACATGAATGCAATTTGATCAATTTAGGTTAAACACAAAAGTAGATGGATGATGTTGATAACATGAGATGGATTTGTTGTTAAGGTTCATATTTCACCCAATCACTCTCATATATCTACTTTTCTTATTAAATTTGCTTTATTATCTAATTATCATGCAAACTTTCTTAGTCTACCCTAAACCCGAACCCTCAGCGAGAAGAGCCTACTACTAGTTACTGGCTTACTATCCCTGTCTACCCTAGTAACTAGCAGTGCAAGTACCACAGAAGCAAAATACAATTGATCGTCCTACCCCCTATCCCTAAGTGGTATTTGTTAATCAAGGAATTCCCTATCAGTTCATGACTTCCCCGTACGTCCCCGTATCGACAAAGGCAAACATTTATTTATCAAACGAGTTAAATGATAATAGCTTTAAGCATAGATAAAGAACCCAACAATTGATAATAATAGCATATGCAAGTATATGAATAAGGTTAGTTCTCCATCGTCGTGGAGAAACTAGGTGAATGGAATGCAAGAATGAAGATAGAAACCCTAAAAAGAAGAAAAGGAGAGTTGTCACCATCTCCAAATCTACCCCTAAAGGGGTGAAAAGTGTGTTTCTATGTCTAAACCATCAAAAGATATTAACCCTAAGATGTTCTGGCCTTTAAATAAGACATAAAAATAACAGAAAACAGGTCCAAGCCCAAACAGATCATAAAAATCGCACAAAATATATCAAATCACGTTCTGGTTGACTTTTTCTGGATTCTGGTTGACTTTTCAACACTCTGGTGAACTTTTCAGCATTCTAGTTGACTGGTTGACTTTTTTGGTTGACGGGTTGACTTTTCTGCACTCCAACCACTTGATACTTCAACCTTTCTTTCAATTCATTCCAAAAACCTAAAAAATCAAGGGAATTTAATTATAAAATCATAAAACTTGTCCTCAACTCTCTTATTCACAAAACTAAAGAAAAATCATGAGTCAAAGCAAGTTTCTAAGTCAACAAGGGTGCATTTGATATCAAAATTAAGTATAAAAGTAATGGTTTTTGAACCGTTATCACAACCCCAAACTTAAAACTTTGCTTGTCCTCAAGCAAACAAGATGAAACTTAGTCTTCCACAAATCAACACAATGGTTCAATCACATTCAAAAGTTTTATTCTTTCAAGATAGGTAATCACTCAAATCAACTCATCAATAGAATTTACTCAAGATGTGCACATGCTTTGATTCAATTTACTCATCATGGTGTTCACACAATCACATAATCTTCCAACAGATGCTATTCTCATGAATGATCAATTAGCTAAGCATAGATATAATCATGAATTCATGGAATCATTCCTCACCAGATAAGGTGTTACACTCAAGCACTCAAAAGTGTTTAACTCAAGCACTCAAAAGTGTTTAACTCAAAGGTGTATAAAGGTCACTCCGTCCCTCTACTATCTGCATGTCACATAGAACAAAATTGCCTTTCATTTACCACAATCAACATTCATCACATACACATGTCATCACAAGGACTTTCCAGGGCTTATAATGTGGTTGGGCTAACAAGGAAAATTGGTTTTTCTAGATCACAAAATCCTTGAGTTAAGAGAGTTATCTAAACATTCATAGTTCAAGCACAAACTCTCTTTTTACCAATCTCACTCATTCTCAACTTTCCCTTTTCTTCACATTGAGCTTTTCTTTTCATGCTTTTTTCTTTTTCTATATTTTTCATCTTTTCTCATGCATTTTTTTTTCAACTCATAAGCTCAATGCCTAACTTTTCTTTTCTTTTTAAATTCTCCCAACAACCCCAAACTTGAACCTTTAACAATACCACAAAATATTTCTCAACCTAACTCAAGAAAAAGACTTTCAAAGCAAGGGTTTGTATCCTGTTTCAGGCTTAGGTTCAAAAAGGGTAGAACATAAGATGTTCTTTTTCATGTGGGACGAAAATTTCATTTGGCTAGCAAAGGGCTTATATAAATGGCCTTGATCATATGACACATACTTGCAATTCAATCAATCACAAAAATTCAGGCAAAATCATTCATGCTTTCAAGTAGATAGCAAATATATCAATAAACACTCTGGAGCTCAAAAACCTCACACAAGCTTATTCCAATCATTCAATCACATGCCCTAATTAGCCTCATAATCACAATCACAAAATCACAATGCATCTGTTCACACAGCTTGTGAACCACCACCTGTACATCAGCATATTGTACACATCCTCAACATCATCAATATCAAAGCATCATCAAGGAATACCCATCATGAAAATATATCAATATCAAACCACTGCATCAGATATAGTATCCAACCAAGTTCATCAACACCTATTCTAAAAACAGAAGCAAATATAACATAATTTAAAAAGATAAGTTTAGAAAACTAGGTTGCCTCCCAGGTAGCGCTTGTTTAATGTCACGAGCCTGACCCAAACCTTTCTAGCACCCATTAGTAGGTGCAACCCTTACCATCACCCATCAATAGGTGTACCTTCCTATATCCTTCAGTAGATACCTAAATCTTCTAGCATCCCTCAATAGATGCTATCATAGTGGCATTCATCAGTAAATGCTGTTAATGACATCCATCAGTAGATGTCTATTCATCATTGCCATCAGAAGCAGCATATAACCTAAAAAAAAAAACTTAAACACAAAAAGAAAAATCAAATCCAAATCACACAAATAATTAAAAAGAAAACATTAGAAACTGGGTTGCCTCCCAGCAAGCGCTCTTTTAACGTCACTAGCTTGACCCAATTTAGCCCAATCCGGATTTCTAATGTTGGTCGTCCTCCTTCCTTCATGACACCAACAATTTTCTTGTCACCAACTCTAAGGATCCTCAATCTCAAGAACGCTCTATTTGCTTTGATAGTCTTGACAACCCATAACCTATTCTTGAATTTCACTGGTGTGCTAGGTTTGGGTTTGTCACTTTTCACATCAGGGTGTTGATGAACCAATTCTCCTTCCTTATCTGCCTCCTGATGATCTTGTGCTACTGGTACAAATCTTATCTGCACACATTAAAGAACACTGCACTAGAGCACAGAATTAGCCCAAAAAATAAAAATAGTAAAAATCTTATTTTATTTTAATTTTCATTTTTTAAAAAAAAACAGAAAAAGATATATTATTTTTTTTGAAGATAGAAGAATAAAAACACAAAGATAAAAACAGAAAGATATTTTTGTTATTATTTTTTTTAGAATAAAAACAGAAAGATAAAAACAAAAAAAGATATTTTTGTTATTTTTTTTTATTTTAATATTTTTTTTTAAAAAAAAAACAAAAACATAAAAAGATATTTTTTTTTGGAAAGATAAAGAAAAATAAAAATAGAAAGATAAAAACAAAAAGATAGATAGAAAGAAAGATAGAAAGATTGAAAGATAAGGAGAAGAAAGAGGAGAGGAATGAGGAGAAGAATAAGTAGAAGATATTATTTTATTTTCGTTTTTTTTTTGAATAAAAACAGAAAAATAAAAATAGAACAATAATTTTTATTTTATTTTTGTTTATTTTTGTTTTTTCTTTTTTTTTTAATAAAGATAGAAAAATAAAAACCGAAAGATAGATAAAAAAAATAGAAAGTCTAATCAGTTAAGAATCACACACATAGAATAGTTTTACCATGAGTCCCCGGCAACGGCGCCAAAAACTTGTTAAACCCCTGACAAGTGTACCAGATCGTATCAAGTAATAATAAATGGTAAGTCCAAGTATCGTTTTCCCAAGAGACTCGCGACACTAAACTGTTGTGCTTTTGCTTAACCAATCAAGACTATAAAAATAATTTTGGGATTTTTTAATATAAAGTGCAGAAAAATAAACATGAATGCAATTTCATCAATTGACGTTAAACACAAAAGTAGATGGATGATGTTGATAATATGAGATGGATTTGTTGTTAACGTTCAGATTTCACCCAATCACTCTCATATATCTACTTTTCTTATTAAATTCGCTTTATTATATAATTGTCATGCAAACTTTCTTAGTCTACCCTAAACCCGATTCCTCGGCGAGAAGAGCCTACTACTAGTTACTGGCTTACTATCCCTAGTCTCCCCTAATAACTAGCAGTACAAGTACCACAGAAGCAAAATACAATTGATCGTCCTACCCCCTTATCCCTAGGTGGTATTTGTTAATCAAAGAATTCCCTATCAGTTCATGACTTCCCCGTACGTCCCCATATCGACAAAGGCAAACATCTATTTATCAAATGAGTTAAATGATAATAACTTTAAGCATAGATAAAGAACCCAACAATTGATAATAATAGCATATGCATCCATATGAATAAAACAAGAATTTCAATATAAGGGAGTTTAGAGGTTAAATCTTTCTCCAGCAACAAATAAGGTTAGTTCTCCATCGACATGGAGAAACTAGGTGAATGGAATGAAAGAATGAGGATAAAAACCCTAAAAAGGAGAAAAGGAGAGCTGTCACCATCTCCAAATCTACCCCTACAGGGGTGAAAAATGTGTTTCTATGTCTAAACCATCAAAAGATATTAACCCTAAGATGTTCTGGCATTTAAATAAGACATAAAAATAACAGAAAATAGGTCCAAGCCCAAACAGATCATAAAAATCGCACAAAATATATCAAATCACGTTCTGGTTGACTTTTCTGGATTCGGGTTGACTTTTCAGCACTCTGGTCAACTCTGGTCAACTTTTCAGCATTCTGATTGACTGATTGACTTTTCTGGTTGATTAGTTGACTTTTCTGTACTTTGTTTGACTTTTCTGCACTCCAACCATTTGATACTTCAACCTTTCTTTCAATTCATTCCAAAAACCTACAAAATCAACGGAATTTAATGATAAAATCATAAAACATGTCCTCAACTCTTTTATTCACAAAACTAAAGAAAAATCATGAGTCAAAGCAAGTTTCCAAGTCAACAAGGGTGCATTTGATATCAAAATTAAGTATAAAAATAACGGTTTTTGAACCGTTATCACTAAATTAATATAATCGATTCTAAATAATAAAGAATCGATTCAAAGTGTTATAAATTAAGAAGTGCAAATGAGGTTTTAATGATTATGACCTGGTGAAATTAGTGACAACGTGGCTAGATCCACGTTGAGTGGTATCAATATTCGTTTCAAAATTATGTTAGTTAAATCTATAACGGACGTAATATTAGTTGTTTAAAAAAATTAAAGAATGGAGCAATTGTTTATATTGAAACTAAGTCTATTACTGAACTTATATTGAAATTGTATCCTTCCTATAAAACTCTTTTCTCAAATGGCTTCTTCATCTCCACGGCGTGAAAAGAAGGCTGCACAGGTTGTAAGAAATTCTAGTCAAAATGGTTGAATAAGTGATGATGAAGCACGATACAAATTTGGATGATATAGAAAACTCTTCGAGGTGGTCCCGCACAAATTCTTGGATCTGGAATTATTCAGAAGTGAAGGGTTTCTTTTTTAAGAATGGCTTTCATTTGCATTAAATGATCTCAATATTCGACGTCAAATGTGTAAATAGATTCAAAATTTAAATTCTCTTGAAGTTGTTTCCCAAATAAGAAATCAGATAGCTCTAAAATCTAAGGGTAGAAAACAAATCCAAGACAATTTAAAAGAAGAGTCATACATTGCCAAATGATGAATTTAAACAAATTTTTCATAAATATATTTTAGTTCTCAAAATTGTTTTAGCATTAAGCATATTGTGAACCACATTTCTTTTTCCTCGCCATTTCACTTCCAGTAAGATAACTTAACCATTTCTGTACTATAAAAACCATTTTGTTGACTTCAATTTCAAAGGCCGCCTTCATATTATCTCAGGCCTGAATGCGGTACTTTAAGATTCAAGTAAGGAAGGCATTAAGTGAAATGCAAGCTATATTTATATATGAACCGATGACAGACACTTTCAAACATCATTCAGTGAAAAAGTAAAAAATCTCTTTGGATACTGATATTAATTGTAAAAAATTTCTTTCGATAATGGTAAAAGAACAAAATTAATGGTCCCAATTACTCCAATGGCCTTCACGTCGAAGCCCATCACGTCGTGCCCCCGGAAGCTTTCATGTTCTATTGTATTCCATCATCTTTGGTAGATAACTACATCGATTGCACTCAATATTCGATGTCAACTGTATAAATTGAAAATATTTTGAAGTTGTTTCCACCATAGGAAATCTGATAGCTCAAAATTCTAATGGTAGAAAACAACAACAAAGATAATTTAAAAAACGAATCATACCTTGTTAAATGATGAATTTGATCAACTTTTTATATAATTATTTTAGTTCTCAAAATTGTTTCAGCATTAAACATATTTTGAACCATATTTCTTTTTCCTCGGCGTTTCCCTTCCAGTAAGATAACTTAACCATTTCTGTACTATAAAAAGCATTTTGTTGACTTCAATTTCAAAGGCCACCTTCATATGAACTGAGGATTGAATGCGACACTTTCAAATTGAAGTCAGCAAATTACAATTTAAAGAACATATATATTACCAAATCTAAGAGAAGGAAAATGCCATGGAGATAAAAAAACATGAATCCTAATATGTTCAGTACGGAAACAGGATAGATTGCGTTACAAGAAAAGCACATCTATATTTATAGATGAAACGGTGTCATCTAAATATTTTAGTTCTCAAAATTGTTTCAGAATTAAACATATTGTGAACCATATTTCTTTTTCCTCACCATTTCCCTTCCACTAAGAAAACTTAACCATTTTTGTACTATATAAAAAGCATTTTGTTGACTTCAATTTCAAAGGCCACCTTCATATGAACTGAGGCCTGAATGCGGCACTTTGAAATTCAAGTCAGCAAATTGCAATTTAAAGAATAGATATTTTACGAAATCTAAGAGAAGGACAACGACAAGGAGATAAAAAACATGAATCCTAATATGTTCAATACGGAAACAGGAAGCAAGGCAGTAAGTGAAATGCAAGCTATATTTATATATGAACCGATGATGGACATTAAATCGTGTAATTATGGTCAGTAACTTTAATCAACGTCGATTCCCATCCGATTTCGACGTTTAAATATCTTTCAGTATAAAAGTAAAAAATCTCAAAAATCTCTTTGGATACTGATAATAACTGCTTCTGACGAAAACTACGTCGCAAATCTATGAGGCTACGACGTTAAACTGAGAGTTTAAAAGAAAAAACAAAAAATAAAAAAAAATGGAGCGACGTTCAAACATTATTCAATGAAAAAGTTAAAAGTCTCTTTGGATACTAATAATAATTGTAAAAAATCTCTTTGGATACTGATATTTGACTTAAACTACGTCACAAAACCATGGGATTAGGATGTTAAAGTGAGTGTTTGAAAGAAAAAAGAAAAAAGAAAAAATAATAAAAATTTGAGAGCCTTTGGCTTCTAGTAAAAGCACACAATTAAGGCTCCCAACCACTCCAATGCCCTTCACGTCGATGCCCGTAACATGTATGCCCCTAGAGGCTTCGACGTTTGATTGAAAGAAAAATGAAATATAAAGGAAGTAACCGAAGAAATAAGTTAATAGATTTTGATTTCATTTGAAGTGTACCATTTGAAAACCCACCCTACATACCTTCCCTAACCAAATTCATGTTAACTTTTTTCCTTTGGTGTCCCATTATTCCTTCACTAAACGAAGACATTTCTTTGTTATCCATGAAGGCATGGTGGAATACTAGAGGAAAATGTTAACACTTATGAATTTAAAAAACATTCTCCATTGTTTTGGTTTTTTTCTTTTTTATTTACTTTCTGTTTTTCGTTATAATGTATTCCATCATCTTTGGTTTTCATTTTAGATGTTTTGTTTTGTAAAAGGGATTTCTTCATGAAATCCTCCAAGATATAAGACGTCGGTGATCTCAAAAAAAAGATGTCAATCTCCAGGAAATTGTATCAAAAGCACTCAATATTCTATACGTCAACTGTAGAAATTTAAAAAATTTTGAAATTGTTTCCACAACAGAAATCAGATAGCTCTGAATTCTAATGGTAGAAAACAACTCCAAGACCATCCGAATTTGACGTTCAAACATCATTCAGTGAAAAAGTTAATAAATCTCGTTTGTTTCAGATAAGAACAAATTCACCTATAACGTTCAAACCCTACGGTGTTTACGTTATATTGGATGGTTAAAAAGTAAAAATAAAAGAAGAATAAAAAATGCACGGCCTTTGGCTTTTAGTTGAATAAGACATCACATGGACTCAATATGCGACGTCAACTGTATAAATTTAATTTGTCTTGGAGTTGTTTCCACCATAGGAAATCAAATAGCTCTGAATCTAATGGTATAAGACAAACCCAAGACAATTTAAAAAATGATTCATACATTATAGAATGATGAAGTTGAACAACCTTTTTATATAATTATTTTAGATCCTAAAATTGTTTCAGCTTTAAATATATTGTGAAGCATATTTCTTTTTCCTAAGCATTTCCCTTTCAGTAAGATATGTTAATAATTTCTGTAATATAAATAAAAACATTTTTTTAACTTGAACTTGAAAAGGCTCCTTCATATGAAATGACGATGAATGAACCACTTTCAAGTTTGAGTTATCAAATTGGAATATGAAGAACATAAATGCTTAAAAATATTAGGAAAATCAAAAGCAAAGAAAATAAAAAACTTGAATCCTAATATGTTCAATATGAAAACAAGAGGCAAGGAATTATGTGAAATACAAGTTATAGTTATAGATGAACCGATGACGTACATAATGTAATAATGCTTAGTAACCATGTCGTATGAACGTCGAAGCCCTGCCGAGTTCGACGTTCAAACATCAATCATAGAAAAAGTAATGAATGTCGTTTGATTAATAACAAACTGACATCCTGCCCCCCAGAAATTGTCTACTTTTTAATTACCGAGGTGAGATTTGGAGGTATTGAAGTTAAAAACTTTGATCCCCTCTATATTTATATAATTCCACTTTCAATTTTGCTAAGTTAATATAATCGATTCTAAATAATAAAAATCGATTCAAAGCGTTATAAATTAAGAAATGCAAATGAGATTTTAATGATTATGACCTGGTGACATTAGTGACAACGTGGTTGGATATTGATCACACGTTTGTTAAAATATTAAAAAGCATAGAAATAATATTTTATTATTAAATATCATTTTCTTGACAAGATGAATCAGTTGAACAGGAACTAGAGAAGAGGAAAGAGTAGATACAGTTCTCACAGTTAACTAAATTGAAACTGTTATAAGTTCAGTTTTTAAAAAATGAACCATAAAATAATATACTGAACTTTTAGTAAAAGTGGATCAGTTTTTTTCAGTATAATATAGTACAGTTAGCTATAACACAATTAACTATAGTACAATACAAATAAGTTATTTTTGCCCAGCCCTACATGAGAGAGTTCAAATTTGTTTTTCTAATAATGTTAATCATAGTATTTTTTTGATATCATAATAATTTATTCTAAAAACTTATTATAACTATTAAATTTTTCAAAGTAATTTAATTGAATGTGACCTAATTTTTGGTCTAACAGTTCGTTTGAATTTTTAACTTCGTTGTGGACTTTTTAAATATACAGAGGAATAAAATAGTGATACATTGTCTATTGTCAAAAAGTTGTTAACATATCATGGTCCTGAACGAAATTTTAATGTGGTCGAATTCTACCTAATTTCAGTCATGATCTAGCCTGACCGTCTCGACTATTTGCTTGGATTGAAGGTTGATAAGACTGATATGGAGATGCCACAATCTAGTGAATAGATAAGTAAAGGAAGAATTGGCACAAAGATGTTAATCTTTATAAGAATCAAAGTTCTAAACCAAATAACCAAGAGATTCCTCTCTCAAAAATGAAAATGCATATAATGACTTCCAAAGTGGCTACATATGTCAGTCTGTCTCTACCTTTAGTGTGAAACACCCATCGCAACATTCATTTTAGGGTCAACCAGTCTCGACTGTTAGTCAAACTTAACCTGCCTTAATCTTTGACCCAACCCATTCTGTCATAATTTTCCCCAGATCGGTTTGTCTTGACCTCTAATCCACGACGAGTCTTGAACTTCTATAGACCCTAACTATTCTTGATACACGCTGTCTCTTCTCGATCTTTGGCTTGGTTTGATGCATCTTAGTTGTTTGTCTCAATATTGTTTTCTAAACTGACATATCTTATTTTTTGTCCACAGTAATCTATCCTAACCTTCAGCTTATCACTCAACTTAATTTTTATTTAAATTTAAAGTATTATTTTTTAAAAATCAATTAAAATCTTTTAGTATAATCATACTTGTCTTTATCTTAAAATTAACACATACCTAGAAAGATACATTGAAGACTTGATTTATGTTTTATCATACCTATCTTAATCATAAAACTTTTAAAAGGAGATGAAGAAATATATGGTGTGGGAATGTTGTTGAATCTAATAAAAAAATTTATTTACGGTGTAGACTATTTTCATTTTTTATATGAAAAAAGTAAATTCAAATGTTTAAAAAGCATTCATTTCACATAACTTATAAAATATAATAATATTTATCATGATTTTAAGTATTTTGATCTATAACTATAACTCAATTCTCATAAATTATTATTATAATTAATTTTAAAATGAAATTAAAATAATATTAAGGTTTAAACCCTCATTTGGTCCTCATATTTGTGTGTCAATCTCAATTTGGTCATCGTATTTTTTTTTTGTCTCAATCGGGTCCTATTACTTGTAAAAATGAGGCAATTAAGCCATCTCCGTTAAGTTTTCTCTTACGGCGTTAACCTATGATGATGTGTTTATGATGATGTCATTGTTTAATTACATGGAATTTTTATTTAAATTAAAGAATAATGACATGGCAATCATTCTTCTTCATCTCCTTGACTGGATTTGAAAGTGAGAAATTTGGTGATCTTGATTGTAGAATGAAACATCGGTGATGTTACCTTCTCTGACAGAGGTCAGTTCTTTAGAGAGCCAATAACACCTATCAAATTCAAAGGCTTCCTCTAAGGCATTTTAGCGAACACCTCACAAGCGTTCTTTGAGAAGTAAGAAGTGTTATCCATTAAATACAATCAACATGAAACCCTCATTGTCACACCCATCGAACCAAACAATAAAATTACAACAACACAGAGCAAAGCAATCAGAGAACTTTGAAGACCTTATGAAACAATATATCCTCATGCCACTATTAGACAAGTTTTGACTTCATCATTTTGCTTCGCTCATTGAATTGAACAAATCAATGTAACAGATCAATTATTTGCCAAAACAATGCAAATTGGGCGAAAAACAGAACACCCAAAAACATGAAACTACAAAGAAAAAAGAAGAAGAAAGGTACTATGGCGGCACCATGGAAATGCAATTGGAGATTAGGATTTTAAGATTTGTTGGTGGTGTCTTCACCGTTGAAGGTAGATGAATAGTCAAAGGAAGCATGGCGGCTACGTTGTGGTGGTCTCCGCATAGAGTCTCTGACTGAAGAAGACCCAAAAACTTCTCAAATTCATAGACTCTTCGTTTCCATCAATCTATCTATATACCTCACTCCCTCTGCAGATTCATGACGACCACGAGAATCCAAAAATGGAGCCCGATGAGAAAAAAGCAATGATTCGTGATATCGCGCTACAGGTCTTCGTCATCTCCATAGCCATCGTCTCCTTCCTCTGGATGCACGGTATTTCCCAGCGCCTCTATGCCAAGCTCGGCCACCGTCCCCCAAACCCACGCGCTGTCCAAGCGAAAAGCCATTTGATGGTTGGGTGACCCGAGTTCGTTTTTGGATCCTCCACTGGATTCGGTTTGGCTGGTGTCTCTAACTATTGATGGTTGTGTAGCACGATGGTGGTTCTGGCGAGGATGATGGCGGTGCATGCTGACGGCTAGGGTTTTTTTGGAGAAGAAGAAGTTAATGGGTGGGAATTGTTTTTTAATGGAAATTTTTGATATAAAGAATTTATTTTTTCACGTGTAAATAACACATAATCCATTCAATTTATTACATAATGCCACATCATTTAAAAAAAAATACAGTTAAGCATCTTTTAACACCGTAAGAGAAAACTTAATGGAGATGACTTAATTGCCTCATTTTTACAAGTAATAGGACCCGATTGAGACAAAACAAAATACGATGACCAAATTGAGATTGATACACAAATATGAGGACCAAATGAGGGTTTAAACCTAATATTAAAGAAATAAAGTTTTATTCTCTTTAAATTTCACCAACAAATCTTTTTATATTTTATTTCTATGTAATTATTACAAGATAAATTTACACAAATTATTAAAATAAAAATATAAAAAGAAAATTAAATCTTATCTTAATATTGACATATGGGGAGTTATGGGCGACGCTGAAAAATAAAACGTCAATATCCTTAATATTCGACGTCATAGTAAGGATTCTGATAATGAAGACTCAATGAAATCTTCTTTATAATAATAGGGACTACTTTTCTAAATTTTTTTTTAATTTTTCTATCATGGCTATTAAGCCACCTCTGGTATATTGCTAACTTGATAGTGATAATGAATAACTAAATATAATGGAATCTCAATTCTAATAAATTATTATTATTATTATTATTATTATTTTTATTATGAAACTAAAATAATATTTTAAAGAAATAAAATTTAACAATAATATGTAATTATTACAAGATAAATTTACACAAATAATTAAAATAAAAATATAAAAAGAATTTTAAATCTTATCTTTAAATATAATATAACGGGAGGTTATGGCGGTTTAAAAGAAACAGGAGAAAACAATAAAACGTCGAATATCCTTAATATTTGACGTAAGCATACGTCTGAATTATGAAAAACTGATCACATGCTAAAAGAGCAAATTTTAGTACACTGCTAACTTGATGTCGATAATAATAACTCTAGGTCATTTCATCGAGGGTACTCAACATTCGATGTCAACTTTGTAAATAGATTCTAAATTTAAGTTGTCTCCTCCCTTAGAAATCAGATAGCTTTGAAATTTATCGGAGGACTGCAACTTAAGGACAATTTAAAAAAAGAATCATACCTTATTAAATAATGAAGTTGAAAAACTTTTGTAGATAATTATTCTACAGATGATAGACAGACGACCAGGATCGAGGTTGGGGTATACGAGAAAGAGATAGTTGTTGATTGCGAGACTAATAAGGGGGTCTCCGATGAACTCAAGACGCTCGTAAGAAACACCTTCGGTGAAAGATGAATGAGTGAGAGCTTCTTCTAGAAGCTTTCGGCTTTTGAATATGTAGCATAAGTGGCCAAGGTAGAGAAAATTTTATGCTACAAATTCAAAAATCGAAAGCTTCTAGAAGAAGCTCTCACTCATTCATATTCCAATGAAGGTGTTGCTTAAGAGCGTCTTGAGTTCATCGAAGACTCCATTATCAGTCTCGCAATCAACAACTACTCTTTCTCGTAAACCCCAACATCGATCCTGGCTGTTTGTCTATCCTCCGTGCTGCCAACATCAGTACCGAGAAGCTGGCACGCGTTGCTGTTCGCTATGGTCTCCACGTCTTCGTCCGCCACCACGCTCAGCCCCTCATGGACCAGGTCTAGCGTTTTGTGGAGGAAGTTGCCCTAGAGAATCCTTCCGTTGTGTCGCACGGTGTGGGCTGCAGGGATGGCAAGGATTTTTCTGTTGTAGCCCGATTTAGGGGTTTTTCTGGGTGGGGCGATTCTGGGTTTTCTGTTTGTAGGTTGTGCGAAGGAGCAAGCTTCCATGGTTGTGCGAGATTGATGACGGAAGTGCGGCGTCCACGGAGTTTGGATGAGAACGAAGGCAGCGACGCTTTGGCGAAGAGGCTTGCGGTAGAGGTTCAGCAGCGATTTGGGATTGTTTTGTGAAAGATGGGTGTTGGCCTGATGCGATGGTGCTGCGGTAAGGTGGTTGTTGGTGGTGCGGTGGTGGCTGACGATGCCCTAGGGTTTGGTTGGGAATTACGATTTCAGATTGTTGGAGAAGATGACGATGACGTGTCAAGGTGGTGATGTGGCAGCATGTCATTGGCTGAATGTTTTTTTCTCTCTAAAATGTTTTTTCTTTTTTAATTTTATGTTCAAGTAATTGTTGTTGTACCACCTGACAATTGAATTTCGCAATGTAAATGAGAATGAGGCTTTCAACACTTAATTTTAGGTTTAATTTCCAACTTTGCCCTTACTTAAACATCAGTTTTCACTCTGTATACTTCATTTTTTAATTCAAAAATTAAAAAATTATAATTTAGTCACGTTTTTAATGCCCCGTAATAAAAAACTACAATGTTAGGATACCCGTCTTAACGGCGTCATCTCAATTTGACAGAAAGACCCTATATTTGATTCAATTTTACAAAAAGGGAAAGGCCCTATTTGATTCAATTTTACAAAAATAAGGACTCAATATCGAGACATTAAACGTAAAAAGTTTGATGTTCCCTTTATGGGAGGGATGTTTTTTCTAATAACGTTAATTATAGTATTTTTTTAAAGCTTAATCATTTATAGTAATTACTTATTATAACTATTAAATTTTTTAAAGTAATTTATTTGAATGTGACCAAATTAAAGGTCTAAGAGCTTGTTTGAATTTTTATCGTCGTCGACCTTTTAAAAACTGATCACTGGTTTAAAAGTGCAAATTTCAGCACACTACGAACTTGAATCGATTAAATAAGAAGTAAAAAGAAAAGATTTCATGTATGATTTTAAAGAAAAAAGCACCAAATTTTGAAATTGGCGGAAGAAAAAAACGTCGAAGCCCCCATCGAATTTGACGTTCTATTAAGCACACCATTAATGCTCCCAACCACTTCAATTCCCTTCACATCCCAGCCCCGCAACCTTAGACGTTCTATGGGAGGGGTGAAAAGAAAAAAGATCTAAAAGTACAGTAGTTTTTGATACTGAGACAAAACGTCGAATTTCCTCATATTCGACGTTCTATTGGCGCTAATGTTTTAAGAGAAACAGTCATATAATTTGGGGTTCGACGTTATATTTAAATATAAGATCAAATTTTTATTTTATGCGACATGGAATTTATTTATTGAATTAAAAACATAACACAGTCTCACTGTTTGTTCGCGCTTCCATTTCTGCTTGAACTTTCTTCTTTGTGGACGGTTGCGATTCATATTCAGAAGAAAACTTCCGTTTGTGTGCAATGTTGTTTTGCATATGGGAACTTGAGTGGTTACCGTGTTAAAGCTCATTTTGCATGTCCGATTTGTGAAGAAAATACTAGTTATCTTCAACTGAAGCATGGGTAGAAAACTGTGTACACAAGACACCGAAGATTCCTTCCTCGAAATCACCCTTATCGTAGAATGAAAAAAGCATTTAATTGAAGTCTTGAAGATGATGTAGTGTGCAGACCATGTGATGGGGAAGAAGTATAAAACCAGGTGAGGAACATTGACGTTGTCTTTGGAAAACATAGAAAAACGACCGTTGAGAAAAACATTTGGAAAAAGCGATTAATATTCTTTAATCTTCCATATTGGTGTAAACTTGATGTGTGACATTTCAAAGATGTGATGCATGTTGAAAAAAATGTATGTGATAGTGTTGTTGGGACTTTACTAAACGTTAAAGGAAAAGCAAAAGATGGAGTGAAAGCACGACAAGACTTGGTTGACATGGGAATCCGTTCTGAGTTACATCCACAATCCATAGGAAGACGCACATATCTTCCTCCAGCTTGTAACACTCTTTCAAAAAAAGAAAAACAATTTTTTTGTCAATGTTTACATAGTTTGAACGTTCCACAAGGTTATTCGTCGAATATTAGTAGCCTTGTTTCTATGAAAGATTTAAAGTTAGTTGGTTTTAAGTCTCACGATTGTCATGTATTAATGCAACAACTTTTACCACTAGCTATTCGAGCCATATTACCTGCCTCTGTTATAGGTATTCTCACATGTTTGAGTTTGTTTTTCAATGCCATTTCCAAGAAAGTTGTTGATCCTCGACAGTTAGATGATTTGCAAATTGAGGCCATCAGACTTTTGTTCCAATTGGAAATGTATTTCCCACCCTTATTTTTTGATATCATGGTTCATTTGATTTTCCATCTAGTGAGAGAAATTCGAATATGTGGGCTGGTTTTCTTGAGGTGGACGTACCCGGTTGAAAGATACATGAAGATCTTAAAGGGATATGTTAAGAGTCAATTGAGACCGGAAGGTTCGATTATAGAGCGCTACATTGCAGAGGAAGCCATTGAATTCTGCTCAAGTTATATGCCAAGTTGTGAACCAATAAAACTTCCAAAGAAAACACATGAACACAGACGTGAAGGAAAGGTAGTTCGAGGAGTAAGGATTGAAAGTGTTAGTGGAAACAAAGTTAATCAAGCTCATTTGTACATTTTAAACAACACAGAGGATGTTATTCCTTACATTTCACAGCACATTGATGAAATTAAGTCAGCACATCCACGTATGAGTGAAAAGTGGACACTTAATAACAAATCCTTTTTAGCTTGGTTTAAGAAAAATATTTATGCCACTTCGAATGTTTTTGAAAATCTATTGAGACTAGCTCATGGACCTAACACTGATGTGATCACTTTCGGCGACTATTACATAAACAATTACTTATTCTATTCAAAGGAGGACGACGATAAATGTAGAGTTTAAAATAGTGGAGTTACCCTACAAGTTGAGGCTGTAGATTTTTCAGTTCCAAGGATAAGAATCCAATTACAACATCAATCAGTTATTTTGGAATAATACAAAAAATTTGGGAAATTGATTATGTCACTTTTAGAGTTCTAGTTTTCAAGTGTAAATGGGTTGATAGTAAATCTGGTGTCGTGACAGAAGACCTCAGATTCACTTTGGTGGATTTTAACAAAATAAGTTACACGGATGAACCATTTATTATGGCTAGTCAAGCCAGACAAATATTCTATGTCATTGACCCAATGAATCATAAAAGGTTAGTGGTATTGGAAGGCAGAGCCATGCACACAACTGATGATGAAGACTCTCTAGATATACTTAAGACAAGCTCCTTCTCATCGAGAACCATTGAAAATAAGGTTGATGATGTACCCGATGAAATACATGTAACTCGATGTGATCACAACGAAGGCATGTGGGAGAAATAGGTAAGTATTACATTCATTCTTATCAATTCATTATGATATTAATATATTAACTTATGTTTTTTATTAAGTTCTTTCACATGTTTAGTGTAATAAGAAAAATGACTCCTGGGTATGTGGGTACTATATCATGTCATGGATGTAAGTAATCATCCGAGCACAAATCAGAGGAGATTGGACTAAGGTAGAAATTTATATTTGAAAGTCTAACAAATATCAATAAACTATTGAATAAACATTATATATAGGTATAGGTTTAGGTTTTTCCTTTAGTGATAGAAGCATTTGCTTAGCTTTTAGTTTTACTTATGCAACTTTTAAACTGTGAATAGATGAATGGAAAAGTGGGTTCTTTTAAGTTTTGATGATAGCATTAGCGTCTTTTACTTTTTCTATTTAATTGGAATTGATGAATTGATGATAGCATGATTTAAATTAATTAATTCTCTACATTTATGAATTGGAAAACTAGTTTCTGTATTTCAGGTTTCGTTAAATTAACTAAAACGAACCCAATATTAAAAAAAAAATACCTAAGGTAACGTCAAATTATACATTATTTGACGTTATTATATGTATCTTAACCTCGGTCAAGGCGATGAGTGATGTTCATTAATGCAGTGGATAACGATAATAATACAAGGGTGGGCGAGGATCTCCACGGCTCAACGATAGTAACGTCAACTATCAATATGTTCGACGTCAACCTTACATCCATTCACCTTATAACTGACGTCAAATATTCCTTTAAATATAAATATTTATTAAAAAATTGACGTCAAATTTGCACTTCGACGTGAATATTACGTCAACAATCTTCTACGCCGACGTCAACATTATGTCAGTTCCCCCGAACATATGATGAACAATCTTTCTTTAAAAATAAATATTTATTCAAATATTGGACGTCAAACTCTATTCTATACGACGTACCTTAATGTCGATCTTCCTTAATGACGTTAACCTTACGTCAGGTGTCTTTATATTTGACGTAAAGGAATTCAATTAACGTCAGTCGGTAATATTCGACATAAATTTACGTCTCCCGCTATAACTTCGTAATTGTATGTGTCGTTAAAAGGCAAAATATCCGACGTAATAGACTGTTTTTCTACTAGTGTTAAACGGTGAATGTTGTTTGTTTGAGTCATTTGCAGCTTAATTTCTTAAGATCTGTGTTGTCTTGGTCATGTGCAAGTGAATACTGTAGTTTTAATTTTTGTCACTGTTTGGTATTCTTTCTCTGATGGTTTATTTCATTTTGCTTGAGTGCAAGGCTGGATAAAATCTGATGCAAAATTATGTTTCTGGTTTCAAATTCGTAAATCTGTTTTTAGTTAACTTTCTTTGATTCTAAAGCTTTATACAAATATGGTTGGTGTTATTGAATGATGCTGAAAGTGTAGCAAACCATTATAAGCAAGGAAATGCAGTTTGCATAGCTTGGTTGTGCATAAACACTAGCATTTTGTTGTTTCAGTTTTATTCTAGCTTTTCACCGTGCTATCACTCTTTGCTTGGTCCATTCTGAGTTTAACCATACTAAGCACTTTAATTCTACCTTAGTTATGTGCATTTACACTTTCTTGAGTCATTTTCTATGCTGTCTAGGCTTTGAATACCTAGAAAACTGAATTTGGGTAGTTTAATGGTGTACTTTGCTGCATAAATTGGCTATAGCAAGGGTGATTTTCGAATCTTGCTGTTTCTGTGCTTTTGGAAAACTTGAGCAAGTCTAAATTGATGATTTAAAGTTGCTAGTACTGTTCGTTTGGTCAAAATTTAGCCTATATGCATATTTGCATTTTAAACCATCACTTTTTGGGTTAAATTGGAAGTGGACCAGTGATTTTTAGTTGGAATCAGTTTCTGAGTTGTTTAAGAGTTTGAACATGCTTAAAATCATCAAGCAAAGTTGTTTGGTCATTCACATGAGCTGTTGAATCACTTCCATTTGCTTTTGAGTCCAAAACCACCAATTCAGTTCACGTTTTACTGGTGCAGAATTCTGTTTTCAGCCACTGTTTGGATTTTAATTTGCAATTTGATTTCTGGATTGTGGAAAAAGTTGGTTCAGTGTTTGAAAACGAAAATAAAATATTAAAAGGAGTAACATCAAGTGTTAAAAAACTTAAAGGGCCGTAAAATCCAATTTCATGCAGTTAAAACCCCAAAACACAAAAATCTGATTCTCTTTGGGGCATTTCTTCAAACACTTTTGAAATTATCAAACAGTTAGCACCTGGAATGAATTCTGTACTGTGATTTCAATTTTTCTTGCTTTCTTCATCTAATCTAGTGCCTTCTTAGGTTCCTTTTGAGTTCTTTCTTTTATTTGTACGTTGTTCCAATTGATTTCCCTATTTTTGGCCTCTAAATTGTCCGTTCCAAAAATTTGGATTGCAAAAATCTGGTGCAGTGTGTTGAAATTGGTGCAGAGTTTTAATTTGATTTGTGGTGTTGTTTAGATGCTTATTGGTGCAGAATTTGTGCTAGGATGATGGCTCATGCTAGTGGTAGCATCTTGAGGGGTGGAAACTCATATAGCTCTTGATCCAAGTGCCTCCATAGCAAGGAAAAACAGCCTTGTAAAAAAACACCTTTCTACAGTGAGGATTTGAGTGAAGTGAGTTAGTGGGGATTATTATTTTCTTAGCTCCACCCAGCAGCTGTGAGACTTGTGTGGCTGCCAACATTGTAGTTTTCCTTTGCTGAGAAATAAGAGCTGCACACCATATTTTAGCTTTTGTTTTGAATGCAACTCATATAGTCAAACTATTTTTCGAAACAAAATTGAGATAAGTGGTTTCATTTTGTTCATTTGGACATTATTTTGGACCTGTACAGCTAGTCAAATTGCAGTTTCCATACAACATTGTTTTGACCAATTTGGTTCTTCCTCTCTAGCTGTTAAAGCCAATGATTTTGGCCAATTGAATTCACTAATATTTTTGCTCAGTTTGGAAGAGTTGTTGTGTTCTCCGTGTAATCTATCTGTGTAGGATTTAAACCCGGTTGGTGATAAGCTCCAACACTCTGGAAATTGGAAGCAGACATGGCTGCTAGTTAGTGCCAAAACTGGAAATTTTCATAGATCAGAAATCACAGCCGCAATGCTTATTTCATTCTGCAGTACTTGCATTTGACAACAAATTCACTAAAAACCAGAATGTGGCAGCAACTGTTCTTAGTTTTCTTTTATAATTGTAGTGTTCATTTTTGACTTGTAATAGGTTTGTTGTGTTAGTTGTCTTCTTTGTAAAAGGCCATTCAAAGTCCAAGTGTTTTTCACAAGTGTTCTTGTTTGATTTGTTCTTGTGTTTAAATTCTTGTTTTCACGTGTTTAGGAGTGACTTAGGCTACAAGAGATTAAACTCTAAACCTTGTCACATTAGGTGTCTGAAATTAGAAGTCTAGGTGTTTTAACTTTCATCTTGATTGTTTGAGTCCATTTTTAAGTTCAATAGTGAATCTTACTTTGAAACTGGTCAAGTAAGTAGCCTTAGACATTCTGGCTAGGTAAGACTTGGTATTTAAGCAGCCTTTGGCTCACCTCTCTTACCTGGGATTGAAAGTAAACATTTTTTGGTTGCAGGAAATCAATTTGTTCTTATCTGAATTAAACTACAATTATTACTTTTTCTCTGAATGATGTTTGAACGTCGTTTTCGGTTGGGATTCAAAGTTCATACACGTTGGCGGTTACTAAGCATAATTACACTATGTACGTGAATCAAACGAGATCTTTTACTTTTTTCTGAATGGTGTTTGAACGTCGAATTCCGCAATTCTTCGACGTTCTTACAAGATGGTGGCGTGTGGTAGTTACTAAGTATAATAACACGATGTACGTCATATGTTCATCTGTATATATAGCTTGTATTTCACGTATTTTGTTGCCTCCTGTTTCCATATTAAACATATTAGGATTCATAGTTTTTATTTTATTTGCATTTTCTTTTCATTAGATTTCTAAGCATCTATGTTCTTCATATTGCAATTTGATAACTTTAACTTGAAAGTGGTTCATTCATCGTCATTTCGTATGAAGGAGCCCTATCCAGTTCAAGATAAAAAAAAATTATTTATAGTACAGAAATGGTTAAGATATCTTATTGAAAGGAAAGTGCTTACCAAAAAGAAATATGGTTCACAATATGTTTAATGTTGAAACAATTTTAAGCTCTAAAATAATTATCTACAAAAGTTGTTCAACTTCATCATTTAACAATGTATGATTCCTTTTTTAAATTGTCCATAAATGGTACTCCTCCGTTAGATTTCAGAGCTACTGGTTTCTAAGGGAGGAGACAACTTTAGGACAATTTAAATTTGGAATCTATTTATATTGTTGACGTCGAACGTTGAGTACACTCGATGCAAAAATAAATTTTATTTAATTATTAAAAGTTATGTGAAATTAATGTTCTTTAACATAGTCTACACCCTAAATAAAGTGCCACATTCAGGACTTAGTCAATAACAAAATGCTTTTTATAGTCTACACCGAAAATAAGTTATCGTACTGAAAGGGAAGTGCTGAGAAAAAAGAAATATGGTTCACAATATGTTTAATGATGAAATAATTTTGAGAATAACAATAAAATGTCAAAGCCCCAGAGCCTTCGATGTTCTATGGTGCGATTTTCAATTGCAAAGGTTTCTTAGACTTACTATTGGAAGCCAAAGTATCAAAAAGTACCGTACATTAACATCTTTTTTTATTTCCCCTCTCATAGAACGTCGAAGGCTGGCGGAGCTTTAACGTTAAGGGAATTGAAGTATGCTGCAAGCACTAATGGTGTGTTGTGGTCACAATAATATAATTTCATATTTGATAGGTCTTCGACATTTTATTTTCTTCCACCAATAGAAGAGGGTGGCGGACTTTATATTCTTTTTTCTTTAAATCAGACATGAAATTTTTTCTTTTTACTTCTTCCTTAATTGATTCAAGTTAGCATTGTACTGAAATTTGCTCTTTTAACTAGTGATCAGTTTTTGATCAATATCATAACTGCATAATCTTCTCTTCTCAACTAGATTGAGAGTTAGACCACATACAATGCAATCATCATTCACAATTCACAGATCATTTTTTACTAAAATAAATCTTCATTGCATTTCTAAATAAACCGAAGGAAATGGAGAAACCAATGGGGGCTTAATAGCCATGATTACAAAATTAAAAAAAAAACATAGAAAAATAGTCCCTATTATTATTAAGAAGATTCCATTGAATCTTCATCATGAGAATCTTCAGTATGATCTTCTCCACGAGTAGGTGGACTTCCGACAGTTTGCTCATCAGTGAAGAACCATCCATTCTCAGTCCTTTTCAGCCCAATAGATGATAGACTTGGTATACCAATTTCTTGTGACCTTTTGCACATAATTATTTCTTCTTCAAATACATCTACTCCTTGGAGTTCTAGCACCTTGATGATAAATACTCCATATGGCAATTTGTATGCATAATCATCTCCTGCAGCGATCATGTGGTCTTTTAGAACTGCAACCAAGTTGGTTGGGATTCTAGTCTTGATAGCATTCAACAGAAATACATCTTCTGTTGACATTTTGTCCTCGTTCAATCTTCCAGGAAATAGTAGCCAAATCAGGACATAAGCAATAATTTTCTCCTCCTTGTTTAAGCCATCGTGTAGGTACTGCTTATCCACCCTATTTCTTCCTGGATATCTTAAGCAGTTTACATATATAGCTCTCTTTGTTAGCCACATGTTTGACTCAGAATCACGGATATGAGAAGCCAAACCTTTAGCTTTCAGACCAACAATATTTGACCAAACATTATCATCAATAGTAATGTTAACATCTTTAACCCTTGAGTGAATGACCCCATTCACAACCCTCAGGTTTGTGTAGAAAACCTCTACCAAATCTAGATAGCAATTTCCTTTCATCTGGACAAAATCAGTAAGCCATTGATATGCAATCCATTCTTCAAAAATGAAACATTCTTTCTTGAGCAATTGCAGGTCCAGATACCTGTGAGGAACTACATTTTTTAGTTGTCTCCAGCATAAAAACTTTACTCGGATCTCTTCATCACTTATCCATCCAGATGGGTTTGCGTTTCTTGTAACCCAGGCCACGTTCTCTTTTCTTCTTGATGGTGATGATGAAGAATCCATGTGTGAATAGAATTCTCGGAACTTCTTTCACAATCTAGTAGTTTTTAACTTCTTAACTTCTTTAGTTTAAAAATACAAACGATACGTCAAATTCTACTAGGCTTTATTTTCTTGTTTAACCTCCCGCCCTTTTGTTTCCTTTTTTCATTTAAACTGCCCATAACCTCCCGTTACCCCCGCCCTTTTGTTTCCTTTTTTTCTTTTAAACCACCCATAACCTCCCGTTACCTTTATATTTTAAGATAATATTTACATTTTTTTTAAAATTTTTATTTTATGAATTTGTGTAAATTTATCTTGTAATATTTACATATTATAAAATATAAGAAAGATTTGACGGTGAAATTTAAAGAGAAAAAAAATTTATTTCTTTAAAATATTATTTTAATTTCATATTAATAATAATAATAATAATAATAATAATAATAATAAGGTTTAAATATTTTTTTCCTCCCTTAAGTATTAGGCGATTTTGGATTTAGTCCCTACTTGAAACTTTGATTGCTTTTAGTCCTCATTGTTTTGAAACTCTTACTGTTAATCCTTGAAATTGGACGACGTTAACTGTGGCAAATGGGAAGGCCACGTCTTATCCCACCTTCCTTCGTTATTGTGTGCCACGTTGCTTTTCTTCTTCTTTTTATCCTTTGTGACTATATCATCACTTTGATAACAGTTAAAAAACCATTATTTTCATACTTGTTTTTGATACAAAACACACCTTTTATGACTTAGAATCTAGCTTGAAATCATGTATTTTGTCTTAGTTAGGTTATAAGAGAGTCAAAGTTGGTTTTATGGGTATTATGCTTGGTTTTCCTTGTGTTGACAAGACTTAACGAGAATTGAATGAAGGATATTGAAATAGGAAGGAGTTGGACTCAAGAAAGGATGAAAAAAGGTACAAATGAAGAGTCGCAGCCACTGCTCAGCGCCAATTCAGTGCTGAGCGCCAGCTTTGCTGAATAAAGACTCTATCAAACGCTTAAGCGCTGATGCTGAGGGGAGAAGATAGAGTTGTGCCTACTGGTGAGCGCCAGAATCAGCGCTGAGCGCTGGCCTCTCTAGTGAAGTCACTGCCAAATGCCTGGGCGTGAACGCTGAGCATCCCAGTTGAGTGTCGCACCCACCGCTGAGCGGTGAACCCAATGCTGAGCGTTGTACTTATGGGCTTGGGCCAAAATTCTGTTATTTTTCTAAGTTATAAATAGACCCCAGACGAACCGAAAGGGGGATCTTTTGGCAGAAAGGACAAAGAAACACTCTTTTCACACCTTGGAGGGGGATCTTGGATGCGGGAGCTCCAATATCACAAATCTAGGGTTATCTTTTATCTTCTTTCCATTCAATTCATCTAGTTTCACCATGATTATGGTAAACTAACACCTTTGTTGTTGGGGAACGATGTAATTGTTTGAAACTCTCTTATATCTAATTTCTTCTTTCATTCATATACTTGTGTTATTCAATAGTTTGAGTTTTTCTTCCGTTCTTGCCAATGCTTTGTTTAAGATATTATTCAAATGCATCATCTTTGATTCCTTCTATATGGAGACGTATAGTTAGGTCTAGACATGAAGAGTTTCTCTTGATGAAGACATATTACCTAGAGATAGGAATACGAAAGTCAATTGCTTTAAGCTTCTGTGGTTATTGCATGAGTGATTACTAGGGAGACTAGAGATAGTAAACTAGTAGTTGTGATTAGGCTCTTTTCGCCGAGAGATCATGTTTAGAGTAAAATAGAAAGTTGCATGAACATTGATAACAACGTTGAATCTAATAAGAATAGTCGATATTTGAGAGTGGATTAGAATGAAATCGTAAACCCTAACAACCCCATTCATCCATATCTTTTTCTTGCCAATTGATCAAAACTCTTGCATGCATGTTTAATTTTTATTTTGCATTTACAACTAAATTTATTATTTATTCAAGTCTTATTAAATCAATTCACATGAACGTTTAGGCCTAAGAGTCCCTTAGGAAACGACAATCGGACTTACTGTCTCTTTATTACTTGATATGATCTGGTACACTTGCTAGGGTGTTAACACAGTTCCACCTTCACCTCCTTCATCTCTACCCCCAACGTCTCCCTCCGCCAATGTCTGTCTGCTTGTCCATCGTCTACTCCTTCGACTTCATCCTCGTCATCAACCACTCCACCATCCAGTTCTCCTCCCTCGCCTTCGTCTAGTTCTCTCCCTTACCAGGTTCTCCACCATGCCACCTAGTAGTGGTGGCAGCACTTTAAGTTCACCGTTTCCTTAGATTGAGTCCAACCACGCTTTCGCCTCCGCCGTCGTCTTCGTCTGGTATTTCGATTGGTGTGGTGGTCGGAATCTCCTTACTTTTTTATTCTTTCATTTAGCTTCTCCAATAACAAATTTTAATATGTCTTCAGAGAATTCAATATTCCATTTTTCGTATGGTAAAAGAGGTTTATTATTGAACATTGGAGATTCCAGTACTTTATTCCAAGTTGACTCCCTTTCATCATTCACTCCTTGTCTCGACGGTCCAATTCTCTTCGAAGAATGACCTCTATAATCATGAGGTGAAGATGGTAATGACATTTCCTTTTGTGAGTTTCCTTGGTCATTTTGATGAGAATATAGTGCATCATGACCATCAAGATGAAAATTTGACACATTTTTTTGAAGATTTGCATCACTATTGTTATTGTTTGTAGAGTTATCATCCCCTCGTTCTCTCAAGAGACGATTTTGCTTCAAGAGTTTCATTCATAGCACGTACAACCCTTACTAAAGTAGGAAATGATGATGAGGTTGTTATTGTCTCTGTTTAATGTTTCTGAGAGAGTTTTGAAAAATTTTCCGTTAATGGATTTAAAGAATGTTGTTATCAACAACCATGTAAGTTGTTATTTCATAATTGTTCTCCTATCCCAAAATATTCATTGGTCGAAAGTGATGGGATACATAAACTGTAATGCAGAAGAGACAACATATATGAATTTATAGTAGCCATAACAAGCAATCTTCTGTAGCTTTTCTGTTTCCAATTTGTTATATTGGTTAGGACTCAATACATTATTTTTTTTTTTGTTTACTTTTCTCTTGAAAGCTAAGACATTTTCAGAATTTTCTACTGTCTAGAATTTCCCTTCTTCCCTACTCAAAGGCACCACCATGGCATGGCTTTCGCATATGAATGACATTTTACACCTAACATGGCTATAAGGACCGAAAAAAAAAAGAATGGTACTGTGCTTTTTGACTCAAATGAAGAACCCCTTTTCACTCCACAGTAATTTTGAGACAAAACTTATGAAAGTGATCATGATTACAACTTAAAAGTGGATGTGGGAAGCTGGAATTGAATTAGAATCTAGATCAATTTAGTTTGATTAAAAGTAACTTAAGTAGGAGTGCACAAATCAACTAAACAACAACATTGGAGAAAAATATGCCACATGCTTCCATTAATGGAGTGACATACATTCATGATAAGGGATGCTGACCCCTGAATTGAGGCATGTGCTGATTGCAGATTACAAATTCAAATTATAAACTATATGAAGCAATATATAAAGTAATGAACACATAGTTTCCTCCAATGCATTGATCATGTTGGTCCTAAAATTAATTACTTAGCTTTGTAAAACTAAATTGACCTGCGGGGTCACATTCCAGAAGATAAAAATCTGTGACCAGCAGAATAATGGTATTTTGACCTTTAATCTAACAGTGTTTGTAAAAAATTAGACACCAACTGTATGATGGATCTAAGGAGATGGTGGACTTAGAGTGCTGCCACCGCCACCGCCGCTACTAGGTGGCATGGTGGAGACCACGGTGAGGGAGGAGAACTAGACGAAGGCGAGGGAGGAGAATTCGGTGGTGGAGTGGTTGACGACAGGGATGAAGTCGAAAGAGTATACGGTGGAGGAGCAGACAGAGTCGATGGAGGTCACGAAGAATGCGTCGTCGACGGAGGAGCGGAGGGAGACGCTAGGGTAGAGATGAAGGAGGTGAAAGTGGAAGTGACAATGGAGTCACATAAGGATAAAAAGAAGAAAAAAAGCAACGTGGCACACAATTATGAAAGAAGGTGGCATAAGACGTGGCCTTGCCGTTTGCCACAGTTAACGCCGTCCAAATTTAAGGACTAAAAGTAAGAGTTTCAAAACTATGAGGACTAAAAACTATCAAAGTTTCGAGTAGGGACTAAATCCAAAATCGCGTGATACTTAAAAGATGAAAAACATATTTAACCCTAATAATAATAATAATTTATGAGAATTGAGTTTTAGTTATATATTACAATAATTAAAATCATAATAAATATTATTATATTATTAAAAGTTATGTGAAATGAATGCTTTTTTAAATCCGAAGTAAAAGATAGGTATGCTTATACTAAAAGAGTTTAATTGATTTTTAATATATAATACTTTAAATTTGAAAAACGATTAAGTTGAGTGATAAACTAAAGGTTAAGATAGATTATTGTTTACAAAAATTAAGATAGGTTAGTTAGTAGAAAAGATTGAGACAAGTTAAAAACTGAGATGCATCAAACCAAGCTAAAGATCGAGAAGAGACAGTATGTATCGAGAATAGTCAGGTTTTATCGATGTACAAGACTCGTCGTGAATTAAAGGTCAAGACAGATCGATCTCGGCCAAAGGTTGACCCTATAAATGAATGTTGGGATGGGTCATTCAGACTAAAGGTCGAGCGAGATAGACTACCATAAGTTTAAGTTGAAGTTCCATTGAATGTCATTGGACTTTCTTTTAGGGTTTCTTAGGTGCCTTAATCATTTATACCTGTATATAGGGCACCAAATATATATAGAACTCTAATTCTTATAAAGATTAACATGTTTTTTGCGATTCTTCCATTGCTTATCAACATGCTAGATTGTGGCATCTCCATCTCTTTCTTATCAACCACCAGTCCAAGCAAATAGTCGAGACGGCCAGGCCAGGTTATGATTGTACAACAAAAATTTTGTTAAGGACCATGATATGTTAACAACTTTTTGACAATATACAATGTATCACTATTTTATTGATCTGTATATTTGAAACGGACCAATCACCAACAACTCATAAGCTGTTATAAAAAGTCAAATATAAAAAGTCCACAACGAAGATAAAAATTGAAAGGAACTCTTAGAACAAAAATTTGGTCACATTCAAATAAATTACTTTGAAATATTTAATAGTTACAATAAGTTATTAATATATATAAAATACTTAAGAGAAAAACAAATTTGAAGTCTCTCACGCATTATTTCTATGCTTTTTAATATTTTAACAAACGTGTGCTCAATAACCAGCCACGTTATCACCATAAATAACAATTAAAAGCTCATTTGCATTTCTTAGTTTATAACGCTTTGAATCGATTCTTTATTATTTAGAATAGATTATATTAACTTAGCAAAATTTATAGTGGAATTATATAAATACAAAGGGGCACATCAAAATTTTTAACTCCAATCCCTCCAAATCTCACCTCGATAATTGAAAAGTACATAATTTTTTGGGGGCGGGTAGTCAATTTGTTATTGTATGAATCAAACAAAATATATTAATTTTTCTATGATTGATGTATGCACGTCAAACTCGGCAGGGCTTCGACATCCATACGAGATGGTGTTAGTTAGTTACTGAGAATTATTACACGATGTACGTCATCGGTTCATCTATAAATATAGCCGCTAGGCATTATTACACAATGTACGTCATCTATAATTACAGTTGATGTCTTCTTTAACCAGAACCCAAAGGACGTCAATTTATTATTGTTTTTTTAATTTTACTTTTTAATCATCCAATATAACATCCCACGCCGTCGGCATTCGACGTTATGGGTCAATTTGTTCTTATCTGAAACAAACGAGATTTATTATTAACTTTTTCACTGAAAGATGTTTGAACGTGGAATCCGACATTCTTTACGTTCATCAATAAATATGGCTTGAATATCACGTAATGACTTGCTTCCTGTTTCTGTATTGAACATATTAGGATTCATGTTTTATATCTCTTAGCCCTTTCCCTTTCCCTAGATTTCGAAACATGTCTGTTCTTCAAATTGCAATTTGTTGACTTGAATTTGAAAGTGTCGCATTCAGGCCTCAGTGCATATGAAGGTGGCCTTTGAAATTGAAGTCAATAAAATGCTTTTTATATTACAGAAATGGTTAAGTTATCTTACTGAAAGGGAAGTGCCAAAGAAAAAGAAATATGGTTCACAATATGTTTAATGCTGAAACAATTTTGAGAACTAAAATAATGATATAAAAAGTTGTTCATCCTTTAACAATGTATGGTTCGTTTTTTAAATGGCTTGGAGTTGTTTTCTACCATTAGAATTCAGCGCTATCTGATTCCCTCTGGTGTAAACAACTTCAAAATATTTTAAATTTATACAGTTTACGTCGAATATTGAGTACATTCGATGGAAAGGCCTGGAGATTGACGTCATTTTTTTTAGATAACCGACGTCCTGTACCTTAGAGGATTTCAAAATGAAATCCAATTTACAAATCACAACATCTAAAATGAAGACCGAAGATGATGGAATACATTATAACCAAAAACAGGAAGTAAAAAAAATTAAAACAAGCAAAATAATGGAGAATGTTTTTGAAATTCATAAATGTTAACATTTTCCTCTGGTTTTCCGCCATGCCTTCATGGATAACAAAGAAATGACTTTGTTTAGAGGAGGAATTGATGGAAAACCAAAGGAAAAAGTTAACATGAATTTGGTTGCAAAAGTTATGTAGGATAGGTTTTCAAAGGGTCTACTTGAAATTCATAAGTGTTAACATTTTCCTCTTCTTTTCCACTATGCCTTCATCGTCGACAAAGAAATGTCTTCGTTTAGTGAAGGAATTAACGGAAAAGAAAAGGAAAAAGTTAACATGAATTTGGTTACGGATGTTATCTAGGATAGGTTTTCAAAGGGTCAAATTGAAATTCGTTAGTATTAACATTTTCCTCTGGTTTGCCACCATGCCTTCATTGTTAACAAAGAAATGTCTTCGTTTAGTGAAAGGAATGACGACAAAACAAAGGAAAAAAGTTAACATGAATTTGGTTAGGGAAGGTTTTCAAATGGTACAACTTGAAATGAAATCCAAATCTATTAAGCTATATATTCAGTTACTCCCTTTTATTTCATTTTTCTTTTAATCAAATATTAAACGTCCAATGCAAGCGACGGTTTGATGATATATTTGCAATAGAACGTCAAAGCATTTGGTTGCATTGACGTGACAGGCATATGAGTGGTTGGCACCATTAATTGTGTGCTTTAGACCAATATTAGGTCGAATTTTATTGGACTTTGACGTTTCAACTTCATCAAGATACCAAAGGTCGCTCCAATATTTTTATATTTTACTTTTTTATTTTAAACTCTCACTTTAAAGTCAAGGCTCATGGATCTTCGACGTATTTGTCGTCTGCAAGGAGGTCATATCATTATCCAAAGAGATATTTTTACTTTTTCTCTGATTGATGTTTGATGTCAAATTTGGAAATCATTTGACGTTCATACTAGATGTGGACTGTGAAAGTTAATTGTTTGCCTTTACCAAAGCACCAATATTACATCGAATTATATTGGACTTTGACGTTTTTGTGCCTTTAGCAAACCACCAATATTAATTGTGTGCGTTTACCAAAGGACAAAAATTAATTGTGTGACTTTACCAAAGCACCAATATGATGTTTCAACTCGATGTAGTGCTTTTTTCATGATGAAATGATATTGCACGACTATTCTGTGGAAGTTTGACGACATCGTTTCATCTATAAATATACATCGTTTCTTATTGAACATATTAGTATTCATGTTTTTTTATCTCCTGAGGGGTTTTCTTTCTCTAGATTTCGAAACATGTTTGTTCTTTAAATTGCAATTTGCTGACTTCCATTGCAAAGTGTCGCATTCATGCCTAAGTTCATATGATGGTGGCCTTTGAAATTGATGTCAAGAAAATGCTTTTAATAGTACAGAAATGGATCAGTTATCTTACTAATAGAGAAGTGCCGAGGAAAAAGAAATATGGTTCACAATATGTTTAATGCTGAAAAAGTATTGAGAACTAAAATCAATTTATAAAAAAAGTTCATCACAATATAGAAAAAATATTGATAGCTATCTGATTTCTTAGGGTGAAAACCAAAATAGAAAGTTAACATTAATTTCTTTGGATTTCTTTGGTTTTCACCCCTTTTAAAACGTCATTTATTTGTAAAGTTTGATGTAAAAATAATTCAAGGATTTCAAAAAAAAAATTATTTCAAGTAAAGAAATCAAATGACACAGTTTTAAACACAAATCACTCAGCTTTACAAATAAAACACACTTTAACATTACCAAATTACAATACAGCAACTTGTTGGAGAGATCAACCAAGTTCATCAACATACTGTTGGGGCAAATCGACAAGTGTACCGAGTCGCACAAGTAATATAAAATGGTAAGACCAAGTAACGTATCTCAGAGGACTCTCGGCGCTGAACAATTATGTGTAAACAAGATTAATTAAGACTTAAAAATAAAAAGAGATCATTAGGTTTGGCAAAAATAATAAAATAAAACAAAATAAAATTGATCAATGGCAAAAGAGCACAGAGATGAATGGAGGTTGATTTGTATGAGATGGGTATGTTGTTGGGGTTAGATTTCACCAAGTTCCCCCTCATGTATATAAGAATTCTTCTTTATGAATTAATGTCAACATCCCTCACTAAATCACTTAAACCCGATCCCTCGGTAAATAAGTATGTCCCTAATTACCAGTTCATACAATTCCTAGCATTCCTGGTAAAAAGATGTGAAGATTAAGAGGTTAAGACGACTAAGACTCATACCCCCATCCTTGAGAAATATAACCCTTAGGAGTAATTCAACAAGAACCTGAATTGAAAGGAACCTCACAACACTCATTCAATTCATAATTAATGTTATTGTATGAGCAAGAATAAAACAGATGAATTACTCTAACAATTAATGAAAAAGCATATGGAATTAAGAATCAATTCAAATACATGAGAGTTTACAACGTTACATCATTCCCCAACAACAAATAGAAATTAGTTCCCCATAAACATGGGGAACTTTATGAACAATGGAAGAAAGAAAGAGAATGGAAAACTAAGAATTGGCTAAGGTGTATTGCTATGCTCTTCTCTGCCAGGGATGCAAAACCTAGAGCCCCAGGGTCCTTTAAATAGTGTCAGAGGCGTGCTAGAATGAAGCCGGATCCAAAAGAATCAAAACAAAGCAAAAACAGGGCCCGATCCACGTGAATTCTCGCTCAAGCATCGTAGAGGGGTCGCCTAAGCGTGAATTGAAAATGGTCGCCCAGGCAATGAAGCTCCGTCGCCTGGGCGTCCATGGCCACTGCAAAGCAAGCGTTGTAACAGATGAATTACTCTAACAATTAATGAAAAAGCATATATTATTAAGAATCAATTCAAATACATGAGAGTTCACAAGGTTACATCATTCCCCAATAATAAATAGGATTTAGTTCACTATAGACATGGTGAAACTAGATGAACAATGGAGAAGAATGAGATAGAAAAACCATAAAAATTAGAGATGGAAGCTCCTGCATATAAATATGCCTCCAGAGAGTGAAAGAGTGTGTTGTTGCGCTCCTCTTACCCAAGAGACAAACCCTAGGGCGTCTGGGTCCTTTAAATAGAGCGAAAACAGAACAAAAATGAAGTCTGGCCCATGTCGCTAGCGCTCAAGCGCCCAAAAGGGGCACCTAGGCGGTGTGTGGTGCACTTCTAGCGCTCAAGACCCCTGAGGGGCGCCCAAGCCTCGCGGATTTTTTCCACACTGCGTTTTTTTCTCTTTTTTGCAGTATTGCTCGCTTCTTGAGTTCTGAATCCTTCATACTTTGACTCCTCTTCCAAATCACTTCATTAAGTTCAACCTTAACTATCTTATTCACACAACTTAGCAGAAAATCATGATTTCAAGCAAGCTTCTAACCAGAAAAGGGTGCAGTTGGTGTCAAAATTACATCACAGGTAACGATATTTTCAACCGTTATCACAAGCCCAAACTTAGAACTTTTCTTGTCCTCAAGCAAAAAAGAATGTAACTCAACTTTTTAGAACAATTACTACAATGATTCAACATTTTTCAAAACTTTTCCTTTCAGTACAAGAAATCACTTTTATCAATTCAGCATAAAGATGTCAGTCAAGATGTTCAGATGCCTTAATTCAATCAAAGTCAATGTGAGGTTCATATACTTCAACATATGCTATCTTTAAGAATGATCAATCAGCCAAGCAAAGATGTCATCAAAAATTTAAAGAACTACTCCTCATCAAGGAATGTGTTTCACTCAAGCACTCAAAAGTGTATCACTCAACTCAAAGGTGATGTTGGTGTCTTTTTCACTCTGCTATCACAATGTCACACAAATTAACTTTTCCTTTCATTTAACCACATTCAAACATACTCACAAGAAAGTTCTCATCACAAGGGCCTTTCATGGCTTATAACATGGTTGGGCTATGAAGGAAATTGGTTTTTCTGGTCAGCAAAATCCTTGAGTTAAGAGAGGAATTTATGATTTCATCATTCAAGCACAAACTCACTTTCTTTTTCCCATCTTTCCCTTGCATTGAGCTTTTCTTTTCATTTTTTTCTTTTTCTTTTGCTTTTGCTTTTCATGTACTCACTTCTTAGCCTAAACCGGGATTCCCCGACAACGGCGCCAAAAACTTGTTGATGGATCGACAAGTGTACCGAATCGCACAAGTAATATAAAATGGTAAGACCAAGTATCGTGTCCCAAGAGACTCTCAGCACTAGACAGTCGTGTGATAACTCGATTAATTAAGACTTAGAGAAAACGAGATCATTGGTTTCAGATGCAAAAACAGAAAATTAAATATGAATGTAGTTTGATCAATAGCAGAGTAGCCTAATGATGAACGGATGTTGTTTTTAATATGACATAAGTATGTTATTGGGGTTAGATTTCACCAAGTTCCCTCTCATGTATGTAAGAATTCTTCTTTATGCATTAATGCTAACGTCACTCACTACATCACTTAAACCCGATCCCTCAACGAATAAGCTTGTCCTTAATTACCAGTTCATGCAATTCCTTGCATTCCTAGTAATTAAATGTGAAGATCAAGAGCTTAAGACGACCAAGACTCATACCCTCATCCCTGAGAAATAATACTCTTGGGAGAAATTCAATAAGAACCTGAATTGTAAGGAACCTCCCAGAACTCATGCAATTCATAAATCATGCTATTGAATGAATTAAACAAAGCAAGCATATTAACAGATGAATTACTCTAACAATTAATGAAAAAGCATATATTATTAAGAATCAATTCAAATGCATCAGAGTTCCCAAGGTTACATCATTCCCCAACAACAAATAGGGTTTAGTTCACCATAGACATGGTGAAACTATATGAACAATGGAGAAGAATGAGATAGAAAAACCCTAAAAATTGGAGATGGAAGCTCCCACATCCAAATCCGCCTCCAGAGAGTGAAAGAGTGTGCTGCTGCGCTCCTCTTACCAAAGATATGTTGGTACCAGGAATGGTATGGTTTGAAGAGTAAAACGCAGCGGAATAAAACTTAGAGTAAGCGGAAAGCGTGATTGGTCACCTTTTTAAAATCAATTTAGTCCTTTTTAGAAAATCAATTTTCTTTCAGAAAATCTGTCCAACAGTTGATATACGTAAAAGATAAAGAGTGTAGGGAATAGAAAATCACACGAGTAATTTTTATACTGGTTCGATTCAACAGAATCTACATCCAGTCGTTAATCACTATAAAAGTGATTAACAGTTCCACTAAAAATTTGTTTCACAGATTACAAATATAATGAATAACAACTGATAAAATAAACCTTCCTTCGACAAACGAACCGGAAGAAGAACACTCTGCCAACTCGAAGAGAACCGCTCCGGCAATCGACCAACGATTCGCGAGCTTCTCCTATTCACGAGACCAGGCAGAGCACCTTGCTAACTCGAAGAGAGCTTGCTCCGACTATCGACACACGAAACGCGAGCCTCTCTTGTTCACGAGACCAAGCAAGGGTACTTTGAACAAGCTTCTGAGAACTTCCTCTAACAAACAGTATTCTGCAAAGCCTCAGTTCAAAAAAAAAACGTTGTGTTGAATTTCTCAGAATCCCTACATATAGCCATCTACTCTGAATATCAAAGGTCAAGTCCCAACTGCCACGAATAATCGATTATTGTAAGTGATAATCGATTATTCAAGTACGTTACAGGTTTTTCAAAAAGTGATAATCGATTATATGAGGTGATAATCGATTATTCCTGAATAACTTGTGATAATCGATTATTGCTTTTTGATAATTGATTATTGCAGTTCAAAATGTGAATTTTACAAAGTTTATAAGACTTTCCTACTACATTTAATTTCTACAAGTTGCTTTTAAATAATTTTAGACTCTTCTTCAACTAAGTCTTCTTGCAGCATCATCAAAATAAATGTCTTCAAGATTTACCAATATTCCTTATTGGTAACAATCTCCCGCTTTTTGATGATGATCAAAAATACAATTTTAAAAGAAACTTTGGCTATCCGGCAGGACATACAAGCTAACAAACAACAACATAGTTAGCAATACCTGTATCAATTTTTACTTCTCCCCCTTTTTGATCATAAGCAAAAAGATTAATGTAAAGAGCTCCCCCTAAATATGATCTCTCCCTCAATTAAACAAAGTATGCATATAATCAAGAGATCATTTTCATTAATGAAAAGAAGGATTACATCATAATAAGAAACATAAAAGATAGAAATTTAACATAGATGAAAGAACAACAACCAATCAACAAAGCACACAAACATAAAATCCTATTTCTAAAATTCAGGACTTGGGGATCTCTCGGGAGGTTGAATGTGAAGGTGATTCTCGATGTTAGATAGACGAACATCAAGATCAAGAAATTGATCAACCATATACTCATCAATAGATTGCTGCCACTCATAAATCTCCTCAAAGTGTATTCTTTGTGCTAGGCTCATATCCTCCAATTGCTTAGATAATCTAGCAAAATGTTCTTCCATAGATAGCGTGGAGGATGAGGGCATGGTAGAAGGACCAACATCAGAAGGAGCAGCAGCACTAACTGGTTCTGCCATATGAGTATCGATGTCATCATCTTCATCTTCATCAGGATGGTCATCATCTTTGTGGATGAGAACTCTTCCTCTGGTAATGAATCCCATATGACAAGAGGTAGTCTTCTTGAATCCGCCATGAAAAGATTTAAGGTAGAGAGACTTTGAGAAAGTGAGGATAAATGGAGAGGATTTTAGCTCTAGATTTGATTTTAGCAGTGTATGGCCGTTTATGGCCGTTTATAGCCGTTTATAGCCATTATGGGAGGCTTTTTATGGGAGGCTTTTTATAGGAAAAATGGAAAAACTAGCCGTTTATGGCCGTTTATAGCCGTTAAGGGATGCTCCAACGACTTTATTTTTGAATCTGTCAGCGTGATAATCGATTATGGCTCGAGATAATCGATTATCTGCTCAAAAATCACTGCCCAGAAATTGCATGATAATCGATTATTCTTGATGATAATCGATTATCTGTTCAAAAATTTCCTAGATTTGAGTTTCAAGTTTGAATAATCGATTATAGCCTTTTGATAATCGATTATGAAGCGTTAATTTTACGAAAATGCAAAATGTTTCATAAGCTTTGATCCTAAGACATGTCTAACACTCCTAACTCTCTTCTAAGCTCAAAAAATCTATCCTTAGGTAGTGCTTTGGTGAAAATATCAGTTAATTGATGTAACGTATCAACATATTCAATTTGACAATCCCCCTTTTGAATATGATCTCTTAAGAAATGATGTCTAATCTCAATGTGTTTAGTTCTTGAGTGCATTATGGGGTTCTTAGTCAGATTTATAGCACTAGTATTATCACATTTTAAGGGAATATTATCAAGGAAAATATCAAAGTCTTCCAGTTGTTGTTTCATCCACAGAATTTGGGCACAACAATTGCCAGCAGCAATGTATTCAGCTTCAGTGGTAGACAAGGCTACACATGCTTGTTTCTTTGAGTGCCAGGACACCAAAGAACAGCCCAGAAAATGACAGGTTCCACTAGTACTTTTCCTATCAATTTTACAACCACCATAATCTGCATCAGAATAACCTATTAGACTAGGTGAAGCATCAGAGGGATACCAAATTCCAAAAGAAGTGGTTCCTTTAAGGTATTTTAAGATTCTCTTGACAGCAGTCAAATGAGATTCTTTAGGATTGGCTTGATACCTAGCACATACGCATACACTTTGCATAATATCTGGCCTACTAGCAGTTAGGTACAGCAAAGATCCTATCATACCTATAAACATAGTTTCATTTACTTCTTTTCCAGATTCATCCTTATCTAAATAGCAAGAAGTTGCCATAGGTGTACTAGCTTCTTTGCAAGTATCCATGCCAAATTTTTAAGAATTTCCCTACAATATTTTGTTTGAGAGATAAAAGTACCTCCATTCATTTGCTTTATTTGTAGTCCTAAAAAGAAATTCATCTCACCCATCATAGACATCTCAAACTCACCTTGCATTATTTTTGCAAATTCTTCACACAAAGAGTCATCAGTTGACCCAAATATAATATCATCTACATAAACTTGCACAATCAGGATGTGTTTTCCTACTTTCTTTATAAATAAGGTTGAATCAACCTTGCCTCTAGAAAAGTTATTATCAATTAGAAAGGTACTAAGTCTTTCATACCAAGACCTAGGTGTCTGTTTAAGACCATACAAAGCCTTTTTTAACTTATAAATATGATCAGGATATTTGAAATCCTCAAAGCCAGGAGGTTGATTAACATACACTTATTCTTTTATAAAACCATTCAAAAACGCACTTTTCACATCCATTTGATATAATTTAAATTTCATCAAAGATGCAAATGCAAGTAATAATCTAATTGCTTCTAACCTGGTCACTGGTGCATATGTTTCATCATAATCTATACCTTCCTCTTGACAGTAGCCCTTTGCAACTAGCCTTGCTTTGTTCTTTGTGATGTTTCCATCCTCATCAAGCTTGTTCCTAAAAACCCATTTGGTTCCTATGACTTGATAATTATCTTGCTTTGGAATAAGTTCCCAGACTTCATTCCTTTCAAATTGGTTTAGCTCTTCTTGCATAGCAACGCACCATTTGTCATCTTGAAGATCTTCCTTTATGTTCTTGGGTTCTATCTGAGATACAAAAGCTACAGTTAGACAAAAATTATTAAGATTATGTCTAGTAGTTACCCCTTTTGAAATATCTCCAATGATATTGTCCAATGAGAGTCCTCTCGGTTGTTGATAGTTTCTAGAATCAACAGGTTGAGGTGTTTCTTGAAGTTCTGGAGGATAGTTCTCATTTAGATACATCTCTTCAAGAGCTTCCCTTAATTAATCCTCATCTCTTGCAATGGGTTTATTTGACTCAAGAGGGTTTACCTCAAGGTCCATAATTTCATCAAAGACAACATGCATTGATTCTTCAATTATTAAAGTTCTTCTATTAAATACTCTATATGCTTTACTGGTCAAAGAATATCCTAGGAAAATTGCTTCATCAGATTTTGCATCAAATTTACCTATATTATCTTTTCCATTATTCAAAACAAAGCATTTGCATCCAAATATTTTCAAATGAGATACATTTGGTTTTCTACCATTCAACAGTTCATATGGAGTTAATTTTAGAATTGGCCTAATAAGCATCTTATTTAACACATAACAAGCAATACTGACTGCATCAGCCCAAAAATATTTTGGCACATTAGATTCATTCATAAGGGATCTAGCTAATTCTTCTAATGATCTATTTTTCCTTTCAACAACACCGTTTTGTTGAGGAGTTCTAGGTGCAGAAAAGCTGTGTTATGCCATATTCTTCACAAAATTTTTCAAAAGATTCATTTTCAAATTCACCTCCGTGATCACTTCTCAAGGTTTTGATTTTCAAATCTTTTTCATTTTGAATACGTTTAGCAAAAGATTTAAAGGCTTTGAAAGCTTCACTTTTCAAAGTTAAAAAGAAGGTCCAAGTGAATCTAGTGTAATCATCAACAATTACAAGAGCATAGTAATTTCCACCAAAACGTTTAATTCTAGATGGACCAAATAAGTCCATATGCATAAGTTCTAAAGGTTTTGATGTTGAAATTATGCTTTTGGATGAAAATGAAGATTTTGTTTGTTTACCTTTTTGACATGCAGTGCATAATTTGTCTTTCTCAAATTTCAGTTTAGGTAAACCAATCACAAGATCCTTAGAAATTAACTTATTTAAATGTTGCATATGAATATGTGCAGCTCTTTTATGCCATAGCCAAGGATTTTCTTCTTTAGAAACTAAGCATGTTATACTATGACTAGATACCACAATGACTTCTTTGACTTAGTAGGTTCCTGCAAAACAAATTAGCAAGAATTTTAGGTCCCCAATCTAATTATGGGTCCTTGGGGTTAGTTCATGCAAGTGTAAATCATTTCACAATTTTAACCCATGCATATTTACCATTTGGAACACCAAAATGTTTAATGTTGCATTTGTTTGATGTGTGTCCATGCTTCATACAATAAAAACAACAAACATTACTTACTTTGTTTTTAACAGAAGTCCCTTTTTCAACCCAAACTCTACGAGTTCTTCTTTCTTTGGACTTATTTATTTGATGCATATTTCTATTTTCAACATTGCTTCTATTAAGGTTTGTCTTAGCATGTGAATTAGTTTTGGTAGTCTTTGCAAGTAAATTTTCAACTATGTCAATATCAAAGATATGACTCTTACAAGATAAGCATTCAACAGGTTCAATAGTAGTGTTTGCATCAAATAATTTTGTTTCTAAAGTACAAAATTTATTTCTTAAGACAACTTCATCATCAAGCAATTTATCATATTTCAATTTCAATTCATTGTGCTCTTTCTTAAGCTTTTTATATGCAGCATCAGGTTTTTCAGATTCATTCATTAGTTCAAAGAAAGCTTTTTGTAAGTCTAATTCACTATATTCAAAGCTAGAATCACTTACTTGGCTTCCAGTATCTTCTGAGTCAGCCATTAGACAAATATTAGCTTCCTCATCTGAATCACTTGAGCTTGTTGAACTGGAAGCATTGTCTTCCCAAGCTATGTATGCTTTCTTTTTCTTTTGAAATTTCATTTCCTTCTTTTCCTCACTTTTCTTGTTCTTTGGGCATTCAGATTTCATGTGTCCTCTTTCTCCACAACCAAAGCATTTTACACTTGAAGGTGATTCTTGATTTTCTTTCCTTTCTTTGCGGAATTTGTCTTTTCCTTTTGCCTTCATAAACTTGGCAAACTTCTTTATCATAAGGCTCATGTTCACCTCATCATCAGAATCATCATCTTCAATCCTTTTAGAGCTTTTTCCTTTAGAGATCTCGGACTTGAAGGCTAGTGTCTTTCTCTTGCCTTGATCCTCTTCAGCAGTTAGTCTCCTCAACTCTAGCTCATGCTCACGAAGCTTTCCAAACATAATTGGCATCGACATCTGATTGAGGTTCTGAGACTCCGAGATGGCAGTCACCTTTGGTTGCCAAGACCTGTCTAATGATTTTAAAATTTTCACATTTAATTCATCATTATCAAAAGTCTTACCCAACCCAGTCAAGTGGTTCACTATGTGAGTGAAGCGCTTTTTGACATCAGAAATTGTTTCTCCAGGTTGCATTCTGAACATCTCATACTCCTGAATGAGAGTTTTCTTCCTTGCACGTTTCACGTCCTTTGTTCCTTCATGTGTGACTCTGAGGACTTCCCACATTTCTTGTGCTATCTTACACACTGAAATTCTATAGAATTCATCAAGTAAAACAGCAGATGAAATAATATTGTGAGCTTTAATATCAAACTGAGCTCGTCTATTTTCTTCAGCAGTCCAATTAAAGTATGGTTTTTCTACCTCTACACCATCAACTGTGCTCTTAGGAATATAAGGACCATTTTGTACAGCTTCCCAGATGCCTCTGTCAACAAACCCCATAAAAATTTCCATTCCGACTTTCCGGAACGCATAGTTATCACTAGTAAAAAGTGGTGGTCTATTAATAGAAGCACCCTCGGCATATACAAGGTTTTGGTTGTGACCGGCCATTTTCGCAAATTTTGAAAGACTATCAAACAAGCCCTGATACCAATTGTTGGTTTCAGGAATGGTATGGTTTGAAGAGTAAAACGCAGCGGAATAAAACATAGAGTAAGCGGAAATCGTGTTCGGTCACCTTTTTAAAATCAATTTGGTCCTTTTTAGAAAATCAATTTTCTTTCAGAAAATTTGTCGAACAGTTGATATACGTAAAAGATAAAGAGTGTAGGGAATAGAAAAACACACGAGTAATATTTATACTGGTTCAATTCAACAGAATCTACGTCCAGTCGTTAATCACTATAAAAGTGATTAACAGTTCCACTAAAAATTTGTTTCACAGATTACAAATATAATGAATAACAACTGATAAAATAAACCTTCCTTCGATGAACGAACCGGAAGAAGAACACTCTGCCAACTCGAAGAGAACTGCTCCAGCAATCGACCAAAGATTCGCGAGCTTCTCCTATTCACGAGACCAACCAGAGCACCTTGCTAACTTGAAGATAGCTTGCTCCGACTATCGGCACACGAAACGTGAGACCAAGCAAGGGTACTTTGAACAAGCTTCTGAGAACTTCCTCTGACAAACAATATTCTGCAAAGCCTCAGTTCAAAAAAAACGTTGTGTTGAATTTCTCAAAATCCCTACATATAGCCATCTACTCTGAATATCAAAGGTCAAGTCCCAACTGCCACGAATAATCGATTATTGTAAGTGATAATCGATTATTCAAGTCTGTTACAGGTTTTTCAAAAAGTGATAATCGATTATATGAGGTGATAATCGATTATTCCTGAATGACTTGTGATAATCAATTATTGCTTTTAGATAATCGATTATTGCAGTTCAAAATGTGAATTTTACAAAGTTTATAAGACTTTCCTACTACATTTAATTTCTACAAGTTGCTTTTAAATAATTTTAGACTCTTCTTCAACTAAGTCTTCTTGCAGCATCATCAAAATAAATGTCTTCAAGATTTACCAATATTCCTTATTGGTAATAAGATACATAACAGAAACGAAGTCCAGTCCATGTCCCTGGCGCTCAAGCGCCTTAAGTGGGGCGCTCGGGCATCGAATTGTACTTTCTGGAACTTAAGCGCCTAAAAGGGGCACCCAGGTGGTGTGTGGTGCACTTGTGGTGCTTAAGGCCCCCTGAGGGGTGCCCAAGCCTTGCGGATTTTTTTTAGCATTGCGTTTTTTTCTCGTTTTTTTTGCAGTTCTACTCGCTTCTTGAGTTCCGACTCCTTCATACTTTGACTCCTCTTCCAAATCACTTCATTAACCGACTAAAACAAGGGAATTTAGTCATAAAATCATTAAGTTCAACCTCAACTCTCTTATTCACACAACTTAACAGAAAATCATTATTTCAAGCAAGTTTCTAAGTAGAAAAGGGTGCATTTGGTGTCAAAATTACATCACAGATAACGGTATTTTCAAACGATATCACAACCCCAAACTTAGAACTTTGCTTGTCCTCAAGAAAAACAGAATGTAACTCAGCTTTTCAGAACAATTACTACAATGATTCAACATTTTTCAAAACTTTTCCTTTCAAGACAAGAAATCACTTTTATCAATTCAGCATAAAGATGTCAGTCAAGATGTGCAGATGCCCTAATTCAATCAAAGTCAATGTGATGTTCATATACTTCAACAAATGTTATCCTTAAGAATGATCAATCAACCAAGCAAAGATGTCATCAGAAATTCAAAGAATTACTCCTCACCAAGGAGAGTGTTTCACTCAAGCACTCAAAAGTGTATCATGCCTAAGCACCCTAAGTTGGGGCATTGAGCGCCGGTGAATGGGCTTGGGCTATGTTTTCTGAAATTATTTCGAGCTATTTAATGATTTGGACGACCTAGAGAGGGTATGTTTCGACAGAAAGAGGCGCATAAACACTCCATTTCATCCCTTGTAGGTGAATTGGATGCGGAAGCTCCTATCTTCAACTTTTAGGGTTTTATCTTTCATTCTTTTCCATTATTCATCTAGTTTCACCATGTCTATGGTGAAGTAAACTTCAATTATTGTTGGGGAAACGATGTAATCCTTTGAAACTCTCATGTATTAAATTGGTTTATATTATAAATACTTCTTTCATTAATTGTTAGGGTTTTTCCTCTATACTCTATGCTTGCTTTGTTTAATTCATTCATAGCATGATAATTGATTTTGTCGATATGAACACATACGGGGAAATCTAGATATGGGGAATCTCTCCCAAAATAAGTATTGGCTAGACATAGGGATATGAGGGTTGGTTTCCTTTAAGCTTTTGTGCATAAGTAATGCAAAATTAATTGCTAGGGAAACAAGACATTGTAAACTAGTAATTAAGGATAGTATTTCTTCACCGAGACATCGGGTTTAAAGTAAATTAGAAAGTGACATTAACATTAATGAAGAAGATGAATTCATAAATACATGAGAGTGGATAGGAGAAGTCGAAACCCCCAACAACATAATCATCCCATATTTTACAAATCAATCACCTGTGCATTCTTATTTTCAATTGATCAAAACTTGCATTCATGTTTATTTTTTGCATTATAAACCCAATGATTTTGTTCTCAAGTCTTAATTCATCAAGAAATCACATGATTGTCTAGGTCGTGAGTCTCTAGGGAAAACGATACGTGGTCTTACCATTTATATTACTTGATACGATTCGGTACACTTGTCGGAGTCTTAAAATGACCAACTAAACAAAATTAAGCTATCATCAAAACAGGTTCAACACAGTGATAACGGTTGATTTCACCGTTATCTATAACTAAATTTTGATACTAAATGAACCCTTTTTGAATTAGAAACTTGCTTCAACTCTTGGTTTTAGTTTAATTTGAGAATAAAGAGAGTTGAGGTTATACTTGATGCGTTTTATCACTAATTCCCTTGATTTTATAGGTTATTGGAATGATTTGAAGAGGAGTTGAAGTGTCAAGGAGTTGGAACTCAGAAAGAACAGAGAAAGCACCAGGAGAGAAGGCTACAAAAGTCGCAGGGCCCCTGGTTAAACTTTTCTGGGGCCCTCAGCGCTAGAAGCTCGCATATACGCTTGACTGCCCCCTTTTTGAGGCCCTCAGCGCTGAAAGCTCGCATCAACGCCTGGGCGCCCTTCCTGGGGTGCTGAGTGCCATCCTCCTTGCATTGTAGACCACCTGGTTGCCCTCTCACAAGCTCGTTCGATTGCCTTCAACAGGGGCACTGAGCGCCAGCGTATTGGGCTTAGACCTTGTTTTTTGATCTATTTAAGGACCTGTACACGTTAGGGCTTGTATCTTTTGGAGAAGAGATGCAAATTCACATTTTTCGACCTTTTGCAGGTAGAATTGGATGTGGGAGCATTCCTCTTCAGTTTTTAGGGTTTTTTTCTATCTCTTTCAATCCATTGTACACCTAGTTTCTCCATGACAATGGAGAACTAAACCTTATTTGTTGTTGGGGAAGATGTAACCTCTAAACTCTCATGTATTTGAATTGGTTCTGATTTATATATGCTTCTTTAATTAATTATTAGGGATTTTCTTCTTTGCTCTATGCTTGTTATGTTTTAGCTCATTCATGGCATGATTTTTGGTCTTCTTTGTTATTGAAAAATACCTAGAAACCTAGATCTGGAGAATTTCTCCCAAGGGAACTATTGCCTAGACATAGGGATAGAACACTTGGTTGTCTTAAGCTTTTGTTCGTAATGCAAAATTAATTATTAGGGATGCAAGACATTGTGGTCTAGTAATTAAGGATGGCTTCTTTCGCCGAGACATCGGGTTCTAAGTAATTTAGAAAGTGAAATTAACATTTAATAAAGAAGGAGAATTCTTATATGCATGAGAGTGATTAAGTGAAATCTAAACCCCAATAACATACTCATCTCATGTTACAAACATCATTCAATCACTTTTGTGTTTCTCTTCAATTAATCAAAATTGCATTCATATTTTCTTTTCAGTTTTAATTAGTTAAGTAATTGCATGACTGTTTAGTGTCATAAGTCTCTTGGGAAAACGATACTTGATCTTACCACTTATTATTCCTTGATATGATTCGGTACACTTGTCGAGGTCTTAACACACAGCAAAATGAAATATAAACATCATTAAACCTTGAATGAAAGTGTAGAGTATGAAATTGGAATGAGACAAGAAAATGCAATGCAAAAGAGATTCAGAAAATGCAACAGAGTTGAGAAAATGAAACTGGACAATGAAATTGCTAATGGAACAGCAATAGAAAACAAAATTAGGAATGTAAATGAAACTAGAATGGGAAAACGAAAATGCAAATGGAAAAGTAAATTGAAGTAAGAACATAAAACGAAAATGAAAATTTCAATTAGAAAAGAAATTCAATACGAAGAGGAAACAAAAATTAAACTCAAACCCCAAAGGGGGAGCTGAAAGAATGTCTTAAAGCCTTCATAAACGAGAATGAGAAGAGAGCGTTTTTTTCACTAGTGCAAAAACGGCCTATAACGTCACGGGTCAACGTCGAACCGCCCAATATCTAACGTTACAAATGACTGGTGGCATTACCGAAAATAAATTCAATCCCTCCACTCCCTTATTGAAACAGTTCACCGTCTAACTTTTATTAATGTCAAACAAAGCCCATAATGATGTAATCTATAATGTGCTAACGTCAAACAAGGGCCACATCGACGTAAAAAAATGACCTTAGAATCACTTAACATCAAATTAAGAAACAACTGACATTCAATTTAAAATAAAAAGTAATGAAATAGTGGTTTGCTTTCAGCAGTATTACTCTTACCCACATTTGACGTCAACCATGCTAAATATTTGACGTTTTATATGCCAAAGAGTGAACCCGCTTTTTATTCTTTATTTCTTTTCTCTTTTAAACCAAACAGAACGTCCCCACTCTATGGTCTGACGTTTATGCCAATATAGAACGTCGAACAATTTGGGGTTAGACGTGATGGTCGTTGCTGTACGAAACCTTAGTAATCACATAACTTCAGTTAAGGAAACAACTGACGTCCAATACAAAATAAATAAATACTAAATTTTGATGTAAATAATATGACGTCAACAATAACAAAAGTTGGACGTTGTATATTACAGCTACTAGTTATTCTTTTATTTTTCTTTTAAATCAACCAACAAAATGTCAGTTTTAAACTGGCATGGACGTTTTATTATTTAGTTCCTTTTTTATTATTTTTTCTTTTTCTTTTAAACCAACCACAAAACATCGAATTCTTCTAAGCATTCGACATTTTATTTTCCAGAAATTATGTTATTATTTTTTCTTTTAAACCAATCGGTAAAACATCCTTGTACTTGTGGCTTTGACGTTTTGAAGGGCTCCCAACATGTTCGAATTCTGTGTTAACTTTTTCTTTGTTTTTCTATCAAATCTTTCAAGGTGAAAAAAACGAGTCATTTCTTTTTGGTTTGATTCTTTGAAGGAGTGATCAATAGAAACAACGAAGAGGTTAATACATTTGGATTTGGCACCCTTTCAAAACTTTACAACTTCCATTCATTTAATTTTTCATAACAATCTGTTAACGTTTTTCTTTGTTTTTCTATCAACCCTTTCAGAATCACAAAAGCTAGTTAATTCCTTGTGATTTTAGGGATGCTATAAAGTATGATAGAAAAAAAAGCAAAAAGTTAACAGATAATGAACCTACGATCTGTGAACAAAACAGTTAATATATAACGTCGAACAAGTTAAGGATGACGTAATGTCTAAATACACAGTTTCGGACCATTGGGTAATTTCCTCACCTCCATTTATAAAATTTCTCGTAACAACTCCTTGAAGGTTTCTCGTAACACTTCTATATTCTGACATGTTTTTCAAATTTCTTGAAGATTTTTTTCGCAAAAGCAAATCATATGATCTGATATGATGGAGAAAAAAATATTCAAGAAAATCTAAAAAATTTATCATCTAAATATGATCAACATATTTGATGGGAAGAAGAATTTGAACAACAGAAATCTAGAGCAAAGAAAAATAGTAAGAAGATAAGTGCTTTTTCAAAAATTGTAGAACCTTTGGAGGGGCATAACTACTTTTATAACTTGAAGTTTCTTGATTGTATGATTCAATTTTTAAGTATCTTGAAGTTGTTTTCTACAGAATCAATGGATCTGATTTCAGAGAAAACAAGTTCATGTATAGAGTTAAAAAATGAATCATTCAAAAACAATCAAACTATGCAATTGTATAGAGTTAAGCATTATATTTATAGAGTCAATTCAAAACCTCTGGTAAAAACACAAAATTAATGCTCACAACCACTCAACGCCTTTCACGTCGAACCCCTAGAGTTAGACATTCTATGGGAATTTAAAAAGGAAAAAAAAAGAGTGACCTTTGCCTTCGAATAATGAATAAGACGTCACATGCTCAAGGAATTCGACGTTTACTGTTGGATTAAAAGAAAAAAAATTAAACCAAAAAGACAATTTGGAAGTCTGGACAAATTGATGTCAACCCCTTCGTTTCTAGCAGCAAACTACATTTTCCCATATATCATTTAATTAGAGTGCATTTTCCTATATATCATTTAATTTTCCCATATATCAGGCAGGCCCATATCAGGCCTTTCCCAACAGTAATTATTTAAGTAGACAATCATTTATCAAATTTCTTGTAACAACTCCATGGTTTCTTTGTGTTAACTTTTTGTCTTTGTGTTACTAGTAGCTCCTTCTAGGTCACAAAAAGGAGTCATTTCTTTGTGGTTTTATTCTGTCATGATGAAAAGCTTGAACGAATGTTAGTAACATAAAGAAAAAGGTTGATACATTTGGATTTCAGACCCTTTTAAAATGCTACATCTTTCATTCATAAAATTTCTCCTATGAACTCCATCTATTAATTTTTTCCTTTTGTTTTCTGTTATCTCCTTCAAGGACATAAAAAATCTTGAAGGAGTACAGAAAAAAAAAGAAAAAGGTTCATAGATTTTGGATTTTGAATATAGGGAGGACGTTGAATATTTTAGTAAGGAGCAATTTGGCTTCTGGATGAACAATAAAACGTCATGTCCCAAGTAAATTGACATAATATTAATACTCTGGTTATTACTAGCATGTCAAACTTTTGTTTGTATGACGTTAATATCTTATTATTACCTCGAGTGGCTTTATCAATCGACGTATTATTTGTGTTTTAAAAAAAAAGAAAAAAGAAGGAGTTGAAGATTGTAGAAGAGGGGATATCTTGCTGCAGATCTTCTTGTGTGTTTCTGCCTATATTTTGATTAGAGGGTTAGAGAGGTGTTTTATATTTTTGACGTGGAGGTCTCTATAAAAACCTTGTGGTAAATACCTTGACCATTATAGTGCATTTGCTTCTTGGGATTGGAAGGACACTGGATGTAGGCATTGAGGCCGAACCAGTATAAAAACATGTGTTTGAATTCTCTATCCTTACACTTTTACATTCAGTCGACTTTACTATTTTCATAGTCTACTTAGTAATTCCGCTGCACTTAAATTTTTCATTACTTGCGATTCAAGAAATTGTGCAAAGGTTTCTACTCTGTGAAAAAGATTTTAAAAAGACTCTGATTTTGAAACCTCACCAATTCACCCCCCCTCCCCCCTCCTGGTGTTGAAACTGAGCCAACCTATTTTCCATCAGAGCTGGTTTTCATAAGATATTTGAAAAACAAGTCGACTTCTGTTTTTCTTGAATCGACTATATACTTGGGGATGGCTTCCAGTTTTCAAACTTTTGGTGAAGGTGCTTCTACAAACAGACCACCTCTGTTTGCTAGTGAAAATTTTCCTTTTTGGAAAATCAGAATGCAAATATTTCTTGAATCCGTGGATAAAGGAATTTGGGATGCAACTATGAATGGTCCTTTTGAGCCTACTCATACTATTGATGGAAAAACTGTTTTGAAAATTTTTTCTGAGTGGTCTCAAGATGAATATAGAAAAGCACAGTGTGATGTCAAAGCTAGGAATATCATTGCCTCTCCACTAACTATTGATGAATTTTTAAGGTTCTGCCAAGGAGGTGTGGGATGTCTTGGAAGTCACACATGAAGGCACTAATGAAGTCAAGAGAGCAAGGAAGAATTCTCTGATTCAGGAGTATGAACTTTTAAGGATGAAGGCTGGAGAGACAATCTATGAAGTCTAGAAAAGATTCACACACATTGTATATCACCTTATGACTCTTGGCAAAGTGTTTGACAAAGAGGAAATCAATATCAAGATATTGAAGAGTCTGAACAGAAGCTGGCAACCAAAAGTCACTGCAATCTCAAAATCCAAAGACCTTGCAAGCATGAATATGGCTACATTGTTCGGCAAGTTAAGAGAACATGAGTTAGAACTAGGAAGGTTGAAGGATGAAGAAGAGATTGAAGAAAAGAAGTCCATTTCTTCGAAAGCTATAAGCATAAAGGCCTCAAAGTCAGAGGATGACTCAGATGCAGAGATAGACGACAAAGAAATGATGACCATGATGGTAAGAAAGTTCAATCGATTTATGAAAAATGATAGTCAACTTACTAACCATGCAGGTCACAACAAAGCAAAGAAAGGCTTCAAATCAAATGTTGTCCAATGCTACGAATGCGGAAAAAAAGGACATATCAAACCAGATTGTTCAGAATTAAAGCCAAAGCAGAAAGCCAATAGATGGTTTCCACAAGACAAAAATAGAAAGCACAAAGGAGCTTACATTGCCTGGGAAAACAGTGATTCTGATGCATCAAGTGATGAAGATGTTGATCATGAAGAAGAATCAAATATATGCTATATGGCTAGAGCAACATGGGATGATTATGACTGCGATGAAAATTTTGGGAATGAACCACTGGAGGTGAAGTAGGATCTGCTGATTGAAGCATTCAAAGAAATCCATGTTGAAGCTATGCGACTACAATACAAGGTTAATCGTCCTAACTCTAAGAGAAGAGATTATGAGCATAGAATTAATAACCTTGTGGCTGATAATGAGAAATTACAGAAAGATTTAGATGATGCTTTAATGTCTGCCAATGAAGTTAAAATTGAGACTGTTATAGTAGAAAGAACTTGTGAAAAATGTCCTACTCATATTGAGCAAATAGATTACTTGACTAGCACGCTAGCCTAATTCACTCAAGGTAGAGATAACTTGAATTTTGTATTAAAGTCTACTAGAAGTGTAATTAACAGACAAGGCATTGATTTAAAGCTAACTCTAATAGGTTGAATACAAGAAAATTTTCAGATTTAAGAAAGCCTACTAAACATGCCTGTTTTTATTGTACTTTTGTTGGTCACACTGTTAGAAATTGCTATTATAGAGTTGTTGGTGTTCCTAAAGGATTATATGTTTGGAAACCAAAGGAACAACTAACGAAAACTGACAATCAAGGACCCAAAGTAAAATGGTTACCTGCAACAAAAAATTTGAGCTGTTTTGCAGGATAGCAATCTGATGCAAGGATGTGCAGTGAGAACTCAAGGATAAACTAACATGGCTATATCAACCATCTTGAGTATCTACAACGTGTAACATGTATTACCTCACTGTATCATGCATAATTGATTGATTGTTTGATGTCTGATTGTGTGTATGATTGTCTGTATGCTTGAATGATTGTTTTGTTTTGAAAAGCAGATTTCACAAACTTTAGTCGACTTGATTATGAACTTATTCGACTATATGTCTTTACATGTACAACTCTGTTTTTGAAAACTTTGTCTATTACATGAGTCAACTTTCATTTTAATCAAATCGACTTAAAAATTCTGTTTTGGGTTTACAAAAATTTTTAATTTTTAAATATGTCTTTGCTTGGTTTGTGCGTGCCCTTTATATTTGTGATAACTAGCAATGACTCAGAATCGCAATTGCTGAAAGCATAACACTAGTCTGCTTATCGTAGCTAAATGGCTGCATCCTCTTCTAAGCTCGCCAAGACCTTCACATCAGCTGAGAGAAGTACTAGTCCTACAGGATGGATCAGTGACGATGGAATTAGATAAAGGTTCATCCATGGAACAATCAAAATTGTTGTCACTCCGAAGTATATTGATTTGAGCTTATTCGAAAGAGAAGGGTTTATGTTTCGTGGTTGGTTGAGGTCTCAGGAACTATCATCCTTGGTTCAACTAAAAGGATATTGGTATCCTGATCTTGTGAAAGTGTTCTACCACAACTTGAAAATGGTAAATAGTGATATTTACTCTAGATTAAAGGAAGTTGATATTGTGATTGACAACAATACATGGTTGCATGTTCCTGGTTTAAAAGCTGAGGGTGTATCATCTCATCTACCTAACTCTGGAACAAATCATTTGTTAAAGAAAAGAAATGTCTGCAAAGGGTGGCTAAGATATTCTGATAACAATTCAACGTTATCCGAGTTGCTTGAAAAAGACTTCGCTCATATACTTGCCTCTATGATTCTACCTAGAAGAATGCTTGAACCAAATATGACAGTTGAAGATATCTACTTGTTGTATGCTATTAAGAATGATATTCCCACCAACAGGGAGGAAGTGCTAAAAGAACATATGACTGAAAGTTCTCTAAACAAGTCTCATTGTCTACCCTTTGCATTATTTGTCAGCAGAATTCTTGAAAATCAAGGTGTGAGCACTGATGGTGAAAGGAGGTTTCCCTGCAACTACACAAATGAGATTAATCAAAATACTCTGATCTCATTTGGATTAACAAGGACCTTAAGAGGATGGTGCTTTAAAGGAGAAGAAAATATGTTGTATCTTTATGGAAGCACATCTGTCACAAGTGAACAAAGAAAGATTGCATATTCTGACAGAAATTGTGTACACCTTGCCACAAATCAGCTTTAGAAAATTGCTAACAAGCTTGATTAGCTCGAAATAAAAGTTGACCGCATTCTACAACAGAGCTTTGGTGAAGATATGTCTGAAGACGTCTCTATGGATTCACATGTATAAGAATAGGGGCTTAGTGGTTTCAGCAGTATGATTCGAGTCTTGTTGGCTATTTTGGTCTTTTGTTTCTTTTTTATAATCGCTTAGAATGCCATTTTATGTTTTGATTGGTTTGGTATTGTTCTGGTCTATCCAATGTAATACCTTTATGAACAAGTAATGAAATTAGTATTTTGATTCAAATATCATTTGCTTTAATCTGATTGATTAAATTTGCTCTGATTGAATGATTGAAATCGACTTTGTGATGACTAAAGTTGTCTATGCATACATTTTACTATTACATTAATTGCTCTGCATATTCACTTCTCAATTGTATATTTCTTGAACTTCTATGATTCTAAAATGCTTGGTCTTCAAAAGACTCTGAAAGGTTTTGTAGGAAACATTGCTTTAGAATTCACAACTGGAATCAAAATTGACTGGAAAAATAATTCAATCGACTGAATCTTAACATGGGTTATAAATTCCATCACTAGAATTTGGTTATTATATTGATTGATCATTTTATATCAATTTTCTTCAATATATCTTCGTTCTTATATGACTGTTTTGCAATGAGATTATATTGTGAGATTGTTGATGATTGTATCTTTGCATGATATATTTGCTTGAAATCATAAATATGATACAATTCTGTTTTATGCTGAATGTATGCTCTGATTCTTACTGTACTGCATTATGCATCTGAATTTGATTGAGAAAATTATGCATGATAATAGGGGGAGCATTACATACTTACATATTTCTTGGAGCACTAAATCAGAGAGAAATAATCTGAAATAGAATATGAAAATGTCAGTTCTTCCAAAAGTTCTCTGAATAACTCATGTCTCATTTATTTATAGATTTCCATAAATCAGACGCTCCTATAGTCGACTAAGCTACTAATAGAGTCGATTGTCCCCTTACAATTATAACAGTTAAGTCAAACTAGTAGCAGTTAAGTCAAACTAGTAGCAGTCAAGTCAAACAAATTAATTCCACATTCAATACAGTTGACCTTATACAATGCTTAGCTAACTTTTTAAAATATAGTCGTTACTATTAACAAGAATAACAGAATTTCAAATCAAACAACTAACAAAGTCGAATGCAAAGCGCACACAGTCGACTTTGACACATCTGCACATATTGAAATTCTTTTGAATGTAAAATCTCACATAGCACTGTATTTGACAATCTGTGCAAAGTCTTTAGTCTTGGTCGATTCAATTAATGATGAAGTTGACTTAGACTTGCAGATTTGCCACACAATATAAGTTCATCAAAGTGCTTGTGGTTTTCCTTTTCCAAAACATATGCAATGCAATCACAATAGATGTAACATATATCAGAACAGTGAATATGCATTCATATATCAAGATCAACATAAAACATGTTAAATAAGATATTAATCAATAAGCAACAGATCATGTAACACATCAACAATACATGTGTTATTAATAATGTGTTGTCATCATCAAAAACCAAAGTGAATAGAGCACTGTGAGATTAAGGTATAGCTAAACCAGTGCTTCCCTTATCAACAATCTCAACAATCTCCCCCTTTTTCTATGATGCACAACCATGATTAATATACAACCATATTTGTACACAAAAAGCACAATAAACCAGTCAAGTAATCACTCCAAATCAAGCAAACAGTAAGTGCAAGTCATGGTTTTGTTGGTACATGATAGCGGCCATTGGCAACTCATGGTGATCATTCCAAAAAAAGGACAAGTTTTATGGTTTTGTTCTCTTCATAGGAAGATGAAATCGGAATTGAAGTCCTTGATACAAACGTAAGTATTACATTTATTCTTATCAATTCATTATGATATTAATATATTAACTTTGTTTCTAATGTTTCAAATTTGTTTAGAGTTCTGATTAGGACCAGAGGACAACAAATTGAGATTATATATCCTAAGGTTGGAATTCGTTGATCTTTAACCTTTAATTTTCATTGTCAATTTTAAACCATTACATTTGACTAAGTTCTTTCACATGTTTAGTGTAATACGTAGAATGATTCCTAGGCATGTGGCTTCTACATCATGTCATGGATGAAGACAATCATCCGAGCAGGAATCAGAGGAGATTGAACTGAGGTAGAAATTTACAATTGAAAATCTTAAAAATATCAAGAAACTTTTGACATTAAAATGAATATGATTGTAAAGTTTCCTTCATTGATTTTGCAGCAATTCAACACTACCTCTTATTGACCAATGAAGTAATAAAGACGATAAGAGAGGAATGGACAGGATATTTGAATAAAATTTTAAATAGCTATAGTTTTAGGTTTTTCCTTTCATGATAGTAGCATTTGCTTACTTGTGCAGCTTTTTAACTGTGAATAGATGTATACTGTGAATAGATTATTGAGAATAGATGAATATTATGAATAGATGAATGGAAAAGTGGGTTATTTTATGTTTTGATGATAGCATTAGCGTCTTTTAGTTTTACTATTTAATTGGAATTGATGAATTGATGATAGCATGGTTTAAATTAATTAATTCTGTGCATTTATGAATTGGAAAATTGGTTTCTGTATTTCAGGTTTGGTTAAATGAGCAAAACGAACTGAATTTAAAAAAAAAAATACTGAAGGTAACGTCACATTATAAACTATTAGAAGTTAATATATGAATCTTAACGTTGATCAAGGCGATGAGTGACGTTCTCTACGGCTCAGCGCTAGTAACGTCAACTGTCAACATGTTCGACGTCAACCTTACATCCATTCACCTTATAATCGACTTCAAATATTTCTTTAAATATAAATATTTATTCAAAAATTGAGGTCAAATTTTGCACTTCGATGTGAAAATTACATCAACAATCTTCTACGACGACGTCAAAAATTAAGTTAGTTCCTCGAACATATGACGAAAAATATTTCTTGAAAAATAAATATTTATTCAAATATTGGACGTCAAACTCTATTCTATTCTACGTACCTTAACGTTGATCTGCCTAAATGACGTTAACCTTACGTCAAGTATCTATATATTCGACGTAAAGTAGACCGAGTAACGTCACCCAGTAATATTCGACGTAAATTACGTCACCTGCTATAATGTCGTAATCAAATGCGTCGTTAAAGGCCAACAACAACCGACATAATAGGTTGTTTTTGCACTAGTGTTTTCTCCCTTTGGGTACTAAAACCCTAGTCCTAAGGTCAGCCCACAATTTGGGCTTTTACAAACTTGACCTAAAATTGGGCCCAAAGGTAACTATGGTCCAAAATACACATTAAAAACAAAATTACAAATGAAATTGAAATAAAATGCTAAGGTGGAAATTAACAAATGACGTGGCAACTCTCATTATGTCCTAAAATATAATCCCAAACATTGCCCTGAAAATAATAATAAAAATAATTAAACTCAGATAATCCAAATTAATTAAAATATGAATTACTGACCAAATTAAACCCAATTAGCAAAACTAAGAAAATAATGGAAAATTAAGGACAATTCACAAATTAAATTCGGCGCGGAAAGCTAAGTGAATAGTATAAAATAATGATACATCAAGTGTAAGTGTGTTCTGCTTTGGTGCTTGTGTGCATGTTGTTTGCTGTCAAAATTAGGAAAATTGGTGCTATTTGGCATCTTGTTTGTGCAAAACCACTAAAAAACATTAAAAATCACCTTTAAAACCACCATGAAAAGTGCCATGAATAGTAGCCATTTTTCCTAATTAATTGGCCATTTTTGTTTTGATAGATAGAAGGGTTATTTTTCTTTGAAATTTTTTGTGGTCTCTTCTTTTGGTTCATATTTATATAGAAAAATCCCAGAAGCACTTGTTGTAGTCCTAGTTCTAAGTTACAAAAATTTTTGAAAACAACATCTGTGTTATTTTTGAAAATAGGATTTGAAAACAGGATTGATCCTTTTGGTTCATATATGAATTTTGGAAAAATTTTGAGATCTATCAATCAAATATCCAAGAAGACGCTGTTTTCTATTTCTTTTTTATTTTTTAAGTTTTATTTCCCTATTTTTCCAAACTTTCTTTTTATGGTAAAAATAGTTATCTTTTGAATTTTGCTTTGAAATTTTTTTTTGTACATTTTCATGATTTTAGGGTGTTGCTCACAAAGTTTCAGCTCATTTGGATAAGGTTTGCATATATTTGCAGTTGCACCCCCTATGTTTGCTTGTGTTGACTTTTCATGGTATGCATTGACTTAGTGCATGACTAAGGGCAATCTTGGACCATTACCACCCTTTGATCTTGAAATTTATAGGACTTTTCATAGATTAGTTAGGCATTCTAGGAATTTATCTTTAGAATTTGTGCATTTAGATAACATTAGTTTGCATAGTGCTCAACATTCTCCTTCTGTGTCTACCACTCCCTATTTTGTGCATACTACATCTGATTCTAACTCTGTTGTTTTCTATACTGAGAACAATATTGCTCAACCTCTACCTCGTGAGAGGACTCTTAGGGAGATGGTTGCACTTGATTTCACTTATGAAAGCTTGTGTATCCATTATCTTGATGAGGATGTTTCATATGTTCTCAAAACTTGACTGATCCACTTATTGCCCAAGTTTCATGGTCTTGCAAGTGAATGCCCACACAAACATATGAAGGAGTTCTGTATAGTATGTTCAACAATGAAACCTAGAGATGTCCTTGAAGATCACATCTTCTTGAAGCCATTTCCTCATTCATTAGAGGGTGTGGCAAATGATTGATTGTACTACCTTGCGCCTAGGACTATCACTAGCTGGGATAGTCTTAAAAGATTTTTTTTGGAGAAATTCTTCCCAGCATCTAGGACCACGACCATAAGAAAAGATATTTCTGGGATTAGACAGTTGGGTGGTGAAAGCTTGTATGAATATTGGGAATGATTTAAGAAGCTATGTGCAAGTTGTCCACACCACCAAATTTTTGAACAACTCCTTCTTCAATACTTTTATGAAGGTCTGAACAACATGGATTGGAGTATGATTGACGCTGCCAGTTGTGGAGCTCTTGGTGATATGACGCCTGTTGAAGTCAGGCATTTAATTTAGAAAATGGCTTCAAAGCCCCAGCAATTTAGTGCGAGCAATGATGTTATTGTTAGGGGAGTTCATGATGTGGCTACTCATTCTTCCTTATCTGCAGATAAGAAGCTAGAGAGCAAGCTTGATGCTCTTGTGAGTTTGGTGACCTAGCTAGCTAGCTATCAAAAATCTGCTCAAGTTTCACGTTTATATGGCATCTTCCCTTCCAGTGATCATTATAGAAATGCTTGTCCATCCTCGCAACAACATGTTGGCCCAGATGCCCCTTAAGCTTATGATGTAAACAAGTGCAACAACAGGCAGCCACAACAACAACAAAATTATGACTTGTTTGGCAACAGATACAACCCAAGGTGGAGAAATCACCCAAATCTGAGATGGTCTAGTGCTCCACAATACCAGGAACAACAACCACCACCACCATTTCAGAATCAGAATGTTGCAGGGCCGAGTAGACCCTATGTGCCTCCACTAGTCTAGCAATACTAGAGACAACAACAAAAGCAACAAGATATACCTGCCCAAACAGCTCATCCACCTTTCACTTTTTCTAAGCCTACATTGGAGGAGTTAGTGAGGCAGATGATAATACAAAATATGCAATTCCAACAGGAGTCGAGAGCTTCAAATCTGAATCTATTTTGATGATATGATCTTCAAATCTCAACTTGGATTGTAGCAAGAGCTGGTTCATTGTTTTATATTGAAAATAAATTACCAAAATAAGTCATACCAAGTTTCAAAAATCCTATAGAACCGTGCAATCCAGTTTCAAGCAGTTAAAACTCCAAAACACAAAATCTAATTCTCTTTGGAACATTTCATCAAACAGTTTTGGGAAAATATCAAACACTTTTGTTTCACTTTGATTTCAACTTGCATTTTGGTTTTTCTTGCTTTATTAAAATGTTCTAGAGTTATTGGTAGGTTCATTTTGAGTGCCTTCTTTCTAAACCACCTTATTTAATTGCTTGTCTCCTTGAAAATTCTAGTTTTGTTCAAGTGAAAAATCTGTTCCAGCCTAATTCTGCTTTAATTGTGCATTGTCATTTGGTCAATTTCTTCTTGATTTGTGGTGTTGTTCAGATGCTTATTGGTGCAGAGTTTGTGCTAGGATGATGGCTCATGCTAGTGGAATCATCTTAAGGGGTGGAAACTTGTATAGCTCTTGATCCAAGTACCTTCACAACAAGGAAAAATAACTTCCTGAAATACCAATTCTGTAGTGAGAAAAAGAGTGAAAATTTGGCAACTCCACTAGCCAAATTTTGAGACATAAGCCAAATAGCTGAGGGATTGTAAGATTGAGTGTCTATCCTCTAAAAGAAACTTGCTAGAAAAGAGCCAACACCCTAAAATAGTACAAAAATAGAGTTTGTTAGGTTGCGCCCAAAACTAAATATCCTTGGCCGAGAGGAAAATTTTGGCACTGAAAAATCCATTTTCTCAAATTAAATTGTGCTATCAATTTGGCTTATACAGTTTCTTATTTGAGAAACATTTAAAATGATCAAAATGATTTTGAAAATTTTTATTGAACTATTTTTTACAATTAAAGGTGCAAATTTCAGTTTATCAAAGTGTTCAAAACAGATCTCTTCACACTTTGTTTAAACCAAATTGTTCCTTTTCTTGTGCTAACTAGTTTATTTCTGTCTGGAATATATGGTGGCTGTGATTTAACATAACAGTGTAGGTTTGTGAATCTTAAAGGAAGATATTCAGTTGTTCAAATAGTTTAAAATGCATAACAGAATCAGCCTTATGCTGGTGTTCAATGTTTAGACCAATTGATCAACATTTGTGCAGCAGTCATAAGACCTTTTGCTAGGAAACCTGCAAATCATCAAGCCTATATATGTTTGCATCTCAAGGGCTGAATACAAGTTGTTCTAGTGCAGAAACTATATTTTGCAATATCTAGTTCAGATCTACAATGGGTGAATATTGATCAGATGGTGAACTTGTTGTTTGTACAAAATTTTCTTTGAAAAATGCTACAACATAGGTTTCTTTGAACTGAAAGGTAAAAGCAGAATTCAACATTGAACCATAAAGTGAAGGTTCCAATTCAGTAAACAATAGAAGTGCATCAAGTTAAAGCTATTGGCAAACCTCCCAAGCAATTGTGGACAAAAACCAAGTCTCTAACACAGCAGCCTTCATCTTGGAAACGTGGCAGACTTCCAATCAGTTCTTCACAACAGGTCCAAGGAGCTGTAAGACCAAAGGAGAAGAATTAAAGCAATGCAACCAAGGGAGAAGCTGAACCAATTTCCAAAAGCAATGCATACATGGAGCAGCAGAGTAGTATAACTTAATTCTAGTTGAATTCTGAATTTGTAATCTCTTTTAGATTTAATTTTCTTTTGTTTTTCTTGTAAAAGGCCATTTAAGACCAAGTGTTTGGAAGAGTCCTTGGTGCTCTCTCCACTTTTGGCAATTTTCTTTGCTTGCTTTTTGTGCTTGCTTTGATAGTAGATGATTGATAACGGTTGAATATACTGTTATCTGTGATTCAATTTTGATACTAAATGCACCCTTTTTTACTTAGAAACTTGCTTTAACTCATGTTCTTGCTTTAGATTTGTGAATAAGAGAGTTAAGGTTATAATTTATGATTTTATTACTAAATTCCCTTAATTTTGAATATTATTGGAATTATTTGAAAGAGGTGTTGAAGTATCAAGGAGTTGAGGTGCAGAAACGTCAAACTGAGCGTAAAAATATCAAAGCTGAGTGTAGAAAAGTCAAGCTGAGCATAGAAAGGGGCGTTGAGCATAGAATTTAGTGCCGCAGCACGCCTGGGCGGCCTTCTACAGGCGTTGAGTGCCACTCCTCTCGCATTCACGCCCGGGCGCCCTAAATGAGGAAGTTGAGCGCTAGTATTATGGGCTTGGACCCGTTTTCTATTATTTTTCTGCTCTATTTAAGACCCAAACGTCCTAGGGTTTGTATCTTTGGATAGCTTGAGCACAAAAACACGTTTTTCACCCCTTTGGGGGCAGATTTGGGGATGTGACAACTCTCCTCTTCTCTTTCTAGGGTTATTTTATCTCTTTCATCCATTGTACACCTAGTTTCTTCATGACGGTGGAGAACTAATCTCATTTGTTATTGGGGATGATGTAACCTCTAAACTCTCTTGTATTTGAATTGATTCTTATTATTGATATATGCTTCTTTCATTAATTGTTACGGATATTCTTCTTTGCTCAAATGCTTGTGATGTTTTATTCATGTATGGCATAAATCTTATGATTTGTCTAAGTATCAGGATATTTCGTACTCCTAGGGTTGGATGATTTAAGGATATGACAACTCTCCTCTTCTCTCCCTAGGATTGTTATCGAGAGATATCTTACAAATCACGATCTGGGGAATTCTCCCAAAAGCAATATTGCCTAGACATAGGGATATGAGTTTTGGTTGCCTTAAGCTTCTGTGCGTTTGTAATGCAGAATTAATTGCTAGGGAGACAAGACATTGTAAACTAGTAATTAAGGCTATGCTTTCTTCACCTAGACATCGGATTTTAAGTAAATTAGAAAGTGGCATTTAACATTAATGAAGAAGAAGAATTCTTATATGCATGAGAGTGGATAGGAGAAATGTAAACCCCAACAACATATTCATCTCATATTATCAACCTCATCCATTCACTTTTGTGCTTATCCTCAATTGATCAAATTTCATTCATGTTTATTTTTCTGCACTTTGCAATCAAAAACCCCAAAATATTGTTCTTAAAGTCTTAATTGGTTAAGCAAAAGCACAATTGTTTAGTGTCGTGAGTCTCTTGGGAAAACGATATTTGGTCTTACCATTTATATTACTTGATACGATTTGGTACACTTGTCGGAGTCTTACGACGGTGAGTGTCTCTTGTTAGCCAAAGCTACATACCTCACCTAGGTTTTCCTTTGCTTTATTTTCTTAATTCCATGCTATAGGCTTTTGTTACATTACAAGTCCGAAAATTAGAAGTCTAGGTCTTTTTAATTGTTTGAGACCATTTTTAAATTTAATAGTGAATCTTATTTTGAAAATGGTCAAGTAACCTTAGGCATTCTGGCTAGGTAAGACTTGGTATTTAAGCGGCCTTTGGCTCACCTCTCTTACTTGGGAGATGTCTCTTGGTGAAATCTTAAACCTTGCTCCAAACTAAGAATCCACTTTTGAAATTAAAACATGTCAAGTCATAGGTCATCTAGGATTTCTAATTATGATAAGCCAATTAGTTTCAAAGACATTGAAAGAAAACTTGAAAAAACTAGAAAGAATTATTCATTTGAGAAATTTGATAGCATTGAGGATGAGTTGTATAATCAAGCTAGGGAAAATATTCCATTCTTTGGTGAGGATATAGGCGCATTAACGTACCTAACTTGGGAAAGGAAATTGATGAAGTGCATCTATTCATTGCAAGAAAAAGTGAATTTGAATCCTATGGTTCCATTTTCCATTCTAGAGAGAGTGAATCATATGTTCTTAGAATATATCTCTCTAAGCTAGAAGAGCATGCAAGTGAGTGGTGGGATGAAAGACAATATCATGTTAGGAAAGGTAGAAAGTCTTCCATTCGTAATTGGTATGAACTACAAACTTGCATGAGAAGGAAGTTTGTGCCTCCAACCATTAAGAGAAACTTATAACTCATTACAGATTGCATTGAAGATGGAAAAATATTTCTTAAGAGTTTAAATGATCATGGTTTCCTTCGTAGAGAACTAGAATTTTGAGTCATACTTAAAGAGCTCAAGGATAAGAAAAGAGAAAGAGATATTAAAAGAAGAGAAGAAAGAAAAGAGGAAGAGAAGAGAGAGAGAGAGAGAGAGAGAGAGAGAAAAAAGAAAAGGAAGAGAGAAGGAAAGAAGAAGAAAAAAAGAAGAAGAGGTAAGAAAAGAAGAAGAGGGGAGAGAATAAGAAAAGAAGAAAGAATTGCAAGAGCGAGAACATAGAGGGAAGGAGCAATTGCTACCGAAGGCAACCCCTACTCTTACCATAACCATGGAACCTAAAAGGGAAGGTTTCCCATTCTTTACTTCTTTTCCAATCATTATGCAGTCTTCAAAAATTAACTTCTCTTTAAAATCAATTGCCATTTCATATACTATGCAAACTTTTTCAAAATATGGCAATTTAAATTTTGAGTTATTGTTACCCTTAAGGATACAAGAAACTCAAGATAAAAGAAAAGTGACTTGTGAATTAGGGCTTTCAAATTTCCTTAAAACTATAAAACAAAGTCCTTATTCTAAAGATACTTCCATAAAAAAAATTTCTTTATTGGATTGATACTAATTGGAAATATATTTTATGCTTATTGTAGATATATTTGTTATCCAAGAAGAAAGTAACAAACCAAAGTTGTGCTTCTTTATATCTTCCCGATTTGAGGACAAATCATTTTTTAAGAGGGAGGGTATGATTGAAACCCATTTAGTGCATTCCATTCAAAGGAGTACCAACTTAAGCTAAGGCAAAGAAAGGGAAGTTGGAGAAGGACTTTTAAAAAGCTCTCTCTTGATTTTCTTTCTCTAAAGTCTTAGAAGGATTATCTTTAATATGTTTGTATGTGTTTTGTAGGGTTTAATAAGGCTAAGAAATCATGGATCAACTAGCAAAGAAGCTTGATGAATTAAGAAGCAAGGAAACTTCAAGAGTGGAGAATCAAGTTAAATCTTCTCTTGGATGCATTATAAAATTGTCTAGCAAGCTACTCTAGGAAGCCCAACGTGAGCCATATCCCAGCAGCTTTGTTGTGCCCAGCGGATAAGGGTTTGAGCCCAGCGGCTGAAACTGCATCAAACTTGTTGTGCACGTGTTGCTGCTAGCTTGTTGCCCACGTAGCCACTCACGTTTCTTCACCAAGTTGTTTGCTTATTGTTGCCCACGTGGAGCTTCACGTTTATTCACCCTTGCACAGCTGGCATTACTGGAACGTTAGCCGAGTGAAGGCATGAACCAGGAGCTTTGTATTTTTCCTTTTAAATAGCTTGCTTAGCCATTGTAAAAGATACCTTTGATTTGAATGAAGAATTGTTTTCTGTTGATTTTGTCCAGAACTTTCTTCTTGTTGAAGATCACCAAGAGAGAGCTTGAGAGTTTCCTCTAGCCTCTCTCCCTATCTAGGTTGCCGGATTGGCAACTTTATCCACCATCTGCATCATATTTCAGCATCCAAATCTCTGCCTCCATTTTCATCTCTCAAACACCGAACACCACCGCTTGGAGAGTTCCTCCAATACCTTTTGATTCCTTATATCTTCATTCCATCAAATACACTTTCATCTTGCAAGTCTCCTTCCTTTTGTTGCCTTCCTTCATCACTTCAATCACGTCTCAACTATTCTTAACTTCCAATCAGCCTTGGAATCCAGAAGTTGTTGCATCCATATTCGTTCAGAGAAGAAGATCTGGTTGCTTCCATCTTCTACCAGAATCAGCCAAATGTTCTTCCATCACTATGGTTTTGTTCCCTGCACAAGAGGATGAAAAATGACTTGACATCTATGTTACAAATGTAAGTGTTTCTTTTATGTTTCAAATGTTACAAATTCATGTTGTAAACATATGGTTTTGTTATGATAAATATAATTATATTTATAATAACCTATGTTTCAATTGTAAATAGAGTTATGGGTAAACCTAGAGGGTAGTTAGTTCAAATACTATATACAAAGGTTTGAACTCATTGATATTTTACTTATTCATTTTCTCTGTTATTGTATGACTTAGATATGTGACTATCTTCTTTGTCATGCTTAGTGTAACAAGCAGCTAGATTCATGGGAATGTGACTACTATGTCATGTCTTGGATTAAAACCATCATTCGAGTAAGAATTACAAATGATTGGATTGAGGTAATCATACTTGCCTTCCATACATTACAAATCACATTCAACTTTAATCATTAGTATGCAAACATAGTAAATTGTATTAATTTTGCAGTGCTTCAAGAATCCATCACCTATATTAGAGGACACAATTAAGAAGATATGACAGGAGTGGACAGCGTATCTTATGCAGAGATGGACTTAGGACCTATGACCATCCCACTACAAACAATTCTAGTTTTGTTGAAAGTATTATTAGTTTACTTTTGATACTTTTATTTTGGATTGCTTTAGTATTCAATAGTTAATAGATAAATGACTTGAAATGAATAACATTCATAATTGTGTGATGTGCTGCAATCTGGAATGATTTTTTGTATTTCAGGTATGGTAAAATTATAAAAACAAATTAATTATTTTAAAAGAAAAGTAATGTCTGTTAGTGTGAAAATAGACATCAATGGACGTTTGCTAATGTCCAGTTCAACGTCAAAAAAGTTCAAAAGGTAATGTCAGATTTTTCTCGCTCAATGGGACAAAGAATGCATTTGGCAGTGGTGAACGTTGGTTCTATAGGTGTCTGACGTCAATTTTAAGGTTTGGCCACGTGACAACCGACATCAAGTGATGTCATGTTTGAAATCTAACGTTAAATTGATATCTCTTAATAAGACATCATATTTTTGTGGATGTTAAATATCGAAAATAACATAAAAAGCTTTTTTTTATAGCAGTGCTTAATTTATTTTTGACTTATAAGTCCAATTACAAAAATTATTATTTATACTTTTACAATAAAAGAAAATTTATAATTTCTATAAACAAAGTACGATTTTATTTTTAAAAAAATTATTTATTTGAAATTTATTTAAGATTCTCGTGAACCATTTACATGTGATGGACCCTTGTTTGTGACAGCTAAAGATGAGACCGTAGGCGCTATCTTAATAAATAGTGATGCAAATATTGTTTCAATGGTGAAAATAAAATAAGCTGTAGCTTATAATTTGATACACCTATTGAAAAACACCTTAGAAAGTTGCATTTACTTTAGCTAAATAAATTTATAGAATTAAATAAATAAATAATTTATTAACTGTCAAATGCAAGTTTAATATTATTTGTTTTCATGTGATATAAAATTAGTTTTATATTATTGATCATAATTGAAATGTACGGCTAAATTTAATTTATCTATTCTGTCAGAATCTTATGATTACAAGGAAATCTTGTGCATGCGCAAGGTTAGATATCAATTCAAATTATTGAAACCATTGTGACTTCTTGGAAAGGGGCATGCCTCCTTTTATGATAAGTTTTAACTCAAGTTAAAACAAAACATATCATTCGTAACTATAATTTCTTTTTCTTAAGGAAAGTAATGATTATTGATAAAGACGAAGTCTTACTATGGCAAGATTATATATTGTCTTCTTATATAATTAACTGTTGATAAAAAGATTCAATACGAGTTATGATGGAAGGTTATATGATGGTTATCACCTTAATATTTGCCTTTATACTTTTATTATATGTTAAGATTTTATATTTTTCTTATAAAAAGAGATTTTACATTTTGCTTAATTTATTATTATTAGTACAAATGTTGCATTTAACTACATCATATAGTTAACGATTTAAAAAAAAATCAACTTATAAAAACGTGGTGACAATTATATAGTTTTTGACAAGGTATAAGTTAAATTTTATGCAAAATAGTATATTAGAGTATAAGTTACTATTCTTTCAAAGAACCCTAACCTATGTATTCCAACTATCAAAGTATAAGCTATGGTTTTATGTAGAATTATAGCTTATTATCCCCTTAAAAGGATTATTTTTACATTTTAATTTAGTTTGCGTATATCACTCTTGTCATTGCGAATAGAGTTTTCTCTCTCGGTTTTGCTTGCTCTTTTTTTTTTCATCTGGGTCTGTTTAGGTCAGATTCGTCTCTTGCGTGTTTGTCACCCACAATTAGAGGTTCGTCTTCTTCCAAATCTTATTCACCTACCACATTGTGCCTTGCTCCCTCAAAGTATGCTCCTAGATTTTCTCATGCATTGCTCCTATTATAGCTTTAAAATTTGTATCACAAACGTAAAAGAATCCTAAATTTTGTATACATGTCAATCCTAAAATGTAAAAGTATAACATTGGTGGAAAAAAATGTTTTCTATAACAACTTACTATAATATATGAAATTCATTTTCATAGTTGAATGGTAATATTTTCATAATAAAAATAATAATTATTATGACGACTAAAAGAATTTATGATAAAAATATTTAGATGACTATAAAGTTAAGTCTAATATATGTATAAGATGTTAATGAATACAAAAAACTAAAATAAAAGTAAATATTTAACGAAAAAACATTCATTTATTAATAAAAAAGCAGAATTTAAAAGTCTATAAGTGTCATGTAATCCTATTATACATGAAACAAGCAATAACTAAAATAAGAAAAGGGAACAACCATCTAAAATCTAAAGTTTAGAAGATCAGCCTATTTCTAAAGAACTTTACAGTAAAATAGGATGAATATTAGCCAATAAACTTTTAAATTGGTTATGTAGTTAAACCATGAGTGGAAAATTTACCTGCACAATTGTGTTTACAATAATCCTGAGAAATTAAGACTCACATGTTTCGTAAAAGAAAAAAAGTGTTCGAGTGATTTTGAAGCTTCGAAGGGAACCATTTTGCAGAAGGGAAAGCTTGAACCACGCATTTCTGAATCGCGTCCAATCAAATAATGAAGACATTTTAAAAAGTTAAATAATATCAAAATTTAACTTTTATTTCATCAATCTTTATCTAATCCACTTCTAACTTTACTGTATTTCTCAATTTTTTTTCAACTACATACTTATCCTTTTATTTTTGTTTTTTTTTCTACTGAGTAAGAAAAATAATTACTAATTTATAATAAGTAATAAAAGTTAACTAATTGGAAAGATAGGATAATGATACTTAGACAATATTTTTTTATAACATTTAAATATTATGTACGTATCATTTTGTGATTGGTCTATAATGGTGTTTATGATTATTATTATTGATTGTGAAATAATTTTGGACTAATCACATAATAACACGTAGATGATGTTCAAATGTTATAAAAAAAATATTGTCTAAGTATATTATTTTTTAATATTTAATTTTATAATTAGAAAACAATATAATACTCTTTAATAGTATTTTTGAAGGAAATGAATTGTAACAACCGCAAATACGGCAATCACATCACTTTTGCCTTTTCCCCCACAATAATGCATGTCTCGTTCTGTTTATTGCTTTATTTGCCAATGATACAGTATGCATTTTACATTTAAAAAAAAGTAATTTATCTGTGTCTTGTCAATACAAAATAATGATAAAAAGGAAATCAAGTTAATGATATCGATATATGTTAAAATTTGAAAATATTACCAAACAGACATATGTTTTATAATATTTTCCGAGTGGATAACTTTATAAATATCATGCGCTCGAATTCGAAATGAGATAAAAGATATTATTTAAAGTTAGTTAAGAGGGTTAAATAATAATAAATATGATAATAGTAAATATAATTAGTTTATCTTAAATATTATGTTATTTATAAAATGATTATGATTCTTTATTTGGATGGGTCTGAATTATGTAATTGGTTACTTTAATTAATTTTTAACTATTTTAATAATATTTTAGATATTTATTTTAATTAATCATTTTTCACTTTTACTAGTGACTAGATTGTTTATATATTATCATTGTCGATATGATCTTATCCAAATTTGTCTATTTGTAAGTTGAGTATATGTGGATCCATGTAGTTGAGGTGTAATTGAACATATGTAATAAATTAATCTTCTGATTTTACATTTTATATGTTAAAGTCTTTATTTTATTTTATTTTTATGTCGATCGACATGATCGATATGTACAAAGAAAATTTCTATTTCTTTTATCATAGTTGTCCTATAAATAAAATTTAAGATTTTGTAAATGAAATAAGATTTAAATGAGGGATATGACTATATATAAAAAATAATAAATATGAAATTAGAATTTGAATTTTGAAGTAGTAGTCACTAATGCTTTTTTCTTTTGAAGTGATTTGAGGGAATGATTTGGGAGAGATGATTTGAATGGATTTGAGTGGATTTGAAAGTAATTTTTTTTTGTATTTTTGAGTGGATTTTTGAGTAATTGAGAGTGGATTTGGAAATAAAGTTTGTAAAAATTAGTGTAGGATTTGATTGATGTGACAAATTTAAAAAATTAGTTTAATTAATAAAAATTGAAGATTACCAAAATACCCATAATTATTAATGTAATATAAAATTATAATTGTTAATATTATATTTAATTGTAAAAAAGTTTATAAAAAATAAAAAATTAACATTAATTATTAAAGTAAATTTAAAAAATGTAAAAAATTATAATTAATAAAATGAATATTTTAGTTTGATATTTTATTTTTTTACAGTCATAATTTTGTTAAAATAATCTATTATTATTATTTGTTATTATTATATTATTATTATTATTATTTATTATTATTATTATTATTATTATTATTATTATTATTATTATTATTGTTATAATTATTTACATTGTAACATGTTTTTTTTCATATGTTCATTGCATGCATTTTTCGTATATTATTGTATTTATTAGAGGATAAAAGTGTCTTTTCAGCCTAAATACTTCTAAATCTCACCATCCAGCGAAGAATGAAAAAAGTGATACATCTCGCAAATCATCGCCTTCCATTACTTCCAAATACCTGAAAACGAACATGAAATAATATGTAAATCCGTCCGCTTAAATCATGGTAAATAGTAAATGACCTTGAAACGAACACGGGTTGAAGCTAAAGACCTATTAACTTAAAATAAACCAAGAAAAATGTTATAAAAAAGATTGATCGTATTAAAAGCAAATTAAAAGCATAGAAGAATTAAATTCTATTTTTAGAATTTTGAAAAAATAAATAAAACTTCATTTGATAAGCCTTAACATATGAGTTTGTATTTATATAATCTTTTTATAAGTTTTGTCAAGAGTAGTATATGATTAAGATTATCATACGCAATTAAAAAAGAAAAATCAATTTAAAAGATCACAATGATGATAATTGGAAACAGGCTAATATTTTATGACAAAAATAAACACACTTTTTGGATACTATGAACATGAACAATTTTCTTTCTCATAATTACAAAGCTAAGGATTCAGATTAAAAGAATTTGTTCTCATTCTTGTTGCAAATTTTTTTTTAACCATATTTCTTCATAATGACATCCTTTATATAGAGCTTGATGATAAAAAAGTTATCACAATACCTTTGTAGTAATTCTGGGCGTTTTCTTGAACTACTTCTTTTCCTTGTGTTTAATCAAACTTTGAAGTTGCCAAACACAATAAATGTTTTTGACTTGTGACTTATTTCTTAAGACTTTTGGAACATGGCAAAACTTCTATGTTATACTTATGGGTAAATTGATTTTTATTTCTCATATCTATTAGAGTAATTTATTTATTTATAAGAATATTTTTAAGATTATGATAAATTTGTCTTGGAGTAGATGACAACCATTTTATTTGAGGAAATTCTTAAAGAAAGTAAGTTCATCTTTAATATCTTTCTTAAATCATTTAAAAAATCTACTTACAAGGATGAATAAACTTATTTGCATGTGACTCTTTTAAGTTTAAAATATTTATCTTCTTATCTATGATTATTAAGATGTGTTTAAGTTATTGATTTTGCTTTTCTTTATATAATATTTTGTAAAAAAAAAATATCTTATATTGATTTACTTCATTCTTTCTTAAACTACTTTAGATATGTAAGACTTTTATTCTGTTAACTTTCTTATAACTTTGATTTTTTTTTTCTATTTACTTTAATGTTTGTTTCCTTAGTTAACTTGAAGATATAATTCAATTAGTTTTAGAATCAATTATCATTTTCTTGGCAAAATTTAATTTAAAATTATTCAAAATTTATGATACAACTCATTAAAGATGTGCAAATTTGTTTTTGCATATTTAATTGTGAATGAAGCCGTTTCAAAATTAACATTAAAATTATTTTTCATAACAGTAATTATTATATAAAAACTTTACAAACATCTCACGCTGACCGCAAGAATATTTTAGTGAGAGAACTCAAATCGTAAATTATTTATTTTGGACTTTTATCAACCATTGTGATAGTCAAGATCATGTTTATTGAACTATCTTCTAATCAAGATTTTAGGATGAAGACATCGCAATCACCAACTATTCTCTTTCCATTATGTGTAATAAACCAACTGCAAAATGAGTTTAGCAGGCATACAGCATGATTTTATCGAGCACATATAGAAAGCTTATCATGTTTTTCTTTTGGATTAATTTGGCATTTCTTTTGGATGTGGCTCCAAAAACTTGTAAGAATATTTGGCACGTGAAAGTGACCAACGAGACAAAAAAGGCGTGTGGGTCGATGTGTGCTTTCACTTACAAGTTTGTTCTTAACTTCATCTTAGTTCCATTTTCGCTCAATTATTGACTGTTCACGCTTTGAGAAAGGAAACATTATATCAGTGCTGGGCCCTGGAAGCACATGAACCATCAATGTTTAAGGAACCACATGGTAACGAGTGACTGGTGAAATTCAACAACAATAGTTAAGATGAATTTTAATACCATGTTAGAATTTAGATTTTTTTTTTAAAAAAAAATTAGTACGACTAGTGGATATATGATATTTTTAATACGATCCACCGTCCCAATTTTGAAATTTTCAATATAGATATTTGTGCTTATCCGCTTAAAAGGGAGCAATATAACAAATTCAAATGTAAAACGAGGAATTTAAACGTGAAGTTACGAGTTTTACATCAAGTGAAAGATCAATGAGATAAACAATACCCAAAAATTCACTAATTTATTTTCTTAAAATTTTAGATTCAAAACAGTGACATATATCTTATATAAGATGACTCATTGGATTTAAATTCTAAGTTAAATATTGACTCTATCTTATACATCTACGGGAAGAACTCAATACTTGACATTGTCTATAGTAACAAGAAAATAAAGTAAAAAAAAAATTGAAGAAATGGTCAAGAAGTTTGATATCGAGAAATTTTATGGAGACAATCACTTTGAATTGTGGAGGATCAAGATGGAAGTAGGCTTGATACAACAAGGTTGTGTTGAGACTCCAAAGGGTGAGATAAACATGACAATATCTACATCTAGAAAAGAGAAGACTAACATAAATAAAGCTTAAAGGCCATATTTTTGTGTTTTGGTGTGATAGGACACTAAGACAAGCCACTAAGAAGAACTTTTCTACATCAACATGGGTAAAACTTGGGTCATTGAATATTACTATGTCTTTTGGAACACAGGTTTTGTTTAAACAATAATTGTTTTGTTCAAGATGACTAAGCCAAGAACAATGGTGGAGAAGATAATGCAAATGCATGTTTTGCGACTACTTTGGATATGATTTTATAACATTTTCACATATTGTTTTCATGTAGTTTCTTTGTTTTGAATACCTTCAAGCGTGACGTGAGTTCTCTTTTCTCCCCACTAGCAATGACTCCTCCATAGTGGCGATTACACCACCCTCCAACTTCGTTCAAGCTTTTTGGTTGGATACACGACTAGTTTTTGTTTCAAATATACATTGCATGCAATTTGTCTCTTGATTCGCTATTGAATGTTATTTTTGTGTTTCTCGTATACTTAGCCAAATTTGAAGATATAATGATTTCCATATACTTAGTCAAATTGCTTTTAGGTATTTGATTAAATTGAATTTTTAGTTCCCATTGACTTTGTCTCTTGTTCCTTGTATGTGGCATTGGTTATTTGTCTTCACCATTATTGTTTTTATCTTAGACAATTGTTTTAGTTGGTTTTTTTGGCCTTTTATTTTTAATTAAATTTTAAAATATTTGTAGTATGAAATTTAGATTTATTATTAGGTGTTGTATGTTTATATACTTTTAGTTTTTCTAAAGATTTATTATAATTTTAGTTAAACATTAAGCGAACCTTAGTTCTCGTTTGAGATTTAGTACAAATTATTAAACTTTTAATTATTTGTACTAAATCTTAAATTGTCTAATTGGAATGTTTGGAAAATTTATTTTACTTAATTCGCTATAACGTGTACATTGAAGTTTATGCATATATTTGATAAAATTTCGGTTGAGACCATTTTGTGTTGTTCTCTAGATGCATACTTGATAGTGGTTTTGAGTGATCACTTTCATTTTGTGTACTTTCATGCGAAATGCTATTGAAGTTTTATCAAATTTATGATGTTAGACTTCTTCGTATACGTGAAAATTATGAAAAAAAAATTCGCAACAGATATTGTTGATAGGGGGAACCTTGATTGCTTTGAATATCTTGTTTTTTATGATGTACATGATGATGGACATTTTGTTGATGGAGTTTATGGATCTATTTTATAGTTATCTTGCACAAAATGACAAGTGTTTGATATTATTGATGTGTGTTCTTGATACACTAGTGTAAAAACAACATATAACGTCACACATTCAACATTCAAGCACTCAATAACCAACGTTAAAAATGACCAGTGACATTTTTGTAAATAAATGCAATTATTAAACATCGTTTAGAATTGTAATTTGACGTAAAAGGATATAAAACGTCGAATGCCCCAGCGTTAGACGTCAAAAGGTGAGTGAATTCAATAAAAATTTAAGCAGGAGATTGAAAATTCATTCACTTTATCTTAGCACGCGAGACCTTCTTCTCTGCTCAAACTTTTCTCAAACGAAGTTTGAGGACCATCACATGTAATCTTTCTTTCATTTGATACAAATGCATGTTAATTAACTACTTTTGCTATGATTTTTGTTTGTTTTAACCGATTATTTTCATGTTTTTGTCCTTCATAGGTGCATTCTGTTTTCTCTCTCACTTGTGGCAACACTTTATTCCGATGAACCAAGGTTAGTTTTCATTTTCGTTTTCGTTTTGAAGAACTTATTTGTTCAACTTGTTTGTTGTTTTTCTTTGTTGAACTTGTTTGCTGTTGTTTAGTTGAACTTGTTTGTTGTTATTTTTTTATTGAACTTATTTGTTGTTTGATTGAACTTGTTTGTTGTTTGTTACGTGTGATATGCCGATGACTTACTACTGGGAATCGTGGGTGTCATAGAGCTTCTCATAGAAATACAAAAACGTATCGCCTACTTCTTATAATCCGGCCTGAACCTTTGGGTAGGCTCTGCAGGATCAACAACAATGGTTGCACGGAGTATGGTAGAATTCCCCAGTACGATCATTCGGGAAGTCCCTCCGAGGACGACTCCCATGCAATTCTTGTGAGAGTTGGAGAAGTGTCTACGGGTAAAGCACCATATCCATATAACTGTTTGCCACCTACGCTCCGCCATGCATTCCAAGTTTAGGAACCTAAGGAATAGTCTCCCGATCAAACAGTTGGTGAAGGGGATGAGCGAAACAAGGAGTCTACTGGACGGGGTTCCACTAGCGGAGACTCTTGGAACAACTGGAGTAAGAAGTCCCCAAGTAAGCGTATTGTGGGGGACCGTCATCTGGCAAGGATCAAGGTGGATCTCGTTTTTGCATAGCTCAGGTCGGAGCAACACGCCATCAGATGTTCAAGAGGTAGTCGCACGATCGAGCATGAGTGCGCAGTTAGGACTACTGTTTGCAGGTGCATAGCTTGTGAACAACCATCTGTATATCAACATATAATGCACAATCTCAACACCAATCAATATGAAAGCATCATTAAGCAATACTCATCACATGCAAAAATCAATATCAAATCATCACATCAGATATAGGTCTCAAACTGAGTACATCACACCTATTCTAGAAATAGAAGCAAATAAGTTCAACAGTACAAAACAAAAGATAAGAAAAATCCTACTCTAGTGATGATATCATCCATCAATAGATGCTATCTTAGCTCCTCATCCCATGCTATCATCAGAGTCTTCTTCCTCCTCTTCTTCTTCTCCTTCCTCTGCATCTTCATAATCATCATCTTCATCATCCTCCTCCAAAGTTGGAGCTTCAACTGCTCCAACTCCACTGGCCTGCGCCTAATCCTCTGGCCATCCCACCATAGTGCTAAATTCATCCATCGTCCATCGCCATCTAGCGGGTGTATCATACATCCTTATGATCATCTCTACAGTGGCCACCTTCCCTCTGTGCAATGCTTGCATCCTGGACTCGATTAGAGACATATACATGCCCCTCATCTGAAAAGGCTCTGTATCCTGAGGCTGTGCCTGTGCTGGTGGTTGTCCTCTCCTATGAACTCTAGGAGGATGTCGTGGTGACACTGGTTGGGCTGCCTCATCTCCCCCACAATACTATTTATAATAGGCATAATCAATTGCCTTCCTTGGTCGCTCCATCGGCGGTGTGGAAGTGTTCACCCCAGCTAACACACAAAGGTGTGTGATCAGAGATGGATGCCCCAAGGGCGCTTTGTTGTTCACAGTACAGGCACAAGTCTGAATCTCATTTGCTATGACCTGTCAAATGTTAATATTCATCCCACTAAGCACACAATACAAGAAGATGGCTCTATTGACAATAATGTCAGACACATGAGAACATGGTTGAACGTTGGCATGAGTGAATGCCATCCAGTACTTCGCCAAAGGAGTCAAATCAGCTCTCCTAATATGAACAGACGCCCCATTCCTTTTCCCATTCATCCCACTAAGCACAGAATACAAACAACAAGACTTGCAGTAAGATATCCCCTCTTCTGTAATCTGCAACCCAATTTGAACAATCCTCAAAGTGTACCAGACTCCACAAGTCCACCCCCTGTAATCATAATAGGTACAACAACAATCACCACGGAATGCAACACGATTCTTGATCAACCAGAGAACACCTCAATTGTGCAGATAATGATCAAGCAGTAGGCACAGCAGAATCCTCCTTCAGAACCTCTTCAAAGAATGATCACCATTGTTTTCTTGATGAGTTCTTGGAGCTCTAAATCACAGAGAAGCAATCTGAAACAGAATATGAAAATGTTAGATTTCTAAAAGTTTTCTGAAACAACTCAGGTCTCGTCTATTTATAGATTTCTATAAATCAGATGCTACTGTAGTCGACTAAGCTACTAATACAGTCAACTGTCTTTGACAATTATAACAATTAAGTCAAATTAGTAGCTCTCAGGTTAAACAAATTAATTCCACATTCAATACCGTTGACTCTCATTCAATGCTTAACTAACTTTTAAAAATATAGATGTTGCTGTTCACAAGCATAACATAATTTCAAATAACACAACTAACAAAGTCGAATGCAAAGCGCACACAGTTGACTTTGAAACAACTGTACATTTTGAAATTCTTTTCAACAAGATATTAATCAATAAGCAACAGAACATGTAACACATAACAAAGCATGTGTTATTAATAATGTGTTGTCATCATCAAAAATAGAGTGAACTAAGCACTGTGAGATTAAAGTTAGCTAAATCAGTGCTTCCCTTATCAACAATCTTCCCCTTTTTTTATGATGCACAACCATGATTAATAAACAATCATGTTTGTACACAAACAACTCAACCAGTCAATTAACCACTCAAAATCAAGCAATCAGTAAAAGCAAGTGATTAAAAGAACTCTCCATTGTATCAGAGCAATTTTTAGAGTAACAAGCAATAACAAGCAATATAACTCTGAAAAGCATTGTCAAGCAATATCAAGCAATCACAAAACAAGCATATTTATCCCCTTTGTAAGCAATCAAAGATATAATCAACCATTTCTTCCCCTTTGTGCATTAACAAAAAATTTATGCTTCTAGATATGATATGTTGTTAACCACAATTAGAGATGCATCAATGTAAAAAAACATTTACAATCAGAGATGCTCCCCCTATCATATATATTCACATGAAAAAAAATAACCTCCCCCTGAAGTGTAGGCATGTGAAGAAATATGTAAGTGTGTGATGGTCCCCTTGTCATGATGCATAATTTTCTCAGTCATATTCAGATCCATAATGCAGTACAGTAAGAATCAGAGCATACAACCAGCTATAACACAGAATTGTATCATGGTTATGATTCAAGCAATTTTTTTTATACAACGATACAATCATCAACAATCTCACAATATAATCTCATATAGGAAATAATCAATCATTATAAAGTAGAGATATATTGAACATAAGCAGAATAGAATAATCAATCGACACAATAACCAAATTCCAGTGATGGAATTTATAATCTTGATAAAATCAAGTTGATTGAATTATCATCCCAGTCGATTTCATTGCTTTCCAGTGAGTTTTGATTCCAGTAGTGAATCCCAAAGCAATGTTTTCCTGCAAAACCTTTCATGATCTTTTGAAGATCAAGCTTTTTAGAATCATAGAAATGCAAGAAAAATACTTAAACACGAAGTGAATATGCATAACAGTTTAATGTAACAGTGAAAACGATGCATAGTCAGCTTCAATCATCACAAGGTCGATTTCAATCATTCAAGCATATAAAAATTAAGAAATTTAAGAGCAAGTGAATCTAAACCAAAACACTAATTTCATTTCTTGTTCAAAGGTATTACAATGGATAGACCAGAACAAGACCAAAACACAAAGCAAAACCAAATAGCTAATTTTTGTTTCTCTTTTTGTTAACAAATTCCTTAAGGATCATATCATTGTCACTATATTCAGTCCTTTCATCCTCTGCATTCTAATCTCCACTCCCTTGGTTAGAACTCTCTGGAGTACTTTCTTCCTCAAATAGTGAATTTTCAGCATTTTCCTCATTTAGCTGTGGTCTATCTCTTTGCTCTTCCAGTAGCTTCCTCACAACCCTTAATTCTCTTAAGACAATCCTTTCGAACTCGTTTCTAGCCCTATACTGATTGTCTTGAAGAGTTTCCATTTCATTTTCATCATTGGCTGACTCATTCTTATACACCCATCCTTCAGGTGTTTTTACCATATGCATTAGGTGAAGTGCAGCCTTGTCAATAAGACTTGTTCTGTAATACTGCTCACTTGACTCACTAAAGAATTCCACAACGAAGTGAATAAGAACTTTCGAAATGAAAACGCAGTATGGCAGTTTGCCTGATTCTAACTTTTTTACTTTCAACATGTTGTCAAATATAGCTGCCGGCCAGTCTACTTGAATATTCTCTTTCAAGGCCTTCAGCAAAAACATGTGTTCAGTTGTAGCCTGAGCATGATTTCCTCCTCTAGCCATGAGTATATAGGTGATGACGTAGACTGCTAGTCTATCATCCTTCTTCATTCCCCTGATTTTGTAACTTGAGTAATCCCTGCAATCCTCAGGATTCCTTAGAGATTTTTGATATTCTGTGAACTTGTGAAATCCTTCAATCCCTAGGTGAAACTTCTCACCACCAAGTTTTAAACCAACAATTTCAGTCTAGACATCATCTGTGAGCTTGATATCTACACCTTTTACTCTGGAGCAAAGAATGTCATCCTCAATTTTTAGGTTGCAGTAGAATACCTTTACAAGATCAGGGAACCATGGAATCGCCATTTCAACAAACTTCTTCAAACCCTGTCGCCTAAGCCACCTTTGAAAAGTGAAACCCTCATCCTTGAAAAACTCAAGCTTTAAGAACTTATGCTTCACCAAGCTTCTCACTTTCCAACAGTCAAGATATTTTGACTGCGCTTCATCATCGCTTATCCAACCTTAAAGTTCAGGAACCAGTCTAATGTTCTTTGTACCTATGGTCTTGACTCTTTTAATTGGTGCAAAGCTTTAGGCCATTGATGACTAAGTGGAATAGTATTTTTCACAGGAAGTGAGAGAGAAACAAAGTTTTAAACTAATGAAGCTTAGCGTAGTGATACATGATCATTAGGTTTTCATTTATACATAGCACAATTAAAACTTTGGAGGGAACATACTAATCCAGTTTCGTACCAAAAATTATTTTCAAATTTGAAACTCAATCAAACAGTAGACTAAGAGTCGATTTGAATAAAATAAAAGTTGACTCAAGTATGAGACAAAGTTTCCAAAAACATAGTTGTACAAGTAAAAACATATAGTCGAATTGGTTCATAATAAAGTCGACTAATATTCGTGAAATCTGTTTTTCAAAACAAATCAATCATTCAAGCATACAAACAATCATACATCAAATCAGACATCAAACAATCAATCAATTTATGCATGATGCAGTGATGTAATACTTGTTACCCGTTGTAGACACCGAAGATGATTGGTAAAGCCAATGTAGTTCATCCTTGAGCTCTCACTGCACATCTTTCCATCTGATTGTTATCCTGCAAAACAACTCAAATTTTTTGTTGCAGGTACCCATTTTGCTTTGGGTCCTTGATTGTCAGTAGTTTCCACACATACAATCCCTTAGGAACACCAACAATTCTTAGTAACAGTTTCTAACAGTGTGACCAACACAACTACAATAAAAAATGCATGCTTAACAGGCTTGCTTAAATCTGAAAATTTTCTTGTATTGGACCTATTAGAATTAGCTTTAAAACCAATGCCTTGTCTATTAATAACTCTACCAGTAGACTTTAATACATCATTTAAATTGTCTCTACCTTGAGTGAATTTGGCTAGCGTGCTAGTCAAGTAATCTATTTGCTCAATATGAGTAGGACAATTTTCACAATCTTTCTCTACTGTAACAGTCTCAATTTTAACTTTATTGGCAGACATTAGAGCTTCATCTAGTTCTTTTTGTAATTTCTCATTATCATCCACAAGGTTATTTATTCTATGCTCATAATCTCTCCTCTCATAGTTAAGTCGATTAACCTTGTATTGCATTCGCATAACTTCAGCATGTATTTCCTTGAATGCTTCAATCAGCAGATCATACTTCACCTCCTGTGGTTCATTCCCAACATCTGCATCGCTATCATAATCATTCCATGTTGCTCCAGCCATATAACATATATCTGATTCTTCCTCTTGATCAGCATCTTCATCACTTGATGCATCATAATCATTGTTTTCCCAGGCAATGAAAGCTCCTTTGTGCTTTCTATTTTTGTCCTGTGAAACTCTTCTATTGGCTTTCTGCTTCGGCTTTAATTCTGGACAACCTGGTTTAATATGTCCTTCTTTGCCGCATTCGTAGCATTGGACAACATTTGATCTGAAGCCTTTCTTTGCTCTACTGTGACCTGCATGGTTAGTAAGTTGACTATTATTTTGCATAAGTCGACTAAACTTCCTTACCATCATGGTCATCATCTCTTTGTCGTCCATCTTTGCATCTGAGTTGTACTCTGACTTTGAGGCCTTTTTGCTTGTAGCTTTTAGAGCAATGGACTTCTTTTCTTCAATCTCTTCCTCATCCTTTAGCCTTACAAGTTCCAATTCATGTTCTCTTAACTTGCCAAACAAGGGAGCAATGTTCATGCTTGTAAGAACTTTGGATACTGAGATTGCAGTGACTTGTGGTTGCCAGCTTCTGTTCAGACTTTTCAGAATTTTGATGTTGATCTCCTCTTTGTCAAACACTTTGCCAAGAGCCATAAGGTGATTTACAATGTGTGTGAATCTTTTCTGGACTTCATAGATTGTCTCTCTAGCCTTCATCCGAAAAAGTTCATACTCTTGAATTAGAGAATTCTTCCTTGCTCTCTTGACTTCATCAGTTCCTTCATGTGTGACATCCAAGACATCCCACATTTCCTTGGCAAATTTACATTGAGATATCCTGAAAAATTCATCAACAGTTAGTGCAGAGGCAATGATATTTCTTGCTTTAACATCATACTGTGGTTTTCTATTTTCCTCAAGAGTCCACTCAGAAAATTTTTTCAAAACAGTTTTTCCTTCAACAGTATGAGTAGGCTCAAAAGGACCATTTAAAGTTGCATCCCAAATTCCTTTATCCACAGATTCAAGAAATATTTGCATTCTGATTTTCCAAAAAGGATAATTTTCACCAGCAAACAGAGGTGGTCTGTTTGTAGATGCACCTTCACCAAAAGTTTGAAAGGTTGGCTTTGTTTTAACACCAAGAGGGGGGGGTGAATTAGGGAGTTTTTAAAATCAGAGTCTTTTGAAAATATTTTTCACAAAACAGAAACCTTTGCACAAATTTCATGAACCGTAAGTAATAGAAATTTAAGTGCAACAGAAAATCAAAGTAGGCTACGTAAATAGCAGAGTCGACTAAATGTAAAAGTGTATGGATAGAGAATTCAAATGCAGGTTTTTATACTGGTTCGACCTCAATGCCTACATACAGTATCCTTCCAATCTCAGGAAGCAAATGCACTATAATGGTCAAGGTTTTTACAACAAGGCTTTTACAGAGACCTCCACGTCAAAAATATAAAACACCTCTCTAACCAAAATATAGGCAATACAAATAGCAAGACTTATAGTAGAATATCCACTTTTCTACAATCTGCAACCCACTTCGACCAATCTTCAAAGTATACCAGACTCCACAAGTCCACCCCCTGTAATCACAAAAGGTACAACAACAATCACCACATAATGCAACATGATTCTTAATCAACCAGAGAACACGTCAATTGTACAGATAATGATCAAGCAGTAGGAACAGCAGAATCCTCCTTCAGAACCTCTTTAAAGAATGACCACCACAGTCTTCTTGATGTGTTCTTGGAGATCTAAATCACAGAGAAGCAATCTGAAACAGAATATGAAAATGTTATATTTCCAAAAGTTTTCTAAAACAATTCAGGTCTCGTCTATTTATAGATTTCTATAAATTAGACGCTCTTGTAGTCGACTAAGCTACTAATACAGTCGACTGTCTTCGATAGTTATAACAGTTAAGTCAAATTAGTAGTTGTCAAGTCAAACAAATTAATTCCACATTCAATACAATTGACTCTCATTCAATGTTTAACTAACTTTTAAAAATATATCCGTTGCTGTTCACAAGCATAACAAAATTTCAAATAAAAAAACTAACATAGTCGAATGCAAAACGCACACAGTCGACTTTGACACAACTATATATTTTGAAATTCTTTTCAATGCAAAATCTCACATAGTACTGTTTTTGAAAATCTGTGCAAAGTCTTTGGTCTCAATCGATTCAATTAATAATGAAGTCGACTTGAACTATCAGATTTGCCACACAGTTTAAGTTAACAATAGTGCATGTGGTTTTCTTCTTCGAATTTATGTGTAATGCAACAAAAAATGATGTAATATATACAAGCTCAGTAAATGTGCATTCACATATCAAAATCAACACAAAACATGTTGAACAAGATATTAATCAATAAGTAACAAAACTTGTAACACATAACAAAGCATGTGTTATTAATAATGTGTTGTCATCATCAAAAGTAGAATGAACTAAGCATTGTGAGATTAAGGTTAGCTAAACCAGTGTTTCCCTTATCAACAATCTCAACAAAAGAGACATTGCAACTTCCCTGTTCATCAGTAGCTTCCTCATCTAGATATATCTTTTCCTCACCCTCACATATTTTCTCTTCTTTTTCTTCTTTCCTCTCTAACGCAACACTCTATTTTTCCTTTTCCACTCTCTCCTCAACAACACTCACTGCGGCCTTACAATCTTCCTTAGGGTTAACCTCAATATTAGCCCTAAATTGATTATCTGCTTTTTCCTCCAACCTCTTGGCTATTTGACCGATCTGCATCTCCAGATTTTTGAAAGTAGCTTCATTACTCTTAATGGTGGAGTCATGCGCCTTTAAAAATTGCTGGAACATCTCTTTCAACCTATTAGTTTTTTCAGTCAAAGTAGATACTTGTTACCATAGTGGTGATGACTGTTGTGGTCTATTGAATTAGCCTCCTGCTTGTCCAGCTTGTCCATTCTGACCTTGACCCATGCTTGGGTGAGGTTTCCACCCTTGGTTGAAATTACCTTGGTGGAATTGAAATTGATTGCCCATGTAATTGACTTCTTCTTGGGCCTCCTCTGGATAAGCAGATTGACCATTTATATGGTCACCACCACATCACTCACAGAGTTGTTGTTGCACCTATGAAACGTTCTTCAGCTCCTTAGGCAATTGAGCGAGTGTCTTTGTCAAATTCTGCAGCTGTTGGCAATTGTAGAACTCCCTTTTGTTGAAGTAGAGCTCCTCTTTCACTATGCATCTCATTGTCATTAGCAGCCATATTTTCTATCAACTCATAAGCTTCCTTTAGTCTTGCACTTGATGTTACCTCCAGTTGAGGCATCTAGCATAAGCTTTGTTTGAGAACCAAGACCTCCAAGGAACAATAGGACTACTGAGACGTCATCAAAACCGTGCATGGGTGTCTTCCTTAGCAAGCTTTTATATTTATCCCATGCCTGGCCTAGGGTTTCTTCCATGCCTTGCTTGAAAGAAGAAATTTCTTGTTTGCCTTTGTTGATTTTAGACTGTGGGAAGTACTTGTTCAAGAATTTGGATACCACAGCCTAACAATCAGTAAAGTTATCCTTCGGGAAAGAGTTCAACCATAGCTTAACATTGCCTCCCAATGAGAAAGGAAACAAGCTGAGTTTTATAGCCTCATCTAGCACACCATTGATCTTCACTGTGTTGCAAATTTCATTGAATGTGGTCAGATGTTCATATGGACTTTCATGAGTTAGTCCATTGAATTGGTTTCTCTTCACTAATTGTATCAACGCCGGTTTCACCTCCATGTTTAGTGCATTGACCATTGGCCTTGCAATGCTATTAAAGTGTTAAGGACCAACAACAGTTATGTAATCTTCCAGAGTGCGTCTTCTAGTGTTCTCCTCAGCCATCTCCTCCATGCTCTATTCAGATTCTTGTGGTGAGGGTTGTAAAAGTGTCTCCGGAGAAGGAAATAATTCTTTGGATGTTTGTACCTTCCTTCTCCTTCTACTTTCACTCAAACCGTCAAGAAGAGGTTCTTGATTTTTCTTACTCCTAGTTCGAATTGTATCCTGCATACACCAGAAACAAAACCCTAAAAAGCATTTTTTTATAACAAAAAAAAAAGAAAACAAAAACAAAAACCAAGTCAAAGTTAATCAATAATCACACGAATAGAATAGTTAAACCACACGTCCCCGACAATGGCGCAAAAAACTTGTTAAGACTCTGGAAAGTGTATCAAATCGTATCAAGTAATATAAACGGTAAGACCGAGTATCGTTTTCCCTAGATACTTATTTTTCTAGACTGTCATGTGATTTGTTGATTATTTAAGACTTGTGAAACAAAATTTGGGTTTTTGAATGCAAAATAGAAAATAAACATGCATGCAAAGGTTGATGAATTGACGAAGAAAATACGCAGGTTAAAGATATATGGATGAATTATGTTGTTGGGGTTTCTGAATTTATCATATTCACTCTCATGTATTTACGAATTCTACTCCTTCATTAATGTTAATGCCACTTTCTAATTTAGCCTAAACCCGATGTCTCGGTGAAGAAAACCTACTCCTAATTACTAGTTTACAATGTCTTGTCTCCCTAGTAATCGATCATGCATTACATTCACACAAAAGCTTAAAGGCAATCGGTCCTCCTATCCCTATGTCTAGGTAATATTGCTCCCGAGAGAATTTCCCCAAGTCTAGATTTTCCCGTATGTGTCCATATCGACAAAATCAATAATCATGCAATTGAATGAGTTAAACAAAGCATGCATAGAGTATAAAGGAAACACCCTAACAATTAATGAAGTAAAGCATATAAATCAAGAATCAATTTAATACATAAGAGTTTCAAAGGATTACATCGGTTCCCCAACAACAATGGAGGTTTAGTTCACCATAGACATGGTGAACTAGATGAAAATAATGAAAAGAATGAAAGATAAAACCCTAGAATTTGTAGATTGGAGCTTCTGCATCCAAAATCCACCTCCAAAGGGTGAAAAGAGTGTGTTTGTGTCTCCTTCTGTCAAAAGATACCCTCTCTGGGTCGTGCAAATCAATATATAGTTCATAAAAATTAGCAGAAATTGGCCCAAGCCCAAGAGACTAGCGCTCAACGTTGGATTAACGCTCATCGGTAGGCACGACTTCTTCAGAAGAACGTTTAGCGTTGATGCCCAGGCGAGAAGCACTGAACTCTCTGAAAAGGTTGGCGCTCAGCGGTGGATTTGCGCTCAGCGTTGGCTACGACACTTGATTTTTCCCGTCAGCATTGGTGCTTAAGCATTGGCCAGAGAACTCCTCCAAGAGGCTGGCGCTCAGCGGTAGATTTGCACTCAGCGGTGCCTGTGATTCTTCTTTTAAGCACTTTTCCTTCTTCTCTTGAATCCAGCTCCTTCATACTTCAACTTCCTTCATTCAATTCATGTTAATTCCTGCCAAAACAAGGAAAACCAAGCATAAAACCAAGAAAACCACCTTTGACGCTCTTATTCTCTAACTTAAGTAAAATGCATGATTTCAAGCTAGTTTCTAAGTCATAAAGGGTGTGTTTAGTGTAAAAATTAAGTATAAAAATAATGGTTTTTCAACCGTTATCAGGTATAGAGCACAAATAGGAAATAATTGATACAAAATGAAGAGCAAGCAAAACATCAAAATCTCAATAAGGATAGTTGTTGTGTCTTGATGCAGCTAACTGTATGTTGTTTTTTCCTGATTTCCCCCTCCCCCAATAAGAAATAAATAAACTATTTTGTTAAACCAACAAAATACCAAATAACCACTGTTGTGTCTTAGTGCGATGAGCAGTTCATTATTTTTTCAGATGTATTTTTTTGTATGAACTCTTTCACTACCTTGTGCCTCTTTTACCTGGCTTCAATTTGCATGGTAGTGTTGTCTAGAAATAATATTTTTATTTGTCTTGTGCGTGAAAAGCTTGTTTAGATGCAAATCACTATTATGGTCTTGTTCATAAAAAACTTCAAGCCTAATTGGATTGTGGTGTAATGTTGCATTCTATCTGGAATGTAGAAAAATTTATCCAAATATTTTTTCCAAAGGCTACTACTAGTTACCAAAACCTAAGTCTGATTTGTATAATCCTTTTCATCAATGTTAGTTGAACTAGTTCTATTGTGTAAACTATTGAAAAGCGTTAAAAACTTTTGAGGTGAATTATGAATTATTCTTTTTCACCATCAGATAACAAATGCTTGCTCAGCTTGTTTTGAGCAATGTATTGTGTTCACACAATAGGTTCTAGCAAAGGCATTGAACCAGATGGTAAGGAGATTCAGTGTTTTGGCTAATTAACTGGATTTACTTCAAATCTTCATGGCTCTATTGTTTAAATTTTTAGGTTGATCATTGTGTAGATATTTGATGACACGTCTTCAATGAAGAAACATGTCATAAAGGATGTTCAAGAGGAGTGGACTGCATTTCTTTTAACCATTTATAGATGATTAAATGTTTCAATATTACATTTTGAGTTGAGGAACTATTTTATGTGTAATTACGCTATGTAAATATATTTAGGAACTTTGTTAGGTAAATATTACATTGAGGAACTATTTTGATGTGTTAATAATAGAAAAAATATTGATTATATTGCTTGTTATTAATTATTCATACGGTATTCTGGAAATGAATTTTATGCAGGTTTGGATATGGATAGTAGCACATACAAATTAAATATTAAAAAAACGACACTTTTTATACCTGTTAAAGCCATATTAGGTATAAAAAAGTCCCACTTTTATATCGGTTCCAACATCAACAAGTATAAAAGTGGGACTTTTTACACCTGTTCTAGCATCAACAGGTATAAAAAATTCGAAAACTTTCTATAGCTCCTACTTCTATACCTACTCGAAAACCGGTATAAAAAGTCCTTTTTAACAAGTATAAAAAGCCTTTTTTGGCATAATGTATCCATTGAACTCCATTCCATGGGATAATCATTTATGTGGATATGAGTGTCCATAATGCAATTAATTTATAGGTTTGAGTCTCATATCCCTCGACGATTCAAATACTTTGTTGACGTGTTAACCCTTTGCTAGAGGATCCATAATAGTTCTTTCTAACATGACAAAGTTAAGAGAAATAATACCATGAGTAATTAAGTATTGAATAGATTTGTGTCTCATTCTTAGTTTTTTCTTTTTCATTAAAACTTTTTCTAGAAACATTAGATGTAACAACTTGACTCTCACTATGCATTAAAATAAGATGTATAAACTTATTTAATATAAGTAATTCATATAGAAATTTTTTAAGAAATTATTCCTTACTATAAGGATTGTCTAAAGCAATACTATCTACATCCATTATAGATCGTGAAATAATAGTTTGTTTAATATATATATATATATATTCACGTAATATTACACCTCCAACCAATAAATGATTTTGTCATCTGAATCATAAATTAAATTTCCATCATTATAACCTTTAATAACAATAGGAAATGTTTTATAATGAATTCCATAACTAACAATTCGTTTTAAACATTTAAACACCTTTTCTATTGCAATCAAACGAGAAAAAGAAGGATTATATTAAACAAAAAAGGAAAAACAAAAACTTTAAAACTAGAAGCATTACAAATAATATTAGCACTAAAAGGTAAAATGAAAATAAAGATATTATAATCTGTTAAGCCTTTATATCCCTTAAAGAAAGATACTTTTCAATATTATTAGAAATTTCACTTATTTCAAAATTAATAACAAAAGAAAATCTATAAATAGTATTATGAAAATAACAACCAATAAAAGCATAATTAATTGTTTTAATTTTTATTATTTTTTATTAAGAGGTATATTAATTTTTACAAAACATCCCACGCTTTAAAATATTGGATTTACAAATTGAAGAAAGTAAACAATGATATATAATACTAAATTTGAGTAAAATAAAATAATAAATATAATTAAAATAAAGTGAATGCAATAAAGTTAAAAAAAAAAAATCTTTATCATAAAAATCTGTCTTTAATATCTGATGGCTGTTCTGGTCAATTGGTATCATTCCCATTTAAAACACTCCACGCACACTTGGTAGCTCAATAATGTTTGGAAAATTAATTACTTTTGTTGAAATTTGCTTAATTAACTGACTTAATTAAGGGGATTAGTCTTTTTGTTATATATATATATATATATATATATATATAATATGAAGTGTGAAGAACAAACAGTAAGTCCTGGAAGCTGATTGGGAGTTTCTGAATGCAAATTGCTATAATGTCCAAAGACTGAATTGGAAGTCGACTTTGATTCTGTGTATGAAGCTCAACTAGTTGAATACCACTTTGAAAAGCGAAAGATCCTTTCACTTTCAAGCACATCATATATCAAAATGTTTACATCGAAAAGAATCCAAAAAATGCCTTCAACTTTGGGCCATTTAGAGGAATGTTAAGGGTCCCATTACTAAAACAAGTCCAATGACAATTCTTATACAATGCGACAAACCATTATTTGATGAGACTCTCCCTTCCAGCTGTTTCTTTTAAGGGCTTTCTCTTACTCTCTACCTTTCTTATTTCAACTTATTCATAGATTAAATTCGATTAGACTTTTAACAACAACATATTCTAAATTATCATATGTTATTGGATTATTATACCAAATGCACATTGTAACATCCCAATAAATCTATAACAAGAGCTATAATTTATTTAAGGAGTTAACATGAATAATAATAAAAAACAGTGGAAAAAAGGACAGATAAAGAGAAGGAACGAGAGATATCATAAAAAAAATAACTTGTACACATAAATCACGCACATCAATATTTCAATCCATAAATCATAAGTCAAATACATCCATATAGAAACCGGTAACATCATAATAATCAAATTCCTCAAGACACTGTCCGGATGGTATGAACCATGTAGCTCGCCGCTCTCTGCACCCGGGTGGACCTGGCTCGGATACACTCAACAGACCGCCACCCGAGTTTAGTCCAGTGGAACCACCTCGGTATAGAAATACCCTGAGGCTAAAGGACCTCCTGCCATTCCCACGCATGAATTACCCTTCTCTACCTGAGAAGGCGTACTCACAGAATATCAGGATAGAGAAGAACCTGAGTTTGACCATAGTCATACTTTACCAAATAAATTTCCAATTCATGAGGTATTCCTCCCTGGAATACTCTTAAAATCATAAGAAATCAAATAGTTTCCCGAGCAAGGATAAGAAAACCAAGCATCAAAGAAATTCGAAAGTGACCGAAGAGTCAAATGAAGAAGAATACCGAACGTTTTATAATTTGAGCCGAATGCTTTAGAACAACAAAAGTTCTCTTCAAGAAAGTGGCTGTCAGTATCAGACCGAACACTCCGTGGGTAACTTAAGTGTCAGTATAAGACCGAGCACTCTTTAAAGTAAGAAATATTAAATTTAAAACCGAGTACTTTCAAGAAATGTTATTAATGTGTAAGGCCAAACGCTCAGTGTATGACCGAACGTACTTCCAATAAATAATAAGAATCTGAAACCGAATGCTTCATAAGTTAAGTGTTAGTCTAAGACCAAACACTTTATTAGCCCAAGGCTAGTATATGACCGAGCACTTCTCAAGGCCGAGTACTCTTCAAGACCGAGTACTTAGTTATAACTATAGCGTGTAAAAACCGAACGCTTTATTCAAAGAAATGGATTAATATAAAACCGAGTACTTAGTCTATGACCGAGTACCTTGAGTTATTGATCATTCGGTGGTATGAGACCGAACGTTCTAAAATAGGGGATTCGTTTTGAATGACTAATCAAACGAGGTTTTTAGGTTTCAATACAGTAGTGTAAGACCGATCGGTCTTAAACTGACCCCTACAAATGGAATACAATTTAGACTGATCGTGTTTATGGGAAACCGAACGGTCCTAATGACCCTTCGATTCCAGGATCAGTATTTTCACTAAGTTACATAACTTTATAAACTAATTTCATACCAAAGATCAAACATACAAATTCTCAACAGCAAGAACATACATTCAACAAAAACATGTACTCATAAAATCATTCATACAAAATACTCATAATTAAATTGGTAAGCTTCCCTTACCTTACAATCCCAGCTAAGCTTCTAAGTCTTCAAAAATCCCAAGTTGTCCAAACGAAATTCTGATCGGTGCAAACTGTAGAGCTTCACACCGGGAGCAATTAATCTGGAAGGAGGTTGATGATCGAAGAAGAAGAAGTGGTTAGAAATCTAGGGAGAAGTTTGGAGGTTCTAGAGAGAAGGAGGAGAAAATGGTGTTTCTAGAGGTTGAAGACGAAGAGTTTGCATGCAGAAAGTGGTACCATTTTCGAATTTCAACTTTAAATACCGTCTCTACTAAAATCGCTCGGTCCACTCTCTGCCTGCCACTTGTCTTCCACTTTCTTGAAACTTACCCTCTTCCTGCCGCCACATGGTTCACGATGGCGGGGAATTAAATGCGGCTGCCACTTTTTCTCCCACTAACATGGGAGAACTCCAAAAACGTGACACCAGTTTCCCACTAAAGAGGAGAATTAATGAGGTGTGACACACATCATTCATAATTATATACCTGTCCTAATTTTCTATTGGTCACATTAGATTCCAATATTTGTATATTTTTAAAAAGATGAAACCCACTTCTTTCTTTTTTCTAATTTATTTTATTATCTATATTTAACCTTTTTTTTATTTCCATTTACTCAATTTCTCTTTATATCAACGACCACAAAGGTCCTTCGAAAATTAAACATTTTTTGTGGTGTAATTGGAGAGTGAAAAATAAAGGAAAAGAGACAATTGAAAATAAGTTAGTAAGAAAGGAGAAATAAAATGGAAATCAATTTTTAAAAAATTGGATCTATTACATTACTTTTTTTTGGTCTTTTTCTACCTAGCTTTTAACAGTTAAACAGTTTCCAATTTTAACTTCGTAAAAAAGGTAAGATATAAGCATGTAATGAGTCGAATTAAACATAAATATTAATTCATAATAGATAAATTTTATTCTTATATACCCGTTTAAAAGATATTATCAAGTGTTTTAAAACTCGAAGTATTGGTCGATATCTGCATATGTTTAAAAATAACATTTTATAAATTTTTAAAATAAAATCTAAATAAATATATATATATATATATATATATATATATTATATAATATAAATTAAAATATATATAATTAAAATTTAATTTTAATTAAATTTAACCTAATAAAATATAAATTAATTTTAATTTTAAGTAAATTTAACTTAATAAAATATAATTTTAATTTTAATCTTAATTTTTTATGTGTAATGTACATGTACGAATACAATTAGTATCCGATTTATTTATAAACAGATAGTAAAATATTCACTATCTGCATACATATGCACGTATCTATTATCTGTTGTGAATTTGATTTGTATATATTCATGGACACGAATAATTTTGTTATCCCTAATAAAACACATTGTATTTATAGTTGTAAAAAATTCATGTCCAATATTTTATCATTCGTAAGAAATTGTAGTTTAACAATAATTATAGGGTTAAAGATGTTTTTAGTCCCTTAAGTATCACACGATTTTGGTTTTAGTTCCTACTCGAAACTTCGATGGTTTTTAGTCATCATTGTTTTGAAACTCTCACTTTTCGTCCATAAAATTGGACGACGTTATCTTTTAGTACATGTGGCAAACAGCGAGGTTTCGTTCAATGCCAGCTTCCCTCTTCACTGTCTGCCATGTTGGCTGTTTAAGTTTTGAAATCAGATTAAGTATGTTAAGTGTGGATTTGGTTGAAGCTCACTTCGTCATCTCTTATAAATGACATTTTAAGAGGGAAGCTGGGTTCTCCTTCGTGAAGTTGGGTTCTTTTTCGTGAATGCAATTAGGGCAAAGAAAGCAGAGGAGGTACATTTGAAGGTTGGAGTTCGTGTTCTTGAAGGTAAGTTGATAGGTTTTGTCTTGCTCTTCTTCGTGTGAATATAAGGATTGGGGTTATAGGGTTTGGTGGGAACGAAAGCTGATGAAGGGATTTCTTTGTTGTAGTGAAATGAAAGGTGACAGTGGTTGGACATGAAGGTCAATTGGTTCAGGAAAGTTGCAAAGCTGTGGATCATCTTCACGGTTACCATCTAAATTGTGTGGTTGTGGTGAAACATTATTGCTTTTGAAGGCAACTACTGTGAAGAACAAAGGAAAATTATTTTATATATGTAGAAATTGGGCAGTAAGTGATTTAATGTTTCAGTTCTTGTGCTGAATTTTTTATTAATGGTGTTTTATTTTGATTGCAGAGTAATTCAAGTTGTAATTACTTTGAATGGCATGATGAAGGTGTTTATGAAATTGAAGGAAACATTGAAAGAAAACGTGAAGAACTTGAAATGTGTTTTGAAAATGAAAAACTTGTACTAGATCTAAGGAAGAAGAACAACAAGCTGAAAAGGAAATTAGAATAAGAGAAGAAAGTTGGGAAAGTGATGTTGTTGTTGTTTGTTTTGTCATGGGCGTTAACAATTATCTTTTGTATTATGTTTTTTTTCAAGATGAACTGTAATTAAGATTTTGGTTGAATAAAATGAGGTATTTGCTTTTGTCTTCAAATTCTGGTTGATTTTCAAGCACCATGTGACGTTATGAAACCCTGCAAAATGAAAGCGTAATCTGCATCTGCAATCTGCATCTGCATCTACAATTTGCATCTGCATCTGCATTTGCATTCTGGTTTTTGTTCTAAAAAATGTATCATGACTACTTTGTTGAAAACATGACCAATTTATATCATATATAAAGGGTCAGTAAACCTAAACTGAATGTCAATAAGTATGGTAGCATGGTCCACACACACTAATTAGACATTAACCTAATTTAGCATGAGTAATAGAGCGATTTATTCATAGTTTCATACTTACTGTTACATGCAACTGATAGAGTTTTACCACAGTTGGACATATCCATTCCACAAAGACTTTCCCATTCAATAAACTTCTTAACAGGGCAAACTGCAGTTCCACACCAAAACTCAAAGGTTACTTTTGTGGTGAAATAACCAAGGTTGTTTTTTATACTTCGTGTTTCCAAAAATCACTATTAGTCCAATTCACCACCAATCCAAATACACTTAATCTGACTACCATAAGAAATCCAAATACACTTTTCAAGTCTGTTTTAAGACCCTAACAAGTGTACCACATCGTATCAAGAAATATAATTGGTAAACCCAATATCGTTCTCCCAAAGGACTCAAAGGCCTTACTTTCGTGTAAATCAATATCGTAAGACTTGTAGAGAAAATTAATTTGTGGTTTGAATGCAAAAACAAAAAGTAAACATGCAAATGCAATTGATTCAATTGGCAAGAAAAAGGTATGGATGAATGGAGTTGTTGGGATTTACAATTTCATCTTATCCACTCTCTTATATCTACTCTTCTTATTAAATTCGCTTTATTATCTACTTGTCATGCAAACTTTCTTAGTCTACCATAAACCCGATCCCTCGGTGAGAAGAGTCTACTACTAGTTACTGGTTTACTATCCCTAGTCTCCCCTAGTAACTAGCAATGCAAGTACCACAGAAGCAAAAAACAATTGATCGTCCTACCCCTTATCCCTAGGTGGTATTGCTTAATCAAGGAATTCCCTATCAGTTCATGACTTCCCCGTATGTCCCCGTATCGACAAAGGCAAACATCTATTTATCAAATGAGTTAAATGATAATAGCATAGAGCATAGATAAGAAACCCAACAATTGATAATAAAAGCATATGCAAGCATATGAATAAAACAAGAATTTCAATATAAGAGAGTTTCAAAAGATTACATTGTTCCCCAACAACAAAGGGTTTAGTTCACCATTGACATGGTGAAACTATATGAAATACAATGAAAGAATGGAAGAGCAAACCCTAGATTGGATAAAATGGAGCCTACGCATCCAAGAAATCTTCTCCAAGGAGTGTAAAATAGCTTTGGACGTCCTCTTCTGCCAAAAGAATAAATCTCAAATCGCACTGGGGCTACATATAGCACAGAAAAGTAACAAAATTTAGGCTCAAGTCCAACAGACCACCGCTCAGCGTCGTAAATTACCTCTAAGCGGTTTCCCTCAAGCCGCGCCACCGCTCAGCGGTTTGCCTCTAATTGCCCTGGACGCTCAGCTTCATCTCCTGGGCGCCAAACAGTGCTTTCCCTCGCATTATGGCGCTCAGCGGTGCATTTTGACACTGAGCGGTGCATAGACTCTTCTTTTCTTCGTTTTTCTTCTTCTTCCTTGATTCTAAGACCTTCCTTCTTCAATTTCGTCCTTAATTCTCATCAAAACCCTGCAAAACAAGCATAATATCTCTAAAAACAGCTTTTGACTCTCAAATGACTCAACTTAAGTGTTTTACTTGATTCTAAGCTCATTCTATGACATAAAGGGTGTATTTTGATATCAATTTAAGCATGAAAATAACGGTTTTTAGAATGTTATCACAACCCCAAACTTAGAACTATGCTTGTCCTCAAGAAAACAAAACAAAACTTGGCTTTCCACTTTTTCATCAAATAGTTCAACAATCCCAAAATTCATTTTTCTTATGACAAGAACTATTCAATTTCAGATTTTCAGTGGAATCTAATCAAGATGTATGCATGCTTTCAATTCAATTCAGTTCACATGATCGCATATTTCCCAACAGATGTTTTATTTATGAACGATCAATCAACTAAGCATAGATGTAATCATGGAATTCAACAATTCTCACCAAGCAAGTGTTTCACTCAATCACTCAAGTGTTTAAGAGGTCACTCCACTCTCTGCTATTCACATGTCAGATGAGACAAAATTTCCCTTCATCTAATACAATCAACATTCTCACATGCCAATGCCATCACAAGGACTTTTCCAAGGCTTATAATGAGGCTAGGCTAACAAGAAAAATTGGTTTTTTTGGATCACAAAATCCTTGAGTCAAGAGAGTTATTTTAACATTTAAAGTTCAAGCACAAACTCTCTTTCTTTAACCAATCTTACTCATTCCCAACTTCTTCCTTTCCTTTTATTTTTACATTGAGCTCATCTTTCATGCTTTTTTTTCTTCTTTTTCTTTTCTCATGCATTTTTCTTTTTCAACACTTGAGCTCAATGCCTTTCTTTTTGCCATTCAAATTTTCCCAACAACCCCAAACTTGAACCTTATTAATGCATACAATTATTCTCAACCCAACTCAAGGTAAATAATTTCAAATCAAGGGTTTTCATTCTGTTTAAGGCCAAGGTTCAAAAAGGGTATAACATTTTAATCACTTTGGGTGAAAATATGGCTAAGTAAGGGCTTCCAAAAATGGCCTTGATCATATGACATAAACATTCAATTCAATCAATTATCAAGACTCAGGCAATATCATTCATGCTTTCCTGTGAACAATACATATAACAATGAATAGTCTGGAGCTCAATACCTCACACAACATGCTTTCTCACACATCATTCATTCATACACCCTGCTTAGCATTATAACCACAATCATAATTCATCACACATCTGTTCACATAGCTAGTGAACTTTCCACCTGGATATCAACATGCAACACAACTCAATCATCATCCACATCCAATCATCATTTGAGAAAACTCATCATGCAATAACATCAAGTCAAACCATAGTCAGAAAAGGTGTTCAAGCCAAGCACAAACACCTACACTACTCAACATAATTCATCCTATTCTAAAAATTCAAAGTACAAAAGTGAAAGATAAAACCCTTGTTCTAAGCATTGGCATCCATCAGTAGATGCCATATCACTCCATGTTGTCATCGGAGTCCTCATCCTTTCCAACCTCTGCATCCTCAAAGTTATCATCCTTGTCATCATCCTCCCTGACTGGAGCTTCAACTACTCTAGCTCCACTCTCTTATGCCTGCTCTGGCTAAGCCACTCTGTTGTTGAACTCGTCCATCGCTCACCTATAAGTAGGAGGTGTGTCGTACATGCCTATAATCTTCTCGGCAATAACAACCTGTCCTTGGGGTGGAGAGACCTTGAATGTATGCAAAATTCTTATAACTGATGATGGATGAAACCAAAATGCAGTACTATCTCAAAAACCCCAAACTTGGATTATGAATGATGCAAAAGTGATAGAGAATGGATTTTCTAAAATGCAACAATTAAACCATAAATACAATTCCTACTCACTTTACTCACTTATGCAACAATTAAGCCTTAAATGCAACTAGAACAGTATTAAAACATGCAACAATAATAAATCAATCAACTGGGTTGCCTCCCGGGTAGCGCTTGTTTAACGTCACGAGCCTGACCCAAACCTTTCTAGCACCCATCAGTAATTGCAATCCTTACCAACACCCATCAGTAGGTGTACTTACCTGTATCCCTAGTAGATACATAAAAATTAGCATCCCTCAGTAGATGCTACCCAAAAATTGTTTAAAAATCCAAGAATTACATGTCCAAAATAAAATAAAACTAATATATTACAACAACTGGGATGACCCCCAACAAACACCCAATAGTAGGTGTTGATATTCTTCTTGCTTGATATTCTTTTCTTTTTCTTCTTCCTGCTGAATCTCTTCAAAAAGTTGATCGAACCAAGCACTTGTTTCCATGTATCAATCATAGGAACTTTAATCTCCAATTTCTTGAAGATCTCCATAAAGCACTTAAACTTCTTTTCTTTCCTATGATTTTTCTTCTGATGAGGAAGGGGTTTTGCATATGATCTTTTCTTCTTTCCTATCTTCCTCTTTTTCTCAATCTTTTCCTCCCTTAACTTTCTCTTTTTATTTTTCCTTGATTTCTTCTTTTTTATTTTCGAACTTTTTTTCTTTTTTCCTTTTCTCTCAACCACTTCTTTTTCCTTATCATCATCTTCTTCTTCCTCACCCAACTTTTTTGTTTCTTCTCCCTCTACAACTCTCTCTATCTTTTCCTCCTCTATCTCTATTTTCTTCTCATCAACAACCTTATCACTTTCAGAGATAGTAGCTTGGCATTCCTTCCTAGGGTTAACTTTAGTATTACCCCTAAGATCCAGAGACTTCATTATGCAAGAGAGTTGGTTCTGCCATAAACGTTGTTCAGCTTCCCCCAACGTTTCTCTTGGCAAAGATGATTGTTGCTGCCACAAACGTTGTTCGGCTACCCCCAACGTTTCTCTTGGTATAGAGAATTGTTTCTGTCTTAAACGTTGTTCAGCTTCCCCCAACGTTCTCTTGGTATAGAGAATTATTTTTGCCGTAAACGTTGTTCAGCTTCCCCCAACGTTTCTCTTGAGTTAGAGGATTGTTTCTGCCAAAGACGTTGTTTAGCTTCCTTCTCTCTTTCTTCAAGTGTAGGAGAATATTGCTGCCTTTGACGTTCTACTTCTTCAAGTGAAGGACGATATTGTTGTCTTGGACGTTCTCGTAACTCCTCACGTTGTCGCATCTCCTCAATACTTCTGATGAATGACATATTCAAACCCGTGATCCGCTGAAGAAATTTGTCGTCAGAATTTATGTTCTCCTTGAGTGGAGTAATTTGTTGCTCGACAGCTTGCCAAAATTGGCTTCGATCCATGAATGAGTGAGGTTCCCACCAGTGGTTGAAATCATTTTGGTAGAGATAGTGCCCATATAATCAAATTCTTGTTCGTACTGCATCCTGCAAACATTAGGCACAAAACCCTAGAAAACATTTATTAGAACAAAAATAAAAACAAACATAAAATCAAGTCAAAATTTATCAATTTATACTACTAGATAAGTTAAACCACGAGTCCCCGGCAATGGCGCCAAAAACTTGTTAAGACCCTGGCAAGTGTACCAGATCGTATCAAGTAATATAATTGGTAAATCCAATATCGTTCTCCCAAAGGACTCAAAGGCCTTATCTTTCGTGTAAATCAATATTGTAAAACTTGTAGAGAAAATTAATTTGTGGTTTGAATGCAAACACAAAAAGTAAACATGCAAATGCAATTGATTCAATTGGCAAGAAAAAGATATCGATGAATGGAGTTGTTGGGGTTTACAATTTCATCTTATCCACTCTCTTATATCTACTATTCTTATTAAATTCTCTTTATTATCTAATTGTCATGCAAACTTTCTTAGTCTACCCTAAACTTGATCCCTCGGTGAGAAGAGCCTACTACTAGTTACTGGCTTACTATCCCTAGTCTCCCATAGTAACTAGCAATGCAAGTACCACAGAAGCAAAATACAATTGATCGTCCTACCCCCTATCCCTAGGTGATATTGCTTAATCAAGGAATTCCCTATGAGTTCATGACTTCCCCGTACGTCCCCGTATAGAGAAAGGCAAACATCTATTTATCAATGAGTTAAATGATAATAGCATAGAGCATAGATAAGAAACCCAACAATTGATAATAAAAGCATATGCAAGCATATGAATAAAATAAGAATTTCAATATAAGAGAATTTAAAAAGATTACATTGTTCCCCAACAACAAAGGGTTTAGTTCACCATTGACATGGTGAAACTAGATGAAATACAATGAAAGAATGGAAAAGCAAACCCTAGATTGGATAAAATGGAGCCTAAGCATCCAAGAAATCTTCTCTAAGGAGTGTAAAATAGCTCTGGACGTCCTCTTCTGCCAAAAGAATAAATCTCAAATTGCACTTGGGCTATATATAGGACAGAAAAGTAACAAAATTTAGGCTCAAGCCCAGCAGACCACCGTTCAGCGTCGTATTTTACCGCTCAGCGGTTTCCCTCAAGCCGCGCCACCGCTCAGCGGTCAGTTTCACCGCTCAGCGGTTTGCCTTTAATCGCCCTGGACGCTCAGCTTCATCTCTTGGGTGTCAAACAGTGCTTTCCCTCAAATTATGGCGCTCAGCGGTGCATTTTGACGTTGAGCGGTGCATAGACTCTTCTTTTCTTCATTTTTCTTCTTCTTCCTTGAGTCTAAGACCTTCCTTCTTCAATTCCATCCTTAATTCTCATCAAAACCCTGCAAAACAATGTAAAACAAGCATAATATCTCTAAAAACAGCTTTTGACTCTCAAATGACTCAACTTAAGTGTTTTACTTGATTCTAAGCTCATTCTAAGCCATAAAGGGTGTATTTTGATATCAATTTAAGCATGAAAATAACGGTTTTTAGACTGTTATCAGTCTGCACCAGAAATTCAAACATGCACTTAATCTGACTATCATAAGAAATTCAAACATGTATCAGTAGGTATCCATTCTAATATTGCTGATAAAAAATTGATAACAAAGTTGGAATAACTGATATTGCCAAGTAACAAATTTGGAATAAAAACAAGTTAACTTGGCATAATGCAAAGTTGGAATACAACAAGAAGCAGGATACAATATGAAGTGGTACCATATTAAATAAGATAAGTGGTCCCATAAAACTGGCTGACAAAAAATATTGTAATAGTGATAACGGTTCAAAAATTGTTATTTTCATACTTAATTTTGATACAAAACACACCCTTTATGACTTAGAAACTAGCTTGAAATCATTCATTTTGTCTTAGTTATGTTATAAGAGAGTCAAAGGTGGTTTTATGGGTATTATGCTTGGTTTTCCTTTTTTTGACAGAACTTAACGAGAATTGGATGAAGAATAATGAAGTAAGAAGGAATTGGACTCAAGAAAAGATGGAAAAAGGCACAAATGAAGAATTGCACCCAACGCTGAGCACCAGATCTATCGCTGAGCGCTAATTTCTTCAATTTGTACACTACCAGAAGCTTAAGCGCTAACGCTGAAGGGAAAAGATAGAGTCACGCCCACCGCTGAGCGCCAGATCCAGTGTTGAGCACTGGTCTCTTCAGTAACAGCATTGCCATACGCCTGGGCGTGAACGCTGAGCGTCCCATTTGAGTGTCGCACCTACCGCTGAGCGGTGAACCTAGTGTTGAGCGCTGTACTTTGGTCTTGGGCCTGTTTTCTGTAATTTTTCACATTTATAAATAGATTAGTGCGACCTTTAGAGGTCATCTTTTGGTAGAAGAAGACGTAGAAACACACTTTCTCACCCCTTGGAGGCGGATTTTGGATGCGTAAGCTCCAATCTATCAATTCTAGGGTTATCTCTTCATATCTTTCATTCTTTTCATCTAGTTTCACCATGATTATGGTGAACTAAACCCCTTTGTTGTTGGGGGAATGATGTAATCCTATTGAAACTCTCATGTATTGAAATTCTTACTTTAATTCATATGCTTTCTTTTATCAATTATTAGAGTTTTTCCTCCATTATATTTGTATGCTTTGCCTAAGACATTAATCAATAGCATGAATTTTGATTCTATCTATATGGACACGTATAGTTAGGTCTAGACATGAGGGAATTCTCTTGGTAGCAATATTGCCTAGACATAGGGATAGGAGGACCAATTGCCTTAAGCTTCTGTTCGAATTATGTAATGCATGATCAATTGCTAGGGAGACTAGACATAGTAAACTAGTAATTAGGATTAGACTTTAATCGCGAAGATATTGGAATTAGGGCAATTTATAAAGTAGCACTAACATTGATAAAGAAGTAGAATTGAGTAGAACGTGTAAATACATGAGAGTGGATTAGGATGAAATCATAAACCCCCAACAACAACATCCATCCATATAATTCAACTGTCAATTGATCAATCCTTACATGCATGTTTATTTTCAGTCTTGCATTTGACACCCTAATTTTCGTTCCATCAAGTCTTAAGAAATCAATTCACAAGAATGTTTAGGCCTAAGAGTCCTTTGGGAAACGATACTCGGACTTACCGTTTTATTAGTACTTGATACGATTCGGTACACTTTCTGAAGTGTTAAAAAATAGCAGTACTAAAGTGGTCCCTTACAATTACATATGATTGTAAAAGCAGCCACTGTTCCCATTACTATTGTTCCCTAAGTGGGTGACAGTGACTTTCAAAATACATTAAAATAATAACATGGCTACAGTAAATCTTGAACTGGTACTAGCTTGGGACCCAAGATGTTGTGAATCCAATAGTCGTGAGGATGTTCTTCTTCCACCTTGGTGACTTGATGCAGGTCTTGCTCCACTGCCACTTGCTCTAGGTTGTGATGTTGTAAGAGGTCCTCATATTTGAGAAGGCACCCTTCTTGTTGTTCCTCCACCTTGTGACGTTGATGGAGCTGTTTGTGCTTAAGAACCTCCTGTAGTGGAAGTTGCCCTTGTGCTGCCAGATCCTCCTGCACTTGAAGTGGCTCTTGTGTTCTGTAAATGGAAGTAAGTGACATTGCAATTATCATAGTGTATTATGAATGTGCAAATAAGTGAAGTTGTAAAAGAGTGATTTTGTACCTTTTTCTTTCCCCTTATACAGGTTCGTACATTATAACTAAATTCATTGCAGCTGCTACATTTCATAAGAATATTCTTCTTTGACAATTTTGTATGACTCACATATTCATCAGCCTCCCTTCTTCTTAGTTTTTTATGCCTCTCGGGGGGTGTTTTATAAATTGGAGGCAGTAGTGCACCAGATTCAGAAGTAGACCACAATTGTTGTCCATTGATTGGAACAATTTCAGGGCCATAACAAGTTTCATAAGCCTCTTTCTTGTAATAAGGTTGTACATAGTCTTCAGGATTTTCTAGTTTGTAATTTATGGCAGCCACAACATGCCTGCAAGGTATTCCAACCAAATCCCAAAAGTAACAACTACATGAATGGTTACTTAGGTCAACTACAAATTTGTCCATTGTAAACCCGTGAGTTACTTCATATTTTGCAACCCCTGCCCAAGTTGGAATCCCATTTCCACTCTTCTCTACTTCCCTATCAAGCCTTTTTCGTGGTTTAGGCATCACAACTCTTGTATATGTCTTTGTTTTTCTCTAAGTGTTGCAAACCTCCTCATAATATAAGTTCTAATCCATTCCATCATAGTTATGATAGGTTTGTCTCTAGCTAGTAAAATTGTGCTATTAAATGACTCTGACAATAGCTAGCAACCAATTGTAAGCATCAATGTTAACATTCTTCAACTCACCCATTTTCCTTTCCCAGTCTTGTTGAAATGTGGCCTTGGCAGCCCCCATTATAAGATCTCTAATCAGCACTCCTCCACCAAATTGTTTCTTGTAATTGTTATACAAGTGCCTTAAGCACAATCTATGTTCCACTCCATCCAAGATGTCATCAAAAACTGTCATTAGTCCTTGGAAAGCACAAAACGTGTTGGTCAGTAGTAAATAATGTCACTGGTACAAAATAAAAGGAAGAAAAGATTATAATGAAAATACCTTTTGTTGATCAGAAATGAAAATCCAACGTTGACAATCAATGCCACCAATATCATCCAGAAGTAGTGTCAAGAACCATCTCCAGCTTTCTTTGCATTCATTTTCAACCACAGCAAAAACTGAGGGGAAATATTAGTCATTGAGGTCTCTGCCCACTGGCTCCAACAATTAACCACCATATGTTGTCTTCAGATGACAACCATCTACCCCTATGAAGGGCCTTCAACTTCCTAAGAAGCCTTGCTTACAGCCCTCTAAACACATATAAAATGAACCAAATCTTGTTGGCAAACTTGGTTGGGGTTGATTGACTTTAATTTTAAATGTTCCAGACTTCACTCTTAGCAATTAACCTACATAATCATATAGACGACCATACTGTCGTTCTCCATCACCAACCAAAGAATCGAAAGCAATTTGCTTGGCCTTTCCAGCTTTCCAAGCAGTTATTCCAACGTTGAATGACTTCTTAATGTCATCAATGATTTGGTTGACTGTCATGTTAGCCACATTTACAAACATGTCTACTAATACTTGTGCAGTCCAGTTTACATTTGCACTTTTGTTTCTAAAAACTCTTCCACAATTGTGTTGTCCAACCAAGGTTTTGACACTAAATGTTTGCTTGCCTCCTACCTTGCTAGCCATAATAACAAAACCACATTTGTTTTTACAAACTGTCCTTACTCTGTTCAGATCATTCTTGACAAACTTAACCTCTTTTCCATTTAATACACTATGCTCCATTACTGCATTTTTAAACTCCTTTAATGAACAGAACTCCATCCCCAATTCAAATATGAAGTTCCTATTCATATCATCTTGTCTATACTTTTTAAACTTTGCCTTTTTCAACCTCACATCCTCATCACTATCTACATTTGAATCCAATTCATCACTATTGTATTCTTCATTGATGTCATGATCTCCAACTTCTTCATTTATTATAAATGAACCTTCCCCAACATTGCCCCTTCTAGTCACACGTTTTTTCTTCTTCTTCATTGTATTCGACCTTTCCAAGACTAGATTAATGTTTCTACGAACTTGGTCCACCCTAGCATTCTCAACACCAAACCCATCATCATCATTAGCCATTTTTTCTTCCTCATTGTCATCCAGACATTCTTCAGTTGAAGCTTCTACAAACCCCTCAACCACATTCCCCCTTTCCTCTTCTTCATGAACATTATCTTCTTCATCACCACCATCATACTCTTCCCTTTCCTCACCATCATCACACTCTTCCTCACCCATTTCAACCTCTTCCTGTTCATCACCACCATCAAAGCCTTGGTCTTCCTCACCCATTTCATCCTCTTCTTGTTCATCACCACCATCATACTCTTCCCTTTCCTTACCATCATCACACTCTTCCTCACCCATTTCAACCTCTTCCTGTTCATCACCACCATCACACTCTTCGTCACCCATTTTGGAAACCATTTCCTCCATGTCCTCTATGTTTCCTTCTTCTGCCACTTCACTACAACTAAGAAAGTGAACTTTCACTGCCTCACTAGGAACATGTTGAACATAGATTTCTACCTCTTCATTATTCTCCTCTGCATAGTTAGCCAAGTATAGTGCTTCCATGTCATCACTCAATAATCTGAGATTTTTCATCAACCTTTGTTTCGACCCCTTCCACCATAATTTGAAGTCTGCATCATACTTAAATTCTTTAACTATTCCAACAGCTTCAAAATACGACCAACGATCCAGATCAATTCCTTTGATCACGTGAATCTCTCCTCCAACATACCGTAGCCCCTTATTAGTAACAAACTTCCTAATGTGATGCAAACAAATGTTGAAAACCATTTCTAGACCTACATTTAGACATCAACACTTTACGCCTTGGTTTGGAACAAGCATAAGAAAAACAAAAACAATAGCTTACCTTGATTGCTTGTCTTTGACACCCACCGTTTCTTTCACGAGCACCGCAAGGAACATCGCAACGACCACCTTGATAGAATGCTTCCACTGGAAGATTTAGAGTACAATGAGTAAAAAGCTTCAAGTAAAAAGCTTCGAGTATATCTATTTTTTCCCCAATTGAAAAATAAACTTTGCCCAATTAAGAACCCTAATTGTGCTAATCTGATTTCAATCAACAGACGTGGCAATCACTAATGTGATGACTAAAAACAAAACCAACGTGGCAGACAGTGGAGAGGGAAGCTGACATTGAACGAAACCTCGTCGTTTGCCACATGTACTAAAAGATAACGCCGTCCAATTTTAAGGACAAAAAGTGAGAGTTTCAAAACAATGAGGACTAAAAACCATCGAAGTTTTGAATAGAGACTAAAACCAAAATCGTGTGATACTTAAGGGACTAAAAATATATTTAACCCATAATTATATTATCATGAGTTTCTAACTTAAAATATATTTTGATAAAGTTCTAACATTTATAGTAAAAAAAAGAAAACAAAATTTAAATGAGTTTTTTTTTTCATAAACTAATATTACCGTAATTTTAAATATCACATTTATTTTTGTTTTATTTGTTCTATTAACACTTGTTTTATTTGTTCTATTAACGCTGAAACCATTAATGACATTTGGATAATACTTACTCAAAGATCACACTATAAACATACAGTTAATGATATATAAAATGATCACGTTTTGGTTTACCTTGAGTTGTTATCTAATTTGACTAATCAAATTTTATTGAAAAATTATCTCTTTTTGTTCCAATGTTAAAATATCAGTCATGATATATCTAATTGTAAACGATTACAACAAGATGCCAATATAATTTTTGGTGGAGAAAATGATTATGCAAAATATAACATTAGGTGGTTGGTGTCCATGGTGGGAACACATGCTCTCTAGGTTCAGTTTTGCCTGTGGAACCTATTGTGAAGCCTATTGTAGATTTTGTTATGTTGCTTATGTTGGAGTTTCTAGTTTCTATGGTGGATCCTACAGGGGAGGTGGAATCTATTATGGTACCGTCTATTGCTCAATCACAGTCTGTGTCAAATAATGATAATGTTTGTGTTATGAATGGATCTTTTATTGTTAAGAATCTAGATATTTCTATTGGTGGCAGTGTGCTAGTGGATTTTGATTCCTTATTGATATGGCTTCTTTAGAGGATATCACTCCAATTATCAATAATTTACAATGTTTGCAACACATAGATTCGCCTCATTGTAATTTTGAGGCATTTCCTAATTTTTTGATATCTAAGGAAGCTCATTTCGTTAAGGAATGAAAAACCAAGAGGGGGGTGAATTGGTTTCTTATCGCAAATCGTTCTTTTAATAATTTTTTCGTAAATATAAAAAATTCCTTAAAACAATTTAAACAAATTAAAGAGTAAGGAAGAGAGAAAATTGCACAAGTAACTTTTATGTTGGTTCAGATCACAAAGATCCTATGTCTAGTTGTTAATCTCAACCGAGAATTAACGCTCCACTAGCACAAACCAACAAAATATTACAAAGAAAATAAAACAGTTTAAGGTTAGAACACCTCTCTTGTTACCCCAAGATATGAAACTCACTTCCCCTCTAACCACAAGGGATGGAAACCTCCTCCGAATGCTTCACCAAGGATGACCACCTCCTTTTAATCTTCACAAAGAATGAACACCTCATTTGAATCTTCACAAAGGATGGTAGACTTTCAACTCAACAAGAACAACAAAACTCAATCACACTCCCTATGAAAGTTCTTGCTCTATGCCAACTCACCAAGTTCTTAAAGCCATAGCACAATGGTTCAGCAAACCCTAGAACACTTATCACTTTTGGGGCAAATCGGCAAGTGTACCGAGTCGCACAAGTAATATAAAATGGTAAGACCAAGTATCGTATCCCAGAGGACTCTCGGCGCTGAACAATTGTGTGATAGTAAGATTAATTAAGACTTAAAAATAAAAAGAGATCATTGGATTTGGGCAAAAATAATAAAATAAAATAAAATAAAATTGATCAATGGCAAAAGAGCACAGAGATGAACGGAGGTTGATTTATATGAGATGGGTATGTTGTTGGGGTTAGATTTCACCAAGTTCCCTCTCATGTATATAAGAATTCTTCTTTATGCATTAATGCCAACATCTCTCACTAAATTACCTAAACTCGATCCCTCGGTGAATAAGCCTGTCCCTAATTACCAGTTCATACAATTCATAGCATTCTTGGTAAAAAGATGTGAAGAATAAGAGATTAAGACTACCAAGATTCATACCCTCATCCATGAGAAATATAACCCTTAGGAGTGATTCAACAAGAACCTAAATTGTAAGGAATCTCCCGACACTCATGCAATTCATAAATCATGCTATTGTATAAGAAAGAATAAAAATAGATGAATTACTCTAACAATTAATGAAAAAGCATATGGAATTAAGAATCAATTCAAATACATGAGAGTTTACAAGGTTACATCATTCCCTAACAACAAATAGAAATTAGTTCCCCATAAACATGGGGGAACTCGATGAAAATGGAAGAAAGAATGAGAATGTAAGCCTAAGAATTGGGAAAAGAGTGTATTGCTATGCTCTTCTCTGCCAGGGATGCAAAACCTAGATCCCTAGGGTCCTTTAAATAGTGTCAGAGGCATGCCAAAACAGGGCCCGGTCCAAAAGAATTGAAACGGAGTAGAAACAGGGCCCGATCCACGAAAATCATCGCCCAGGCGTCTAAGAAGGTCGCCCGGGCGAGAAGAGAGCCTCATGTTTGGCCCGGGCTACGAATATAGTCGCCCAAGCTACGTGTCCTCGTCACCCAGGCGACCATGATTCTCGCTCGGGCGATGGACGTCGATACAACTCGCTTTAGCTACACTTCTAGTCGCCTGGTCTTCATGTTTTCCCTCCTTCTAGTGCCTTTTTAAGCCCTTCTGAGCTCCATCTTCTTGGCTTTTCATCTCTTCTTCTAGTATTACCTCAATCTCTATCAAAACAAAGAGAATTAGTCATAAATCCATTGAAATCAACCTCAACTCTCTTATTTACATAATTTATTGAAAAGGTATGAGTCCAAGCAAGTTTCTAAGTGAAAAAGGGTGCTTTTAGTATCAAAATCATATCACAAATAACGGTGTTTTAAATCGTTATCAATCACCACACACTGCAGATAAGAATTTTGAAAATACACTTTACTTTTATGTTTCGTACGTTAAAATGAGAGTCCCAATCCAATTTATAGAGATCTCACTCAATGATACCTCCAAAAATCCGTTGTAAGGTTTTTAACGTTTAATAATCAATTATCCTAATATGGTAATCGATTATGCATCATTGAATGCACAATGGGCAAAAACTTGCTTGAAAATTCTCATAATGGCTCGTGATTGTTTACCTGTCCTAAGAGTTTTCCTAGTTAGAGTTTACTTTTCATGCAAAAGGACTTCTTCGTTTATGTTATTTAGTTAACCAGACAACCTTGTCTTGTAACACCTTGACAGTCTCTTTTGGTTTGTGTTTATGAACGAACTTGCCTTTCCTTGACAATATCCCCCTTTTTGATGTTTAACAAATACATATGCTAGACAAAGAGTCTTACTAGAAAAACATATTGTTCTTGTCAAAATGAGTCTTAATGGAGTATGTAATTCTCTCCCCCTTATTTGTAAAATATAAAAAAGGTTTAGAGAATTAAGCAAGTATGATTATTTTATGGAAAAAAATGAGATGTAAAAGATTAATCAATTAGTAACACAACTGTTAATAGAAGCAACTAAAATAAATATAGTGACGGTAGCAACATGAATTAAAAAAAAAATTAAACAATCAATCAACAAAAAGAATAGAATATATAAAGTTTTGGAGAGTTTTGCACAAGCTTAAGAAGATTAGTAAGATGATCTTCTAGAGCCCTTTTGTGCTCCCCGAGCAGCATTTCAATTCTCTAAGTTTGGAACTAATATTGTTGCATGATCAATTCCCTAATTGTATTGACCGTCTCTCCATTACTGTCAGAATATTTTTCTGAAGAACTTGACTCAGTAGGCTTCTCAACTTGTTTTCCCTTCAGCTTTTTCTTTTCATTAGAAGATTCTCCTAGTGTTTGTGGTCGCTTCCTAGGGTTCTCTTTTGGTGCAGTGAGCAGAAGTCTTTCTCCTCTAACAGCTCCACTTGAGAGAGTGGATTCCAAGTTTGGGCTTGGAAAGGATGGGTCGGAGATGTGGTTAAGGATCTTCATATGAGAAAGAATCCTAAAGAAAAGGTGAGATCAATATCGTCCTTCAACGTTTGTGTTGTAGTTGGCTAGGGTTTGTCTTAGGTGAAGAAAAAAGAGGTGAGGAAGGTTGAAGAGAATGTTGTGTAGTGGATTGAACATGGCAAACTTTTCAAACTTTGTGGCCTTCTCGGAGGGATTTAAGTGCAAGATGGTTCTTCTACACACATGAAGTAAAATCATGGCTTCATTGGTTAGCAGATCAATAATGACGTTATCAGTGATGAACCTTCTTTCAAAGTTCTCACCATAGAGAACATTTTCTACTTTCTAGTCGAAGGCATACACTTCATCCCAATCGTCCATGAAACAGTCGAGAAGTTGGTAGTAGTCTATTGCATTAACAATGATGCTAGGGGTGATGACTATTGGTTTTCCAGCAATAGTTGACACAATGCGACTACGACCAAATAGAGAGTTTCTCCATAACTCCCTTACTAGTTTGACTAGGATGGGTTCATCCCAGAAGAAGAACCCTTCAGCTCCATACCACCTTATTCCTACAAGATTATATTTTAATCCTTAGAGCTCGATCACAATGGTTACATCCTCTAATAGGAGGGTTTCATTCCCTAAGACTTTGCAACTAGCTAGTCTTTCTGCAGTTTCTAGAATGTCTGCTATAGCAAGGGTGACCATTAAGGATTTGAAGAGATTTTGAAAAGAAATATAGGTTAAGAGGTTTAGAAGATTGCTTAGACAAATGTGAGTGATTAGCTCGTTGAGAGAAGGCAAATTTTAAAGGATTTCTTACTAGGCGAGAAAGACCTTTAGGATTTCTAAGTTTTAAGGATTTGACGATTTACTCGAATTTCAACCGTCAGAATTGGAGGGAAATCATTACGCATTAAATGTGCGTAATGAGCTTTTAGGTAATGTGGGAAGGTGACCATCCTTTTTATCCTATGTGGCAGTTTTGAATGCTATTGTGGCGAGTACTTATTGGACACGTAGCAAACTCAAGCATCGCACTAATAGAGCAGATAGAGGGTTTTCTATCTCTTCTTACTCATCGTGTGCTTTTGGTACTAAAAGATCTATCCTACACTACTTCCTAAGAAGGTTTGTCTAAGTGAATTTGGTTTCCCAGATGATATTTTAATATTAAATTTTTGTGAAATTCCTAACCCTAGTGAATTATTATCGTATGGATTACGTCTACTGTAGAGGTTTACTATGGATTTCATGTCAATCAGATGCTCCTACGTTGTTTGGAAAACTTTAATACGTTTTTCCATTTAACAGTAGTAAGTTATAGATACATTCCTTCATGCATTAAATTTTCTATAAGTCCTAATAAATGATAACTTTCCACTCACCCATATTAATGAATTATTATGTTTTTAGGCAGTTATGACATTATATAGAATAATTCAATATTGAGTGAAGGATAGGAACTCGTACCTATTTCTCCATATCGTAGCTTTGAATAACTCGTTCAACTTGTAGATAGCTTCCTTTTTAACTCTTCTACAATGAGCTTTATGGATGACTTATGCTCCTAGATTTCTCTAATTTCTTCAAAGGATCACCTTGGTTGTTGTTTCTTATCCCTCTTAGATAAGTGTTGGAGATTTGTATATGAGTCATGAGGTCTTCCTTCAAGTTTCTTCGTGGACTTACCCAAGTTCCTTCCTGTACTTATGAGTGTTGAATTATGTAAAAGCTTTTCCAGACTGGTGAGCATTGGTGGTTAATCTAAATAACTAGTTTAATGTTGATTGAAGATACATTCCTCTATATCTTCAAACATTCTTGTTTTCATTACTTCTGAAAATAGAGATTTCTTTGATGAGTATTTCCTTTTTAAAGATAAGGAGATGAGGTTTTCTTGTCATAGATGTTGAGTTTACTTCTTAATGACCATATACTACACTCTAGAGATACTCATCTTTACTTTCTTATTTTTACTCTTGTACATCAATGTCCCTTTGACATCCTTCATATCTTGACTTATAGGTCATTGAACCGTTGCCTTGAGTTCTGTTAAGAACTAGCTCTTCGAGGTTGTATTTGATACCAATTGAAGGTGCGAAGAAACACTAGAAAAGGGGGGTGGGGGTTGAATAATGTTTCCAAGCTTTTTTTCAATTTATTATCTAATTATAATGTACGTTATGCTTGTCAGATACTTTCATTCGGTTAATAAATGCTCTCTTGGTCAGATCATTTATATAAGTTTCATAATCGATTAAAACAGAAAGAAAGGTATAATCCATTATATAAATAACATAATCTGTTAGGTTAGTTAAAAGAGGCAGTTATGGGCATAAATGTTGAAATAATTGACTATACACAAGCTAGACTAGTGGAAAAATACCATTCTATGGTGACCTATTATGACGGATAAAAATTATCTATCATAATAGGTTGACCCGTGGCAGGATCATAATAAAAGTAGGACATATTATAACGTAGTTTTGTACATCAGTCATAATATGAAACGCGGTGGCAAACTTGTAAATAAGTTTAAAAAATATTATGACGTAGTTTTGTATATCAGTTATAATATGAAACGTGGTGGCAAACTTGTAAATAAGTTCAAAACCTATTATTACATAGATATGAACACCTGTCATAAGGTGTGGAAATTTCTTGATGTATTATGATTGAGTTCTAGAAATCAGTCATAATATCTCTCTACCTCTATAATTTTTTACATTTCCCTCTCACTCTCGTTCCTCTCTTCCTCACTAAACCACGCACTCCCTCAATAACACTCCTCCCTCACTATCACTTACCCACATCTTCATGCTCTCTACTCTCATTCCTCTCTTCCTTTATAAACCTAATCTCATTCGGAGCACTCTCGATTTTGCGTTCGCTCCTCACCGAGCTACATCTTCTTCGCTTCCAATGATGGGCGAGCTCAATGACTTTCTTGGGCTGCAAGTACAATAAGGGGATGCAAGTGTATTCATCCATTAAGCCAAATATTGTGCTGACCTTTTGAAGAAATTTAAAATGGATGAATGCAAAGAAGCTACAATTCAATGGCCACTAATTGTTGTCTTGATAAAGATGAGAAAGGTAAGGACGTTGACCAGAAAATGTATCGAGATATGATTGGTTCCTTACTATACTTGATTGTTAGTCATCCAGATATCATGAATAGCATGTGTTTATATGCTAGATTTTAATCTTTTCCAAAAGAATCCAACGTAATCACTGTAAAAAGAATTATGAAATATCTTAAAGGAACTAAAATAGTAGGCTTATGGTACCCTAGGGGTGTTAATATATCCTTAGAAGGGTACAACGATTTTGACTTTGGTGGCTGCAAGCTTGATAGAAAAAGCACCAGTGGTACTTGTCATTTACTCGGATGCTCATTGATCACATGGAATTCAAAGAAACAAGCTTGTGTGGCATTATCTACCACAGAAACCGAGTATATTTTAGCTGGAAGCTACTATGAAGGTTATGGCATTTACTTAGACCACATACCTTTAAAATGTGATAATACAAGTGCAATCAACTGAACCAAGAATCCTATTCTACATTAAAAAACAAAGCATGTAGAAATAAGATATCATTTTATTAGGGATCATGTCTTAAAGGGTGAAGTTAAAATTGAATTTGTAGATACTTTACACCAATGGGCTGACATCTTTACAAAACCATTGTCTAAGGAAAAATTTTATACAATCAGAAATGAACTAGGCATTCTAGATCAGAGTTGTGCAGTGAGTTTGAAAAACATTCTAAAATTGCATACTATAATATCATTCATTAATCATACATTTTAATATACAACTATTGTTCATATCATGATTATTGTTTACTAACATTGTGAATTGTTGACAAAGTTGTTTTTGCAGGTTATAAAGTGATCAAAACAGGTTCTATTATCATATACTATGTTTTTTTTATCATATATGTGAATTCTAATAGATTAAATCACTAGTGCAGAATCGACTTTTAACGTCACCCCTTAGACGTCGGTTAAGGGGTGACTCGACGTATATTAATGAACGATGACATTTTCGTAAATAAGTTGGTCATAGAGACGTCGGTTTCGAGGGGTTCCGACGTCTATAATATTGTAGACGTTAGTTCCTCCCTAACCGGATGTCCATGGGCCTGACAAGTAGTGAGAAGTCAGTCTTTTTTTGCCATATAGACGTCGGTTATAAGGGGGCCCGACGTCTATCTGGCTGCAATTAATGTTATTCACCTACCTGGCAAGCACTTAGATGTCATGTAGTAGAGGCCCAACGTCTATAATATTATAGACGTCGGCACCCCAGGTCACCGTTGTCTACTGGCCTGACCAGTAATTGAAAAGTCATTTCGTTCAGCGCTTTAGACGTTGGCGCTCCTTGCATCTGACGTCTAAATGGCCTGAAAAAGGCAAGTGAAAAGTGCTCTATGGTAACCGACATCTATAATATTATAGACGTTGGTCTCTATGGTAACCGATGCCTAAATTCATGTTAAATAAATCGCAAACTCGCAGTTACGAACACATCATCGTCTTCCTCCTCTCCTTTTCTCTCTCGCGGCATTGGATTCCAGGTGCGTCTTTTTTTATTTAAACCATTTAAACTTTGTTTTAGTCCGATTAAATTAGTCTTTTGATCGGTTATCTTCTAATTGAACTGATTAAAATGTGTTTTCATTGTGTTTTAATGCAGTTTTGCTCCTCTCTTTGGGTAACGTAGTACCACATTCTCCCATTGCTAGCTTCCTTACAAGTAAAGCGGTGCCTTTTGGATGTCTTATGGAGTTTCGACCCAAAATCGAACCTGGGTCGTTGCCTAGTTCTCGTGTCACCGTAATTTTTTCCTTTTGTGGTTGAAATGGAACTAGGCAAGGATCCAGGTTCAGTTTTGGGTTGAAATGTCATAAGAGATACAAAAGACGCAAGCTTTTTTTTGTGAGGAAGCTAGTAAAGGGAGAGTGTGCTACTAGGCTATCCAAAGACAGGAGCAAGACTGCACTAAAACACAACGGCTATCTTAGACGTCGGTTAGTGCCAAGACCGACATCTATAATGACCTTAGACGTCGGTTAGTGCCATGTTCGACGTCTATATAATGCCTTTAGACGTCGGTTAGTGACATGTTCGACGTCTATATAGTGCCCTTAGACGTGGGTTCGGGCCTAGACCGACGTCTATATAGTGCCCTTAGACGTCGGGCATGGCACGAACTGACGTCTATATAGACATCGATTATTTGGAAATTCGACGTCCCATTAACGTCACCCATAAAGACGTCGGTTGTGGAAATGACATTCAAAACCCAAAATAACAAACGTCTAAAGCCCTTTCTGCACTAGTGAATGGATGTCATAATCTGTTAAATAACCACTACTTCAATTTTTAATCTGTTACATTAATGATGTAATTGATTATGTTCCTAAATCTGTTTTATATTCTTATAACTGCATGTTTTATATCCTAAATCAATTTTGTCATTATGTACATGTTTAACATGAAATACATGTCATATGTTGCATATAGCACAAATTTACTTGGAAATACATCATATAGTGTGAAATATGCATCATTTTGAGATAAAACATGTGTTTCTATATCTATTGTAGCTATGCTGATACATATGTATTGCATAATAGCTGGTATCTTATTTTCATTCGGACAACAATACTCATTGTTTCATCTACATTGTATACATTATATGAGTATTGGAAAACACACTTGATATCTGTTGGAAAAAGAATGACTTAGTTTCAACACCAAGAGGGGGGCTGAATTGGTGAAAATCAGAAATCAGAGTCTTTTCAAAATCTTTTTTGCAAAGTATAAAACTCTCAAAAGTTTCTTGAATCTCAATGAAAAAGATAAATCAGTGCAGCGGAAAATAGTTGACTATACTGAAAATAAAGTCGACTTGAAAGTAAAGAGTTCAGGGATAGAAAATTCAAACACAGTTTTTATACTGGTTCGGCCAAGCTGCCTACACCCAGTGTCCTTCCTGTACCTGGAAGCAAATGCACTATAATTGTCAAGGTTTTTACAACAAGGTTTCTATAGAGATCTCCATGTCAAAATATAAAACACCTCTCTAACCCTCTAACCAAAATATAGGCATACAACACCCAAAGAACAGTAGCAAGATATCCCCTCTCCTACAGTCTTTGTCAACTTTGAACAATCCTCAAAGTTCACAGAACGCAGCACATCCTCTTCCTGTAATCACAACAGGGAAGCCACAATCTTCACAAGATTGAGAGAAATAGATTATCACGTTTCCAGAACACCTCAATGTGTAGTATGATCAAGTCTTTCTTTCAGCATGACAACCTTGCTCTTCAAGCAACTATCAAAGAATGATCTCCACGGTCTTCTTGATAAGTTCTTGGAGCTTTTCAATTTCTGGCAGAGGTCAAGATCTGAAACAATAGAATGAAAATGTTAGAATTACCAAAAGTCTCTGTAGAATAAAGAAACACGTCTATTTATAGTTTTCAGTAAAAACAGATGCTCCTATAGTTGACTACGCTACTAATATAGTCGACTTCAGTCAAACAGTTAAGACAGTTAAAACAATTAGTAGCAGTCAGACCAATTAAATTGATTGCACATTTAATTCAGTTGAATAGTAATTAATGCTTGGTCAAAGAAACAAAATATAGCCGTTATAGTTCACAAGCATCAACAAAAATTCAAAACATAACTAAAACTAAGTCGAGTAGCTTGCGCATACAGTCAACTATTTCACTTCAATGCAGTTTTGAAAATCTTTCTTTGCAAAATTACTCACATCACTGTTTTTGAAAATTTGTGCAAAGTCACGAGTTTTAATCGACTTGCTTCATAATGAAGTCGACTTAAAACTTGCAGTTTGCGACACAATATAAGTTCAACCATGTGCATGTGGTTTTATTTTCTAAAACATATGTTATGCAATCACAGATGATATCTCATGTAGAAAGCATTGAAAATGCACACATAGACAGAACAACACAAACATGTTCTTCAAGAACTCATACACAAGAAAGTCTTGAACTATAACACATATTAGTACATGTGCTATTAATAATGTGTTGTCATCATCAAAAACCAGAAGCACTGTAAGATTGTAAGGTTTAGCTAAACCAGTGCTTTCCTTATCAACAATCTCAACAATATCAAATGATATATCTTATGAATGTTTGATGGTTTTAGCACATATATATTCCATGTTACTTGTTTCGCCCTTTTTTGCTAATGCCCAAAGGGGGAGAATAACTAGAAAACATGTTTCTTGTTGGTCATCATCAAAAAAGGGGGAGATAGGGGGAGCTAAACCAGCCTCTTTATATCTTTGCTTTTTATGATGAACAATAGAATGGTTTAATGGTTTCTTGTACAAAAAATGGCATAACAATTATTTTATATTGATCATGTTTGTGCTTGCTATGTGAATTCATTAATTTTGAATGAATCATGCGTAAAACAGATTAATAATCTCATTTTTGGTTGAAATAATTGATTAAACACGGTATATAATATGTTAGATTTAACCATATCACTTAATAAGCTTAACAGGGAAAAACTACTTTCTAGTAATCAATTATACAAGGTATATAACTGATTAAAACGTAGAGCAAGCCATAATTTGTTTCATAAGTGAGTTAATCTGTTAGGATGGTAATTTGATAGACAATATTCTTAAGTGTTGGAATAATCGATTACATAAGTTTCCTAATCGATTAAATCAATTAACATAGTCTAATCCTTTACATGTATAGCTTGATCTGTTATAATAGTCAAATGACTTAAGAATAGGCTTAAGTGTTTATATAATCGATTATATGCATAGGATAATCTATCAAAATCGATAGCAAATATTAACAGATTACATAAAAATCCTAATCGATTATAATGCGACAAGATTTGAAAAATCCTATATATGGGTGTCTTAAGACCTGTTTCAAAACAAGAAAATGTTATCATCTTCAAATACTAATATTTTCATTAAGTTGTTATTACAGGTGCTTTCAAGAAGTGTTCATGGAGAATCAAAGCTTCATTTGTTTTATTACCCATTAAGATTCTTTCAAGATTTTGTGCTAAAGTTGTTCTGCTTCGATCTACACTAAAGGAGTGTACCTTAGAGATTAGGTTCTTCATAGACAATCTATGTATTGTGTTCCTGTGTGGGTTTGCCAGGGATTAAGGGTTGTGAGTGCTCTTGTATTGTAAGAGATTGAGGTTGTTCATCTCTTAGGTTGCTATATTGATTTCGAGTGGTGACAGGAGTGCATTGAGAGAGGTATCTCTGTATCTCTGTATTTCTGTATACTCAATCAATTATAATGGATTCCCTTTAACTCAGGTTGTTGCAGGAGGATTGGATGTAGGCGTAAATGCCGAACTAGTATAGATTCTCTAAGTTGATATTTCTCTACTATTTCTCTCTTATTGATTTATTATCTTTAGTTTATTGATTTCAAGAAAACAAAGAATTTATAAAGATTTTGAAAAGATCATACAGAAGGGTTAATCCATTTCAACCTCCCTCCCCCCTCCCCGGCCTCTTAGCTTGAGTCATAAAGGCCTTTCTTTTCTTACATAACTTATAAGGATGAGGCCTTTAACGCTTTTTGCAAGCTCTGTAAATGGATAGAGACTGAAAAAGATTTGAAAATTATCTCTATCCGAAATGATCATGGAGGAGAATTTGAAAATAAGCTTTTTGAAAACTTTTGCAAAAAATCTGGCATCAAACATAATTTCTCAACTCCAAGAACTCCACAATAAAATGGAGTTGTTGAGAGGAAAAATAGATCTTTATAAGAAATGGCCAGAACTATGTTAAATGATTTTAAAACTCATAAACACTTTTGGGCAGAAGCAATTAACACTGCATGTTATATTCAAAACAAAGTTTATATCAGGCCAATCCTCAACAAAACACCCTATGAGTTATGGAAGGACAAAAAGCCAAATATTTCTTATTTTCATCCCTTTGGTTGTCAATGTTTTATTCTGAACACCAAGGATAGCTTAGGAAAATTTGATTCCCGTAGTGATGAAGGGATCATGCTTGATTACTCTGAAATATCAAGAGCGTTTAGAGTTTATAACTCTAGAACCTTGAGAGTTGAAGAAGCCATTCATTTGAAATTTAACCATGAGCCTGACCAAAATAAGTCAGAGTTAGATGAATCATTTTATAAAATGGAGGTATACGATTGCATATCCAGGGAAGGAAACACATCCCAAAATTCCAACTATGAAGTCGAGAGTCAACATGAAAAGCCACTCAATGATACTAGTAAAGAAAGAAGGGAACCAAAAAACCTATATCTAATCACCAAGGATCATTCCTCTTAGAAAATTATTGGAAATCTGAACGAGCATGTAAGGAAAAGATCGTATCACAAGCCATCAACCACAACTCTAATCTCTCAAATCGAGCCACTAAACGTCAATCAGGTTCTTGAAGACAATTCATGGATTAAATCTATGAAAGAAGAACTTGATCAATTCAAGAAAAATGAAGTATGGGAACTCATTGAGCTGCCCCATGGAAAATACGTAGTCGGAGCTAAATGGGTTTATCGCAACAAGCTAGATGAACATGGAAATGTCATCAGAAACAAAGAAAGACTAGTTGTGAAAGGCTACTCTCAACAAGAAGGAATCAACTACACAGAAACCTATGCTCTTGTAGCAAGGTTAGAAGCCATTCACATTCTCTTATCATTCGTGACATTCAACAAAATCAAGCTTTATCAAATGAACGTCAAGAGTGCATTCTTAAACGGCGATATTAAGGAAGAAGTGTACATAGCACAACCTCCAGGGTTTGAATGCCAAACCAATCCCAAACATGTCTTCAGACTTAACAAAGCTCTATATGGATTAAAGCAAGCCCCCAGAGCTTGGTATGAAAGGTTAAGTCTCTTCCTTATAAAGAATGGTTTCACAAGAAGTCAAGTAGACACCACACTCTTGAGAAAAAATGTCAAACAAAGCTTCAAAATCATTCAGATATATATTGACGACATTACCTTTGGTGCTACTGATGAAAAATTATGCCAAGACTTCTCGATCATGATGCAAGAAGAATTCGAGATGAGTATGATGGGTGATCCAAAATTCTTTCTTGGACTACAAATCAAGCAGGGAGACGATGCGGTATACATCCATAAAATCAAAAAGTATAAAATGGATGACACCAAGGAGATGAAGACTCCAATGCATCCAACAACTAACCTAAGGCTAGATGAAAGCTCAACAAAAGTGGACAATACTCTTTATCGTCAAATGATAGGTTCACTTTTGTATCTCACCGCGTCTAGACCTGACATTATGTTTAATGTTTGTCTTTGTGCGAGATTTCAGTTAAACCCCAAAAAAACCCATCTCAGTGTTGTTAAACGCATATTTCACTATCCAAAAGGAACAAGATCTCTTAGTGTATGCTACAAAAGAAGTGAGAGTTTTGATCTTGAAGGATACTATGATGTTGATTTTGCTGGTGATAAGGTTGAACAAAAAAGTACAAGTAAAGGTTGCCACTTCTTTGGAAGAAACCTAGTATCGTGGCTGAGGAAGAAGCTGAACATAATTACCCTATCAACGACTGAAGTTGAGTATATATCTGATGCACACTGATGCTCTTAACTCTTGTGGGTCAGGAATCAGCTAGAAGACTATAATCATGTTCAAGGTTCCTATCTACTATGATAATAATGTTGCAATTAGTTTATCTAAGAATCCTACATTACATTCACTCGCTAAGCATATTGAGGTCAAACATCACTTCATACGTGATCATGTTAACAATGGTACTGTGGACTTACAATATGTAAACATAGAAGATTAGCTTAGAGACATCTTCACTAAACCATTAGTTGAAGATAGATTAAACTGTCTAATAACCCTTATTGGTATGAGAAACATTGAATGAGTTTTGATTCAACAATGTTCAATGTGTTCATATAGTGTTCATATAGTGTTTTAGAGAGTCAATTGTCTCGGACATATAGTCCACAAGACGTCATATTGTTGCATCGTCTATCAAAGAACTGCACCCATGCATTAGGTGTGTCTAAGTACTGATCCCATCTTTAGAAGTTATTTAGGATTTTCAAAGCCCAAACCCTCTCTCTCTCTCTCCTATCTGCCAAAATCTTCTACATGTTAGTTAAGCCATTACCCCTTTTATCTTCTCAAACGTCTCTCTCTCCTCCTTGAAACCTCAAACCTTTGACTTTGCTGCTCCTTCCACTCTTATTAGTTGCTGACTAACATTATCCTCAAAATCTTCTCGGTATTATAGAGATGCAAAATCTTTTTTCCTAATATTTCCGTACTAACCTTTTCATCTCCCATGACTAACTTTTTCTTCTATTTAATGTGCTTTTCTTCTCAAGACATTCTCTCATAACCCCAATTCATCTTTCAATGTCATGCCTTCTCAATGCTCTAAGTCTCCAGACCTTCAACATTCCAAACTAATGAAGCTTTTTTCTAAACCTCCTAACTGTCTTCAACATTCTCAATATGCACATGATAAACTAATATCCCTTCCTACTCTTATTCTCATAACATACCTACCTTACACATGTAGTTCTTCCATCTAATATGATCTTATGTGGACCAATCCCATTTTTTAGGCTGTGATGTCCTTTCTTTCTTCCTTTTTGATGTTTATCAAATAAGGGGGAGAATAGAGAAATAGTAGACATGTTAGCATCTAGGAACATGTACTCAGGGAGAGTACATCAAAAGTTAGGATATCATAGAATTAGGGGGAGTTTCTCCAGATTCTTAGAGTTCATCTTAGGAGTCCATGTTGTTCATGTTTACATTCATGTAATTTGTTTTATGTTTTAATTAAATTTTGTTGGTTGTTTATTTGTTTAATTGCTCATTTTGTTCTTTACTTTATATCTTCTCTTATCATCTTTACTTTATACATAATATTGTTTTTCGACTATGTCCATTAACAATATACAAAAGATAAAAACAATAAAAATGTAAAACACACAACGAACAAAAACACATAAGATTTAAAACTAAATGGTGAGCTAAAGAAGATTATATCATTTAAATGTGTATTTGTTAAACATAAAAAAAGGGGAGATTGTTAAAGGCAAAATCGTCTATGCACTTAAACACTATTATGTTTTGAAGTTTAATCAAATAATATTAAAACGGGATAATAATCAGAAAATAACTTAGGGTGCAAACACAAGACTTAGAGCCTAAATCCCAAACACACAAAACCTAGCACTTAGGTTATTAGGAAATAGAAAAACATCTAGGTCAAAACACCTAGAAGCATGGCTAAACGATGTTGTGCCTAAAGCGTCTAAGAGAGTTAAAAGTTAAATGCTTGATGCTTATCATACCTGAAAAAGGTATTCAGCATAATTCTCGAAAACAAAAGAGGTCGATACGATGTCTCTGAAAAAATATCTTAAAACATAAAATCAAAACATAAAAGAAAGCTTAAACAAGCTAAACGCTACCTGTCTAAAAGAAGACAAAACCAAAAGAAGCATTTACTTGACTAAACGATACCATGAGCTAAACCAGTACCTCGTCTAACGATGAAGTATCTATATTATGCTTGGTACCTTTAGAGAAAAGATCTTAATTGTAAAATGTTACCTAATGGTAGAAAATACAAAATGCACTTTGTTGTTCTAAGGAAACATTAAATGACATTTGTTGAGATTGTTGATAAGGGAAGCACTGGTTTAGCTAAACCTTAATCTCACAATGCTTTGGTTTTTTATGATGACAACACATTATTAATAACACATGTATTGTTATGTGTTACATGTTCAATTCTTTATTGTGAATGATTTCTTAAAGAACATGTTTGTTTTGATTCTCATATATGTATGCATATTCACTGATTTTATACTTTATACATCACTTGTGATTGAATTACATATGTTTAAGAAAAGAAAACCACATGCACTTTGTTGAACTTATTTTGTGTGACAAAACTGCAAGTTTTAAGTCGACTTCATTGTGAAGTAAGTCGATTAAAACTCGTGACTTTGCACAAATTTTCTAAAACAGTGTTGTGAGTAATTTTGCATTGAAAAGATTTTCAAAACTAAGTTGAAGTGTCTAAGTCGACTGCACACGCAGTGAATTTGACTTAGTTAGTTATTTGTTTTGAAATTCTGTTAATGGTTTTGTGTTGTAACGGCTATATTTCTATTAACTGTCAAAGCATTAAATGGAAGTCAACTGAATTAAATGAAAAATCAATTTGGTTGTTATGACTGCTGCTATTTGACTTAACTGTTATAACTTTCTGATGTTAGTCGACTTCTTTAGTAGCAAATTCGACTACAGGAGCGTTTGATTTATAGAAAACTATAAATAGACGTGATTCTGTTGATCACAGAGACTTTGGACTTTGATATTCTAACACTTTCATTTTGATATTCCAGATTGTGATCTTTGTGTTAAGGATCCAAGAACTCATCAAGAAGACAAAGGATATCTTTCTTGGAAGAGCTTCTTAAGGAGGAAGTGAATTGCGCATACTGTTTGATCAAATTCTGCACAGTTGGTGTTCATCATATTGATCAGGTTTCTTTCAATCTTTGGAAAGATTGTTGCTGTCCTGTTGGGTTTACAGGAGGTGAACTCGTGGAGTTCTGGACACTTTGAGGATTTTCAAAGAGGATGAAGATTGCAGAACAGGGGTTATCTTGCTGCAGATCTTTGTGTTGACTGTCTATACTTTTAGTTAGAGGGTTAGAGAGATTGTTTATACTTTTGACGTGGAGGTCTCTATAGAAATCTTGTTGTAAAAACCTTGACAAATATAATGCATTGGCTTCCTGGTTGTGGAAGGACACTGGATGTAGGAATTAAGGCCAAACAAGTATAAAAACTTTGTGCTTGCTTTCTCTATCTCTACACTTTTACTTTAAGTCGACTTTACAATTTAAACAGTCAACTTTATATTTCCGCTGCACTTAAAATTCTTATTACTTGCGATTCAAGAAACTTTGTAAAGGTTTATATTTTGTGAAAAAGAATTTAAAAAGACTCTGATTTTTAAACCTCACCAAATCACCTCCTCTCTTGGTCTTGAAACTGAGTCATCCTGTTTCCAATAACATTAAATGCGCAACATTCAAAAACAACAAAAGTGATAAGAAAAGACGTATTTGTTGCATGAAAAATTTACTCTATTCTTCCAGATAAGCTATTTTACACACATCCACAAAGCTACAAATCAAATGTCAAAAAGTGGATGTTGGAGACAATGATATATTCACAGAATGTTCTTCACTTGAAGTCATACCTAAAAAGATCATGCAACCTACTTCAAGCAAAGTTCTGAAAAGCATACATGCTTTGACAAGTTGACTTACCCAACGACTATTGTACGAAGATGAAAGAGAAAGCATGAGTATCAAGGCTACAAACTTAGTCTAACGGACAAATATCCATGAAGCCTTTAAATAGAAGATCTCTTGAAAGGAAAATCAAGAGGATAGTCAAGAGAGAAGCTTACAACGTAATATTCATCTTGAGAAGTTAAAGAGAAAGAGCTCAAGAAAAAGAATACATCTGAGCTGAGGAAAAGAGAAGAGAAGAAAATATAAAAGAAGAGAAAAAGAGGAAAGAAATACTTTCGCACTTCATTATCATATTGCTTACTGTTGTAAGAGAAAAGATAGAAACACCTACGACTTTTTAGACTGCTTTGTATTGTAATCAAATCCTCTCTACGTGAGATATAGTCTGAACATCTTGTAAGCAATCGTTGATTGCGATTCTAAAGAGAATTAAAATACGTACACCTGAACTCTGTTTGAGTTGAGGAATCTTGGAAACATTGCTAAGTACTAGGAGTGGTTTGAATACTCAAAGGAAATCGGCTAAGGTTGCTGAGTACCAAAAGTGGTGCGAGTACTTAAAGGAAATTTCGGCTAAGGTTGCTGATTACCAAGAGTGCTACTAATACTCAAAAGAAATCTCGATGAGGTTGCTGAGTACCAGGAGTGGTGCTAATACTCATTTGTAATCATGTAAAGATTATAGTGCAACCCTCTATGGAGGAGACTAAATGTAGCTTAGTTGGAGCGAACCAATATAAAATGTCTTGTGCAATTATCTCTTCTCTTGTCTAAACGATCTTTTTACAAAAAGCTGCACTTGCATTTTAATTTCTATACATAAGAATCTTCCAAGCTAAAACGTTTAATTTTCATAAAGGAAGTTCTTACTAAACACTACAGTACATATTTTAAATAGCACGTCAAAACGTTCATACATATTTATCAAGTCGAGCATCTAAGCAATTAAAAGAAAATCTCAAAAGATCGATAACGTGCTATATCAGAAGGGTTGTGAAAAGTTTTCCATTAACACTATTCAAACTCCCCCCTCCCCTTCTAATGTTTTTTAGATACTTTAGTGTCATGAAACTTTAACCAATTTATTTCCACACCTTAATGAGCTCAACTTAGCTATAGTTGCACTAACACACCTCAAAATATCCAAAGAACATTTATGCAACTAAAAACATATTTTTAACATGTTTTTGTATCTCATGCTAAATAAATCCAATGATAATAAATCCTAATTATAATATTATATTAAAGTACAAAAGCCAATTAAGAATCCAATATTAAAAATTAAATGAGAACATAAATATGCACTCATCATTGCTTCTATCCTCTTCCACCTCCAACATTCTTATCTTCTTCAACAATCGACGTTTCCTTTTTTTGTTTTCTACCTCCATCAAAGCCCTTTCCTCCACCTTCATCAAAGCTCTCACTCATCTTCTTCTTCCTCCATGACCATCTCTTCCATTATTTAAGTTCTTCCTTTTATTTTATATTTTATATTTTATATTATAAAATCTAAAATCTAAAATGAATCTTTTATTTTACATTTTAGATTATACAATCCAAAATACATTTTTTATTTACAATTTAATCTAAAATATAAATTTTGTTTTATGGATTTTGGAATAAAATTTTATTTAATATTCCACATTTGTATAATTCACAATATAAATTTTATATTTTAGATTATATATACTGAAATCGAAAATGAAAGAAAAAGAAAAATTAAAATTTTAAAGTTAATGGAGGTGCAGACAGAAATTATGAATGTGCAGGAAGAAACGCGCTTGCACTAGCTACCATGCTAGAAGCGATCACTGTAGAGTGGTGACTAGTGAGTAAGTGATGGTCACTATTCATATCTAAGCCCCAACCCCACCAAAAAATTGTCTACTGTCCACCCCTCCTGCTATTGGCTCGGTGCAATTCACCTGTGTCCTGTGCTACAATTTGCAAATATAATATTACAAAATATTTTATCCTTTATTAAAATACTATATATTTTTTTTTCTTTGATGAGCATGACAAGCGACATGGGGTCACTGCATTATAAAAATGATGTTGTCCTTTTCCCACTTTTGTCTTTATTTTAGTATTTTCTTACGTCACCTTTCCCAAATTTTATATAATATAAATTCTCCTTCTTGCTGCTCTTAAAATCATTCAAGACGAACCCCTCCTCGACAAATCGTTCTCTAGCATTTTTCTTCTCCTTGTTCCACTGCATTTTCTGCTTGTCTTCGTCTGCTCTAACTTTGTTTCCTTTGGTGAACTGTTCTCTGTTTCTCATTGAAGTTTGGTTTTTCAACAAAGTGTGTTTCTTCTGAGCTGGAAAAATGTTCGCTGAGACAGAACTTCTCTTCCCATATTTTCGAAATTTCTCTCAAGAGTTTCAACAACTTGAGGAGTACTGCATGACCCAAAAGTCCTGTGCTTCAATGGTACTCTTTTCTCTCCTTTTACTATTTCCACTTTTTCATATTACCCTGTTTAAGTTTTTCTTATGTGTGTTCAGCTTCCTTCCCTCTCTGCTTAGTTGATCTGCATTTTCTTGATGGGTTTTTCCTTATGCTGAGTAAACTTGAAGTTTTCTTTTCTTTCCTGTGTTGTGCTCCTTCTTCTGCATCCAGAATAATTAACACTTTGGAGCAAATGAGGCTGAACAAAATTGAAAGTTTCTCTTCCTTGAATTATGTCCATATTTCCATTTATTTGGAAAGAATGTTATTTTAGTATGTGCGTATATGTTTGATTAATTACATGATAAATAATATCGAAGTGGAAAAGGAAAACTAATGAGCAAATTATGTTGTCATTTAATATGCATATATCTATTTTTCATTTTTGCTACCATCCATTCAGAATGTTTTCTCATAGTGATACTCATAGCACAAGTGGAAACAGCTCGACATGGCTTTATGTGCTGGATCTGCAAAAGTGTTACAAAAGGAAATAAAAGTTGTATAGATGGAAAGTCTTTTTGTTGTGATACTTCCGTGTTCTGTAATATTTCTTCCCTTTATTAATTTCTGGCATGAAGTGTGAACTCTCAGTGGGGCTTGTCTTTTTGTGCCGCACTGAGGGAGGTTGATTGGAGAGGAAAAAGTCCTTTTATTCTCTTTTTCTTTCTAGTAAGGAAAAGGTTAGAGGAAAAGGACTGGTTAATGCTCAACTTAATAGTTTCTTCAAGGTTTTTGTGTGGCACTAAAATATGGTTGGAAAGTCGTGCGCTTTTGACTCTATTTCTGTTCTCTAACAAAAAAAATGATGTGGTTTTGCTGGTCTTATGTTCATTAGAAGTTTAAACAATTCTGGGGTTTGAGCCCGATATTTTGATACTTGGTCACTTTTATCATTGAGATTCGCTTTAACTGGGGCTCAATGTTGTACAAAAGTTTAAATATTTTTGTTTTATTCATAAAAGAAAATCGTGATCCATGTTCTTCAGCTGGATGATTAAATTCATTATGGACTAAATGAGGCCAATTTCGATGTTTCAGCCATCTACTCGTGGACTCTTTCAAAGTCAGCTTTTGGATGAAGCATGGGCTTTGAATTTGCAACCATGAACCTAATACAATGTCAAATAACTTGACACTTGGCAGTTCTTCCTTTCAATACGCAGTTCAGCTGAATATGTATCGCCACCTTTCATTTATGCAAAGCTTATGCTTTGTTGTACCAATATGGTGTTGTGCTATTGTATACGGTATTTGCTTTCTTGTTGAACAGAAAGCTTGTCTTGTCTATCTTATCTTTGGACAAACAATCTATGTCTCACGATAATAACAACTGATTCCATCTACCAAACTGGAGATTTTGTGTTCTTCATTAGTTGTACTTGAAACTTCGAGGCCTAAAGTCTTTTCTGACAAATAGCTTTTGCATCACCCCAGTACTAACTCGGTTTGTTTTCTGTATCTTCATTCTAAAAGCGGTTGAGAAACAATCTCTATTGGTCTAAATGTATTCCATAAACCATTGTTTGGTAGGATGATGATGAGTTGTAAGACTATTACCTCATTCTAATAAATTAAATGGCGTTAAGGAATCTTGCAAATTTTATCTTGAAAAATTTTGGCTTCTTTTGTCTCAAGTATCGTGTGCTAGAGCAACTTCTTAGCATTAGTAAATAAACAGGGGTTGAATCCTCATTTGGTTATTCGATAATATATATAACTGAACATTAAAAGTATTTTTTTAATGTAATTAAACATCTGTTTTACTTTGCCAGACTAACTCATGTTAAGTCACACTGCATCTGGAACTAACCGTGGCTGTTGTTACCATTATTGTTGTGTACAGAATACTAGTGTTTTATTCGTGTTATCATTGCCTATTATCTTAAACTATTCAACGTCTAATGTATGTTTATTGTTCTAAAGCTAAAATGCTGTTTTTACTGATTAATTTGTTGTTCTTTGCATGTCTTCTTTCAGAATGACCTCGTTCAAACTTTTGCAATCTCAGAATATGATTTGTTAATAGAGGGAGATCTGTTCAAAGCACCTGAACCTATTCTTGAAGAACCAGCAATAGACCTCGATCCTGTGCAAGCAGCCATCTCAATGATATCTTGCGGGGAGGATGTCCCTGATGGGGGAAATGGCCAAAACAAATATAACAACTTGACAAAGAGTTATAACGCAGCGGAAATTCAATCCCCCTTCTTGCGAGAATCTGCGAGGAGCACCAAACAAATAGAACAAAAATAGGATCCAAAGCACAAAGAGACACCAACAATTTTTAACGTAGAAAACCCCTCAATGCAAGGGTAAAAACCACGAGTCGTCCAGACCAATGAAAAATCCACTATGATCAATAATAGGGTACAAAAGAGTCTCCAATAATAATACCAAAAGGTATTTTCAATAAGCCAAATTAACTAAGCACAAATGCTTACAAATGAGAACAAAGAAGATGAAAATTCTCCAAAACAGGGCTGCTGGTGCGGGACCAATTTCTTCCAATCTAGACCTCCGATTGACGATCCGAACGGTCAGAATGAAGAACCATATGTCTGGAACCTACTCTCCAAATATCAGCTCGATCCAACGGTGAACGACTTCACAGCGACGAAAACACCAGTGCAGGTTTAGGGTTTTGCGGGAATGACTTTCTCTCTTTCTTTTTCTCTCCCTTGGCTTTTGTCTCTCTTCAAATGACTCTCTTATCCTCTACTAATCTGACCCATCTCATTTTAACCTAATGAGACATAATGGACCACACTATTTGGGCCTATTCTCCACATAGGAAGGGAGCCCAATAACCCAACAAATCTCCCCCTCACGACTATGTGGAGATATCCGCCAAACCGGCGATCTCACAACAAACTTCAAACTTTCCTCTTAGCAATGCCTTAGTCATCATATCAGCACCATTATCATTTGTATGAACTTTAGCTAGTTCCACCAACTTAGCATCCAAAACATCACGTATCCAATGATACCTTACATCAATATGTTTGGATTTAGAATGAAAAGTTGGATTCTTACCAAGATGAATAGCACTTTGACTGTCACAATACAACAAGTATTTACCTTGCACAAAACCAAGCTCATGCAAGAATTTCTTCACCCATAACAACTCCTTACATGCTTCAGTAAGTGCAATGAATTCTGCCTCAGTAGTAGACAACGCCACACACTTTTGCAACTTTGATTGCCAAGACAAGGCTCCCCCTGCAAACTGAATCAAATAGCCTGAAGTGGACTTCCTGGAATCAATGTCTCCAGCCATATCTGAATCTGAGTAACCCACCAAAGTAGGCTTATCACCTCCAAAACAAAGCCTCAAACCACTAGTACCACGAAGATACCTCAAAATCCATTTCACAGCATTCCAATGCTCTCTACCTGGATTTGACAGAAATCTGCTAACTGTACCAACAGCGTGTGCAATATCAGGCCTTGTACATACCATTGCATACATCAAACTACCCACCGCAGAAGCATAAGGAACTTTGCTCATGTCTATCTTCTCAGCTTCATTTGAAGGACTTTGTTTAACACTCAACTTAAAATGAGTAGCAAGAGGAGTACTTACAACCTTAGCATTCTCCATTTGGAATCTTTGCAACACCTTCTGAATGTAGTGCTCCTGTGATAGCCAAAGTTTCTTCTCTTTTCTATCACGAGTGATACTTATACCAAGAATCTTCTTAGCAGCTCCCATGTCTTTCATAGCAAATGACTCGCCCAGTTGCTTCTTCAACCTGTCAATTTTGGAAACATCTTTCCCAACAATAAGCATGTCATCAACATATAGCAACAATATAATGAAATCATTCTCAGAAAATTTCCTGACAAAAACACAATGGTCAGAAGTAGTCTTCTTGTAGCCTTGCTCACACATAACAGACTCAAACTTCTTATACCACTGCCTCGGAGCTTGCTTTAAACCATATAGGCTTTTTCGTAGCCTACACACATAGTCTTCCTTGCCTTCAACAAGAAAACCATCTGGTTGCTTCATGTAAATCTCTTCCTCCAAATCACCATGAAGGAAAGCTGTCTTCACATCCATTTGCTCAACCTCCAAATCAAGAGTAGCAGCTAAACTTAACACAGTTCTAATGGATGTCATCCTCACCACAGGTGAGAAAATCTCATTGAAGTCAACGCCCTTTCTTTGTCTGAAGCCTTTCACCACTAATCTGGCTTTATATCTGGTAGATGTAGAATTGCTCTCTTGCTTCACCTTGAAAATCCACCTGTTCTCTAAGGCTCTCTTACCCTTAGGCAACTTTACTAAGTCATAAGTGTGATTATCATGCAGAGATTTCATCTCATCCTGCATTGCATCCAACCACTTTTGCTTTTCTTCACTTTTAATGGCCTCCTCATAACATTCAGGTTCTTCCTCATCAGTCAACATCACATACTCATTGGTAGAGTACTTCTTGGGAGGTTGTTTTGGCCTGCCAGATCTTCTGGGTTGAGCTTCAGGTAGCTCAGGTACATCACCAAGACTGTCATCATGTGACACATCATGTTCCTCTTCATCAACATTATCAATAGGAACATTCAAGTTATCTTCAACCTGCTGATTATCAATATCACCATGTTGTTCATCATCATGAGCATCAATATCCAAATCATTAATAGACAACCGAATTGGATCAACATTAGCCACAATACCATCTTCCTTAGGTGTAGACTTCTTCACCTTATCAATATCTTCAATGGTTTGATCTTCCATGAATTGCACATCACGACTTCTAACAACTTTCTTTTCAATGGGGTCATACAACTTGTAGCCAAATTCATCTTGACCAAAACCAATGAAGATGCATTGTCTTGTCTTCACATCCAACTTGGATCTTTCATCCTTTGGAACATGAACAAATGTTTTACAACCGAAGACACGCAAATGATCATAAGTAACATTCTTGCCAAACCAAATCTTGTCTGGCACCTCAGAGTTCAAAGCAACTGTAGGACTTAGATTAATAACATGCACTGCTGTAAACAATGCCTCACCCCAGAAATGCTTAGGCAATTTTGCTTCAGAAAGCATACACGTAACTCTTTCAATCAATGTTCTGTTCATCCTCTCCGCTAAACCATTCAGTTGAGGAGTTTTGGGAGGAGTCTTCTCATGTGCAATACCATATTGTCTACAATAAGCATCAAACGGTCCACAATATTCACCACCATTGTCAGTACGAATGCGCTTCAACTTCTTGCATGACTGCCTCTCAACCAAAGCATGGAATTCTTTAAACTTGTCCAACACTTGGTCCTTTCTCTGTAGTGCATAAACCCAAAGCTTCCTAGAACAATCATCAATAAAAGTAACAAAGTAAAGTGCACCACTAAAAGACTTTACTTTCAACGGGCCACAAACATCAGAATGCACCAATTCAAGCAACTCTGACTTCTTGGAGGGAGGATGCTTCTTGAAGGATACTCTGGTTTGTTTACCAGCCATGCAGTGAGAACATTTCTCCAACTCTACATTCTTCAAACCTGAGAGAACATCCTTTTTAGCTAAGCAGTTAAGCCCCTTTTCACTGATGTGCCCAAGCCTTCTGTGCCACAAAGATGACTCCATATACATAGCATTCACACAATCTTTAGCAACCAAAGCTTTTGTCCAGTAAAGCTTAGAGTTTTTCTCCCCTTTAGCGATAATCAAGTTACCTTTGGTGAGTTTCCACTTTCCAGAACCAAAGTGGTTATCATATCCACCATCATCAAGTACCTGCACAGAAATCAAGTTAAAGCGAACATCTGGAGCATGTTTAACTCCTCTAAGCAACAACTGCATCCCCATGTTGGTTTGCAAGTGAACATCACCAACACCAATAACCTTAGACACCCCATCATTACCCATCTTCAATACTCCAAAATCACCAGGTGTATAAGATGTGAAGAACTCCTTCCTGGATGTAACATGCAGTGTAGCACCACTATCAATTATCCACATGCTCTCATCAGATACAAGATTAATAGTGTCATAATCACGAAGACAAACAAGGTCACCACATGTAGTAGTAGTAACACGATCACCATCATCATTATCTCTTTCTCTTTGTTTACCCTTTTTGTCTTTGTTCTCTTTCTTCCACAAAAAACAGTTCTTCTTTATATGCCCTGTTTTATGACAATAGTGACACTCCACATTCTTGTACCGAGACTTGGACTTGCTCCTGCTTTTATCTCTACCACTGTTTTCTTTCTTCTGGCTTCTCCCCCTATTCTCTGTAATAAGAACTTCTGAATGAGATGAAGTACCCTGTGTCTTCCTTCTCATCTCCTCATTAAGAGCACCACTCTTTGCCATTTGCAAAGAAATATCACCATTAGGGGTAGCACTTATCATAGAAACCCGAAATGTCTCCCACGAATCCGGTAAAGAGTTTAATAAGAATAAGCCCAATAGATCATCATCAAATTTTATACCCACTCCTGCTAATTGATCATAGCGTCCTTGAAATTCACTCAAGTGATTTGAAACAGGAGTTCCTTCCTTGTACTTTAACTCCACAAAATTTTTCAGCAAGTACAATTTATTAGTCCCTGACTTAGAGGCATACAAGGACTCAAGCTTATCCCATAGGGTTCTCGCATGTGTCTCATTAGCAACAAAATTATAGACATTGTCATCAACAAACTGCCTTATAAATCCACATACCTGTTGATGTTCAAAATCCCATTCTTCATCTGACTTGGATTCTGGCTTATCGGAAGCAAAAACAGGAAGATGCAAATTTTTCACAAATAGCAAGTCCTTCATCTTGCCTTTCCATAAGTGATAATTTTCTCCATTCAAAGGAATCAATTTTGTATGTGCCTCCATCATTCACGCAAACTAAACAGTCCCTTAACCAAAGAGCTCTGATACCACTCTGATGGGGGAAAGGGCCAAAACAAATATAACAACTTGACAAAGAGTTATAACGCAGCGGAAATTCAATCCCCCTTCTTGCGAGAATCTGCGAGGAGCACCAAACAAATAGAACAAAAATAGGATCCAAAGCACAAAGAGACACCAACAATTTTTAACGTGGAAAACCCCTCAATGCAAGGGTAAAAACCACGAGTCGTCCAGACCAATGAAAAATCCACTATGATCAATAATAGGGTACAAAAGAGTCTCCAATAATAATACCAAAAGGTATTTTCAATAAGCCAAATTAACTAAGCACAAATGCTTACAAATGAGAACAAAGAAGATGAAAATTCTCCAAAACAGGGCTGCTGGTGCGGGACCAATTTCTCCCAATCTAGACCTCCGATTGACGATCCGAACGGTCAGAATGAAGAACCATATGTCTGGAACCTACTCTCCAAATATCAGCTCGATCCAACGGTGAACGACTTCACAGCGACGAAAACACCAGTGCAGGTTTAGGGTTTTGCGGGAATGGCTTTCTCTCTTTCTTTTTCTCTCCCTTGGCTTTTGTCTCTCTTCAAATGACTCTCTTATCCTCTACTAATCTGACCCATCTCATTTTAACCTAATGAGACATAATGGACCACACTATTTGGGCCTATTCTCCATAAACCATTGTTTGGTAGGATGATGATGAGTTGTAAGACTATTACCTCATTCTAATAAATTAAATGGCGTTAAGGAATCTTGCAAATTTTATCTTGAAAAATTTTGGCTTCTTTTGTCTCAAGTATCGTGTGCTAGAGCAACTTCTTAGCATTAGTAAATAAACAGGGGTTGAATCCTCATTTGGTTATTCGATAATATATATAACTGAACATTAAAAGTATTTTTTTAATGTAATTAAACATCTGTTTTACTTTGCCAGACTAACTCATGTTAAGTCACACTGCATCTGGAACTAACCGTGGCTGTTGTTACCATTATTGTTGTGTACAGAATACTAGTGTTTTATTCGTGTTATCATTGCCTATTATCTTAAACTATTCAACGTCTAATGTATGTTTATTGTTCTAAAGCTAAAATGCTGTTTTTACTGATTAATTTGTTGTTCTTTGCATGTCTTCTTTCAGAATGACCTCGTTCAAACTTCTGCAATCTCAGAATATGATTTGTTAATAGAGGGAGATCTGTTCAAAGCACCTGAACCTATTCTTGAAGAACCAGCAATAGACCTCGATCCTGTGCAAGCAGCCATCTCAATGATATCTTGCGGGGAGGATGTCCCCTCACAGGGTCTAAAATCATCAGATATTAATATACTTCAAAATGAACAGCTTCTGAGTGAGGTATTCTACGAGTGCAAAAAAGATCTCTTAGAAAAGACAGTGATAGAGTCACCACTCAATGATATTATGGAAATCAAGGTTCCACCACTAAACATTGAGGATAATTCAATTGAAGTAAACAAATCACTTCTTCACACTACTCTACCAAAGAGTATCAGTTCAGGAAGTCTGAGTTCAATGGACTGGATGCATGGAGCTGCGATGAAGCCAACTTTTCTGGATTTTCCAGGATTAGATTTCAATGCAGTTTATGGCATGCGGAGAGCATTTAGCGAAGGAGATATAAAGGTCAAACTCAAACTTATTCATATATTATGTGTTTGCTTATAAGTTAAAGCCCTTATCTTTTGTCAAAGAAGAAAACTTCATCTGTATCAATTCATCTTAATTGATCTGCACTTTACGCATGATTCCTGCAGTAACACATAAGGAAAATGGCAAAGACATGACTAAATGTGATTGCTTTCTTTTCTATATGGTCTGAAAATTCTAATAGTTTCTTCTATTTACAAAAGATAGGCTAATGATTATCTCTGCTTTTATGACAGACTCTTAATACTGGCAACACGAGCTTATGCCAATCTCCACAGGAGAGACCTTTGTTTCTAGGCAACTGCACTAGTGAAGAACGTCAAGAAAAGCTCTCCAGATATAGAAACAAGAAGACAAAGAGAAATTTTGGGAGGAAAATTAAGGTAACTACAGGTTTTCTATCCTTGGATGCTGATTGGGATTTTAACAATAGAATAGCCTTTAAAATGTTCTACGGAATACACGTCTGCTGGAATTTACCATGTTCATTTCTTGGTTAATGTATCTAACTTGGTTTTCTCATGTTACAACATTTCGAGTATGAAATTTTCAGTCTTTCACTGGATCCTGAATTCAACTAATGACATGCTTTGGTTTCTAGTATGCTTGCAGGAAGGCACTTGCTGACAGTCAACCAAGAATCCGTGGAAGATTTGCAAAGACAGAAGAGTTAGATGTGAAGAGGTAATGAGTGCTAACTGATCCAGTTGGAATTGAAAGAAAGCAGGGAATGAAGTGTTGTATTGTATCTTATGAAGATGTTTGGAAGGGCTATCCGCGTGAAAACTATAGACTTGGTGGAGTTTCTATAGCTTGAACAAACAAGTTTTGCTGAATGAATGAATAAATGAGGGAGAGACCTCAAACTCCTTAGGGTAGTTTGACTCTTATCAGCTGTAGTAGCCTTCTTTGTAGAATGACCTTCCACGTATGTAAATATGGTTTGTTGAATAAAAGAATGGAAGAGAGGTTAAGGTTGTATAATGTTATATACTCCAATATGCAATGTTTATTTTTGTTAGTTACATATTTTCAAATCTTCTCATTTTTCTTTCTCCTCTCCCCATTCAGTACATATTCAGTTTAGAGGTTTAGATTATATCGATGATTAACGAGTTGTAACATAATTTGTGGTATTGACTGACTTTTTATAATGTTATGACTTAGAAACCTTCTTGATATGAGTATTCATCTCCTTTGTATCCAACGTGAGAAGTTATAGATGAAGGGTAACGAAATTTCCAACAGTGTGTACATGTGTTGTATTGTATTTGGATTAGTTTATATCTATTTAATGCCTTGAACTTAAAAAGTAGATTGAGTATTATACACAGAAGTTGCTTTTGTGGATTCTCTTGACGACTTTGACTTTGATGTGTTCGATGGGATCGTTTTAGTGATATACTAAAGGAATTAGCTGTTTTTAGTAAGTGTAGTGATACAAACACTCCATTTTTCCTCGACCTTCATTCAATACCAATAAAATAATACTTTTTTTGTTTTTACCAAGATTTGGAGTGTGCATCTTCAAACATGTGGCAAGGTCTGAGTGGACTAGAGAATCTTGATGAATACTCCTGAGGATTGGAATGCAGAAGAAGGTCTATCTATAAAAGATTCTCCAATGTTCAAGTTAGTAAGACAATTTAGATCTATTGAGTAAAGAGAGTGTGTATTTACTGGTGAAATACTATGTTTATTTATAGGTTTTCTAAACCCTATGACTCATGATAAAAACTGATAATATCAAGGTGATATCAAATATTATTGATAAAATAACTTACCGTATATATGATAATTAACATAATAGTCATAATAATGTGATACCTTACCTGATATACCAAATATTTTGTAAATATATGGTATTAAACAATATTTTAACGTAATCAAACTACCGATATTTGGTCATATATAATATTAATATATGAATTTTGCACTAACAAATATATCTCAAAATATCTTCCAACAAATTTTGATCAATAAAGATGAATAGGCCTTGTTGGGTCGCATCACTTAGCATATATGTTGGGTTGAGTATGTATATAAGTCCCTCAAGCCTAGAAGTTTGATTAGCACATAACAGATACTTGTTGCGATTGAAAGTGGCCCACTTTGGTCGTGTTGTAGCCAACTTTAATGTTTACAGGTGGATCAGTCATTTGACCAGATTGTACATGGTCGTCTTTGACCATATTAAGTTTACTTGTTAATGCAGATCATTCTTGACTATGGATGTTAGTTTAAGTAGACTTTGTTGTATGAATATTACAAATTTAGGTAGGCTTTTGGTTGGTGCTGGCGACTTAGGTAGGTTTTGCTTGTTGTTGGTGACTCAGGTAGGCTTTGCTTTGTGTTGCCGACTTAGGCAAGCTTTGCTTGGTGCTCTCGACTTCGGCAAGCTTTGCTTATTGTCGAGATGGTGATGAGTTCATTGGTTTCTGTAGAGCATTTATAAGGGGTTTTACTTTGAGTGGAGTGTTGAGCGTTGTAATGGTTGCTCTACACTATGAAATGTCTTCTCCAAATTAAGTGTACCATATGGTGGATGACGTAGCTTCATATAAACTATTTAACTCAAAACATGAAATGCCAAGAGTTGTGATTGTTTATGGAGAAAATGATGCTTGATGGAGTGTTTTTCCCTTTTGAATTCCTTATCTATTTTGGTGCTTCACACTTATCTCTTTCCTCGTTCTTTGCTCATTTCTGCACTCTTCGTGCCTACTTCCTTCTCGTTTGAGTTTGCTATTCCTATTCTCTCCCCAAGTTTGTTCACCATTATAAGTATGTCCTCTGATTCCTCTTCTGACGTTGGTCGTGATCGGTCCCTATTGCAAAGAGAAATTACCCCTATAGATGAGGGTTCCTTTGCGGAAAACCTTTCTCCTCCCAACATTGGGGTCTCCACACTCAAACTACTCATTATCGCCCTTCGGTGGTAGCTTCTTCTAAGGTCACTATTTTGGCTTTCCAAGAAGAAGCAGAAGATAGCCAAGGGGAAGAACGTTGTGCTACCTGCGACGCGGTGGCCTTCTATGCCTTTGAGTTCATTATTGTCACGAGGGTAGTCAAGTTGACAACTACTTTCAACTTTTGTTATGATGGGCTTATTTCCCTTCCCTATTCTCTCAGTGAGAGAGTATTTTCTTGGCCCGGTGAGAAGGAAGAAAATTTTGTCTATATCTATAAGTATTTTTAGTTTTTAACATTTTCTTTCCCTCAACCAACTTCGAGAGTGATAGTGGTTGAATATACCGTTATCTGTGATTCAATTTTGATACTAAATGCACCCTTTTTTACTTAGGAACTTGCTTTAACTCATGTTTTAGTTTTAGTTTTGCGAATAAGAGAATAAAGGTTATGCGTAATGACTTTATCACTAAATTCCCTTAATTTTGTAGGTTATTGGTATGATTTGGAAGAAGGGCAAAAGTATCGAGGAGTTGGAACTCAATAGGGACAAACAAAACAACAAAAAGAGAGTTTTGGAATGTTGTCGTTAGCGCTAAAAGCCAGTTTGTACTGTTGAGTGGTGGAACCCAGAAAAAGTAGTGCTGAGCACCACTCTAGGGGCGCTGAGCGCCAGAATTCAAGTGTCGCAGGATGCCTGGGCACCCTCTGAGGGGCCCTGAGCGCCATCCTCTCACAAGCTCGCCCGACTGCCTTAAGTTGGGGCGTTGAGCGCCAGCGTGTTGGGCTTGAACCCGTTTTCTGTCATTTTTTTTATCTATTTAAGGACTTGGACGTCCTAGGGATTGTATCTTTTGATGGCTTAAGCATAGAAACATACATTTTGCTCCTTTGAAGGAAAATTTGGGGATGCAGGAGCTCTCCTCTTCAGTTTCTAGTGTTTTTCTATCTCTTCCATTCCATTGTACATCTAGTTTCTCCTGACAATGGGGAACTAAAATTCTATTTTTTCTTGGGGAAGATGTAACCTCTAAACTCTTATGTATTTGAATTTGATCATAATTATATATGCTTCTTTCATTAATTGTTAGGGTTTTTCTCCTTTGCTTAATGCTTGCTATGTTTAACTCATTCATGGCATGATGTATGATTTGCATGAGTATCAGAATATATCTTACAATTCAAGATCTGGAGAATTTCCCCCAAAAGAAATATTTCTCAAGGATGGAGATATGAGTTTTGGTTGTCTTAAGCTTCTATTCTAATGCAAAATTAATTATTAGGGATGCAAGGGATTGTGGTCTAGTAATTAAGGACAAACTTTCTTCGCCGAGGGATCGGGTTTTAAGTAATTTAGAAAGTGACATTGACATTAATGAAGAAGATGAATTCTTATATGCATGAGAGTAATTAGGTGAAATCTAAACCCCAACAAAATATTCATCCCATATTATCAACAGCATCCATTCATTCTAGTGTTTAACCTCTATTGATCAAATTCTATTCATGTTTATTTTTCTGCACTTTGCATTCAAAACCCCCAAAACATTGTTTAGTGTCGTGAGTCTCTTAGGAAACAATACTTGGTATTACCATTATTATTACTTGATACGATTCGGTACACTTGCCGAGGTCTTAACAGAGAGCAATCCCTTTTCTGCACTTTTTGTGGCTCCTAGTTAACTTCAACCAATAGTTGGGGTTGTAAAGTCTTTTGAAATCATGTGTGGTAAGCTCAGTCTGACCCCCACTCCTTACATGTTCATGTTTTTTACTGTCTACACCTCTTTATTTACTGTCTTTAAGGCCAAGGTTGGTCAGGTATGTCTGAATGGTGCCCAATACAACTCTCTATTTACTGTCTACACCCAATCCCTCAAGAATATTAAAACAAAGTTCTCCAAACTAAAGGCCTCTTTTATCTAAAGTGCTTGAAAAATCATTTTGCACCTCTTCTAATATAGCATGTTCTTCGAGTATTAGATTTGTAATAAGTATTTAAATGTTCGACCTTGTAAATGATTGTGAAAGAAAGTTTCCTTTTTACGTGTTATTCAGAATATATACTGCAATGGTTAAAAGAACTTCCTTAGTTAAATGAGAATCGTTTAGTGCGGGTGTTACTTGTATGTAGAAATAAAATGCAACTGCAGATTTAAATAAGAAAAACGTTTAGACATAAGTAAACAATAATTGCAAAAATATTTTTATATTAGTTCACTCGAACTAAGCTATGTCCAGTCTCCTTCATCATAGAAGGTTCCACTATAAATTTCAACAAGATTACAACTGAGTATTCTCACCACTCCTAGTATTCTTAGTCAACGAATAACCTTCTGTTACCCTAGACTGGATGAGTATTCTGTTAGCACAAAGATGAACACATGAAGTTCTGATGATGTCTCAAAGTCAAGTCTCAAGTGTATTAAAGACAAAATCGTCTATATGAACAAATGATCTCATGTTTTGAAGTTTAATCAAATAACATTAAAACGAGTTAAAAGCTCAGAAAGAAATCTAGGATAAAAAACGTAGAGCCAAAAATCCCAAACAGTCAACACTAGAACCTAAACCCAATCTTAGAAAACATAGGAAAACACTTAGGTCCTAGGAATTAGAAAAACATCTAAGCTAGAACAACCAGACACTTGACTAGACGATGTCTTGTCTAAAAGTGTTTGAGAGAGAATTGAGCTAAACGCTCTTTGCTTAAGATACTTGAACTAGGTATTTAACTTCTCTCGAAAATCAAAAACAAGTCAAGATAAGGTCTTCGGATAAAAGAACTAAAAGACTCAACTAAAAGATATAAGAAAGCCTAAGAAAGCTCAATGTTATCTGCCTAGAAGGTACACATACAAAGAAGCGTTTACTTATACTCAGAGGATACCACGAGCGAAACAAACACATCAACTTATAATCAAGTATCTATTCGTTTGGTATCTTCAAATTAAAAGAGCTTAATTGAAAAATGCTACCTAACGGTAGGAAATCAAAAAGCACTTTGTTGTTCTGAACAAGCATTAAATGAATGCCAACGTTCAAAAACAACAAAAGTGCTAAGAAAAGTCATATCTGTTGCATGCACACTTTACTTTAATTTTGCAGATAAGCTATTCTACACGCATCCACTGTTGTAAAAATCAAAATCAAATGTGGACGTTAGAGACAAAAGAGATAATCATGAAATGTTCATCTCTTGAAGAAAAGTCTAAAAAGATCATCCAACCTACTTTAAGCAAAGGACTGAAAAAGCATGCCTACTTTGACAAAGTTGAATTACAAAATGACTGTTGTGAAAAGAAGAAAGAGAAAATACAAGCATCAAGCCTACGAGTTACAAACGTTGTCTAACGAGCAAAAGTTCATCGAGCATATAAATAGAAGATCTCTCACAAAGAAAATCAAGAGGATAGAATAGAGGATATCAATTGCGTAAAGCTTACAATGCCATATCCATCCTACAGAGAAGAAGAGAAAAAAAGAGCTCAAAGAAAAGATTATATTTGAGTTAAAGAAAAGAGAAGAGAAGAGAAAAGAGAAAGAGATACTCTCGAGCTTAAGTGTCAAATCTCTTACTTTTTTAATATCTTAGAGAGAAACACCTTGGAGTGTTTAGATTGTATTGTATTGTATTCATACCCTCTCATGGGGAGATTTAGTCTAAACTACTTGTAAACAATCTTTGTTTACAATTCTGATGAGAATTAAAATACTTACAACTAAATTCTTTTTGAGTTGAGGAATCTAGGTGTGGTAGTCTAGTACCAAGAGTGGTTCAAATACTAAGGAAATCTCGACAGGTTGGTGAGTAGCGGGAGTGCTGCGAATACTCAAGGAAATCTCGGTGGGGTGTTGAGTACTAGGAGTGGTGCGAATACTCAAAGGAAATCTCGATGAGGTAGCTAACTACCAGGACTGGTGCTAATACTCATTTGTAATCATGTGAAGATTATAGTCGAACCTTTTGCGAAGGAGACTAGACGTAGCTCAGTTAGAGTGAACTAGTACAAAATCTCTTGTGTTATTCTCTCTTCTCCTTACTAAACGATCCTCTTAGAAAACCTGTAGTTGAGCTTCACATTTGAAAATACAAGAACTTCCAGCTAAACGATTCTTTATTTCTAAAGGAAGTTCTTACAAACACTGTAGAAGAAATTATTCTGGTTAGCACGTTGATCCTTACAAAGCTTATATTTTAAGTAAAGCCTTTAAGCCTTAAAAAAATATTTCATGCACTTGAATACGTGCTATATCAGAAGGATTGTGAGAAACGTTTTCCATAAAAATTATTCAACCCCCTCCCCCCTTTCTAGTGTTTTTTAGGTACTTCAGTTGGTATTAGAGCTAACCTCGGGCGAATAACTCTTAGCAGGACTCGAGGAAATGATCATAAGGAATGGAAAACGAAGAATAAGCCTTCAACCCCCTTGTTCAAGGGAGAGAAGTTTGACTACTGGAAGAAAAGAATGATCTCATTCTTTGAATCATGTCACATTGACATGTAGGACTTGTGGAGAACGACAATTACATTCTTGTAGATGAAGAAGGAGAGTCACTCTCAAAAAGCAAGTGGACTAACGAGAAGAAACAATGCTACTTGTTAAACTCCAAGGCTCGTAACTCTTTGGTGTGTGCTCTCTCTGAAGAAGAATACAGGAAGGTCCATGCTTACCAAGGAGCAAAGGAAATGTGGGACACCTTGGTCATTACGTTTGAAGGATCAAACGAAGTCAAAAGGAATAAACTAAGCCTGCTGACAAAACAATATGATATGTTTTCTATTCTTGAAAATGAAAACATTCAAAGCATGTGCAGTAGATTCCAAATGATCCTAAACGAGCTAAAATCCTTGGGAAAGTCATATGAAAACTCCGATCACATTGAAAAAATCTTGCGAAGTCTTCTCAAGTAATGGGGACCTCAGGTCACAGCTCTGCATATCTCAAAGAATCTATACGGGATGAGTCTAGAGGAGATGGTAGGGTGATGAATAATTATTTTGTACTATTCACTTAGCTTTCTATACCGAATCTTATTAGTGAATTGTGTTTAACTCTCCATTATTGTCTCATTTTCACTATTTGGGCTTAATTTGATCAGTAACTCATATTTTTAATTAATTTGGATTATCTGAGTCTAATTATTCTCATTATTAATTGTAGGACAATTTTGGAATTATAATTAGGACTTCAAGAGGGTTATGTTAAGATGTCGGCAACTATACCGAATTGTATCAAGTAATATAAAATGGTAAGACCAAGTATCATTTCCTAAGAGACTCACGACACTAAACAATTGTGCTTTTGCTTAACCAATTAAGACGAAAAACAATATTTTGGGGATTCTGAATGCAAAGTGCAGAAAAATAAACATGAATGCAATTCGATCAATTGAGGCTAAACATTAGAATGAATGGATGAAGATAATATGATATGGTTACTCATGCATATAAGAATTCATCTTCTTCATTAATGTCAATGTCACTTTATAAATTACTTAAAACCCGATCCCTCGACGAAGAAAGCCTATCCTTAATTACTAGAGCATAATCCCTTGTATCCCTAATAATTAATTCTGCATTTCATATGCACAGAAGCTTAAGACAACAAAAACTCATATTCCCATCCCTGGGCAATACTGCTTTTGAGAGAGATTCTCCAGAACCTGAATTGTAAGATATCTCCTGATATTCATGCAATTCATACATCATGTCATGAATGAGTTAAACAAAGCAAGCAATGAGTAAAGGAGAAAAACCCTAACAATTAATCAAAGAAGCATATATACATAATAAGAATCAATTCAAATACAAGAGAGTTTAGAGGTTACATCTTCCCTAATAACAAATGAGATTAGCTCTCCATCATCATGAAGAACCTAGGTGTACAATGGAATGGAATGAAGATAAAACCCTAGAAAGAGAAGAGGAGAGCTGTCACATCCCCAAATTTTTCTCCAAGGGGTGAAAAACGTGTTTCTGTGCTCAAGCCATCAAAGGATACATTCTCTAGGGTGTCTTGGTGTTAAACAAATCATGAAAATAACAGAAAACATGTCCAAGCCCACATCGCCGGCGCTCAACGCCTCAACATAGGGCGCCCAAGCGTGAAACAACGAGTATTGGTGCTCAACGACCCTGATAGGGTGCCCAGGCGTACTGCGGTTCAAATTCTGGCACCTAGCAGTACAAACTGCCGCTCAGTGCCACTTTTTCTGGGTTCCACCGCTCAGCGCCAGTGGTAGCATTCCAACACTCTTCTTTTTGCTGTTCTGTTCGTCCCTCTTGAGTTCCAACTCCTCGATACTTTTGCTCTTCTTCCAAATCATATCAATAACCTACAAAATTAATGGAATTTAGTGATAAAATCATTAAGTATAACCTATACTCACTTATTTACAAAACTAAAGCAAAAACATGAGTTGAAGCAATTTTCTAAGTCAAAAAAGGTGCATTTAGTATCAAAATTGAATCATAGATAACTGTAATTTCAACCGTTATCACAACCCCAAACTTGAAACTTTGTTTGTCCTTAAGCAAAATGTAACTTCGATTATAGATATACTACAATGGTCTAGCACATCAAAAAGCATTTTCTCTAAGACAAGTAAATCACTCATGTATGTTCATCATAGAGAGATCAGTCAAGAAATAATGATGTCTTTAGCCAATTAAGCTTCAATTATGGTGACAACGAATACACAACAGATGCAAAAAAATGAGTGATCAATAGCTAGATAGAAATGCTTCTCTTTACTGCATGGAACCATTCCTCACCAAAGACAGTGTTTCACTCAAGCACTCAAAAGTGTATAGTGAGGTGTCAGTGTCTCTTTCACCCTACTATCACAATAAAAGATAAATAAACTTTGTCGTTCATTTAAACACATCAAAACACATTCACAAGCAAGTTATCATCACAAGGACTTTCTAAGGCTTGTAATGTGGCTGGGCTAGGAAGAAAACTGGTTTTTCTAGTCCAGAAAATCCTTGAGTTAAGAGAGTAAAAATTTCCTTTCACATTAACCATAATCTTTTTTCTCCTTTATATTTGAGAAACCATTCTCATCCTACTCCCAACTTTTCATTCCTTGATCTTTTCCTTCTTTTTCTTCTTCTCTTTTCTTTTATTTTCTTTTTCAATTTCGTTCAACATTTAGCTCAATGCTCTTTTTCTTTTTATTTTCACAATTATTTTTCAAACTTCCCAAACAATCCCAAACTTGAACCTTTCTCCATACCATACAAATATACTCAACTCAACTCAAGGTAAAGATTTCGAAAAGGTTTTTCACATGTTTAGGCTTACGGTTCAAAGGATATAACAAACATTGTTCTTTTGTTGTGTTTAAATATTGCTATTAGATATTGTGTGTTTATGTTAATTAGGGAAACATAGTACCTATATGTTTATTATGGAAATATAGTCCCTATGCTCATTATTTTTTATTTTTACATATTCATTTGTATTTGGGCTTAGCCCACATTCTTATTATTATAAATACATTACCCTATGTGTATACAAAGACACACAAGGGAGATTGATCCTAAATATAGTTTTTCATCATATTTAACATGGTATCTAGAGCCTAGGTTCGGTTCTACCTGTTCTACAGTCTCCGGTACGCATCACCGCCGCAGTCGCCGCAGCCCACCGCCGTCGCCGTCACCGTCGCCGTCGCCGGAGTTCCAGAATCGATCGGCGACCACTCCATCTGAAGCGTCTCGGCCGGGCGACCACCACGGTTCAAAGATCGCGGCGATCGGAGCACCCACGCGCCTCCACGCGCCGCCACAGCAGTTCGCAGATCCGCCGCGCGTGCCGGCGCGTCGCCGGAGCCCACCGCCGCCGACCAGCATCGCCGTGATCGCCTCCTCGCCCTCTTTCTGGATCTGTGGTCGTTGCGTCAATCAGAGCACGTTGGATTTTTAGGGTTTCTCCCTCTCCATGGCATCTTCCGCGTCTATGAACACCTCTGCTAGTGCCCCATCTTCTTCTGCTGATTCCCCAATCTACACCAATTTTGTGAATGTACACTTGTCCATTGACAAGTTAGATGGCACGAATTATGCAACATGGGGGTCTGACATCAAACTTTGGTTGAAGAGTCAGGGGTATGTAGATCACCTTACTAAAGATGTGACTAATGCTACCACATATGACACTTCTCGCTGGATGAAAATTGATGCCCAGTTATGCATCGTCATAAAGTCCACCATTCACTCCTCTCTGAAACAAATGTTTCGTTCCTATGAAACATGTTCAGAAGTATGGGCTCAAGCAAGGCTATTATACACAAATGACACCCAACGTCTTTATGGTGTTTGTCAGAACCTATTCACTGTCATTGGTCCGCGTAGTCCTGGTCCCATGGCAGAATATTTGGGTAAAGTTCATGCCCTCCTTCATGATTTTAATGAGCTATTACCTCCTGCTTCCACTCCTGCTGAAGAACTGGAACAACGATCAAAGTTCTTCATGTTGTTGGCCTTATACGGACTCTCTGATGATTCCTCCCATGTCCGTGATCAAATTTTGGGTTCTCCTGTCATACCCAACTTTACTTCTACTTGTTCTGCTCTTTTGCGTATTCCGAGCAAACCAGTCGTTGAGACATCTCCTCATACTGATGATTCCTCAGTTATGGCTGTCCAACGTGATGATCAAAGTCGGTCTCGCAAGCCAGGTAAAGGATGACCTAAATGTGACCATTGTGGCAAGCCAGGCCACAAAATTGATAGGTGTTATTCGCTTCATGGACGTCCTCCTCGATCTGTAGCAATGGCTAATTCTGATCCACCTCCTCGACTACCGTCTGCAGACCATCCTACTTCATCAAATACTGTAGACAACCCTACAGTCTTCAACGAATTTCTCCGATGGTATGAGGATCGTCAGCACTCTAGTTCCACTACATCTGCATCTGTTGCCCGCACAGGTACACCTTTTGTTGGTCTGACTCACTCCCTCAGATCTTGGGTCCTTGACTCAGGCGCCACCGATCATATAACTGGTAACAAGTCCTTGTTTTCTTCCTTGTCATGTCCGAATAATTTACCCTCGGTAACAATGGCTGATGGGTCTAGAGTCTCATCTCATGGTATTGGTACTGTTCATATTTTTCCTTCCATATCCATTGATAATGTACTCTATGTCCCTGGATATCCTTTCAACTTATTGTCCATAAGTCGTCTAACTCATTCCCTTAATTGTATTATTTCATTTACCAAAGATTCTGTTTGTTTGCAGGACCGGAGTTCGAAACACATGATTGGCACAGGATGTGAGTCTCATGGCCTATATCTTCTCCGCCCTTCTCTACATGCTGGCGTAATCATGGAGTCACAATCCCTTCTTCATGCTCAGTTAGGTCATCCCAGTCTTGCCAAATTGCAGCAACTTGTTCCGAGTTTGTCGAAGTTATCAAGTTTGTCATGTGAGTCTTGTCAGTTAGGAAAGCATACTCGTAGTTCCTTTCCTTGTAGTGTTTCACAAAGAGCGTCATCCCCTTTTTCATTAGTTCATTATGATATTTGGGGACCTAGTCGTGTTAAGTCCACTTTAGGATTTCAGTATTTTGTTACCTTTATTGATGACTATTCCAGATGTACTTGGTTGTTTTTAATGAAGAATCGTTCTGAGTTGTTTTCTATTTTCCAATCCTTTTTCAATGAAATAAAAACACAGTTTGGGGTTTCTATTCGAATTTTACGTAGTGATAATGGCCGTGAATACCTTTCTCAACAGTTTAAACATTTTATGGCTTCTCATGGCATTCTTCACCAGACCTCATGTGCTTATACTCCTCAACAAAATGGGGTGGCTGAGCGCAAGAATAGACACCTTATTGAAACAACTCGTACTCTTCTCATCCATGGCCAAGTACCCTCGCGTTTTTGGGGTGATGCAGTTCTCACTGCATGTTATCTCATAAACCGCATGCCATCTTCTGTCCTAGATAACAAAATCCCTCATTCTGTCTTATTTCCTCAAGACCCTTTACATCCATTACCTCTTAGAGTTTTTGGGTCTACATGTTTTGTTCATGATTTTAGTCCTGGTCTTGATAAGTTATCTCCTAGATCTCACAAATGTGTCTTCTTAGGATTTCCACGGTCACAAAAGGGCTATAAGTGTTTTTCCCCTTCCCTCAATCGCCATTTTATCTCTGCTGACGTCACTTTTGATGAATCTTCGTTTTATTTTTCACCTCTATCTTCTAGTTCTGTACCTCCACCTATTACTGTTGATATTCCTATTGTCTGTGATCCTTCTCCTCCTTTAGCCTCTCAGGATCGTCCTTCAACTCCACCCCTTCAGGTTTATAGTCGCCGCCCTCGTCTTCCTCATGACTCACCTCCTGTGCCGCCTCCTGTGTCTCCTCCGGCTCCAGCAAATGAGTCTGACCTGCCTATTGCCCTCCGTAAAGGTATACGTTCTACTCGTAACCCTTCCCCCCATTATACTGTTCTTAGTTATCACAGGTTATCTCCATCTTTTTACAGTTGTCTCTCCTCCATTTCTTCTGTGTCCATTCCCAAGTCTGTGGGTGATGCCTTAACTCATCCTGGTTGGCGTCAAGCCATGCTGGATGAATTAAGTGCTTTACAAAAAAGTGGAACTTGGGAGCTTGTCCAATTACCATCTGGAAAGTCTGTTGTTGGTTGCAGGTGGGTTTATGCTATCAAAGTTGGCCCTGATGGTACAATTGATCGTTTGAAGGCTCGACTGGTTGCCAAAGGATACACACAGATTTTTGGTTTGGATTATGGTGATACTTTTTCTCCAGTGGCGAAAATGACCTCTGTTCGCCTATTCATTGCCATGGCCGCTCTTCGACAATGGCCTCTTTACCAACTTGATGTAAAAAACGCTTTCCTTAATGGTGATTTGCATGAAGAAATTTATATGGAGCAACCGCCCGGCTTTGTTGCTCAGGGGGAGTCATCTGGATTGGTATGTCGTCTTCGCAAATCCTTATATGGCCTAAAACAGTCTCCTCGGGCCTGGTTTGGTAAGTTCAGCTGTGTTGTTCAACAATTTGGTATGTCTCGCAGTGAAGCGGATCATTCAGTGTTCTATCGCCACTCAAGTGCTGGATGTATCTACTTAATAGTGTATGTCGATGACATTGTTCTCACAGGAAGCGACTATCTTGGCATCTCTCAGATGAAATAGCACCTTTGTCACCATTTTCAAACCAAAGATCTTGGCAAACTCCGATACTTTTTGGGTATTGAAGTAGCACAATCCAATGATGGTATTGTCATATCTCAGAGGAAGTATGCATTAGACATCTTGGAGGAAACAGGGTTAATGAACTGTAAGTCTGTTGAGACACCTATGGATCCTAACATCAAGCTTCTACCAAATCAGGGGGAGCCTTTCTCAGATCCTGAACGTTACAGAAGATTAGTTGGCAAATTAAACTATCTTACTGTTACGCGTCCTGACATTTCCTTCGCAGTAAGCGTGGTGAGTCAATTCCTTAACTCCCCATGTGAAGACCATTGGGATGCAGTTGTTCGCATACTGAAGTATATTAAAGGATCACCTGGAAAAGGTTTGCTATATGGTCCTAACAACGATACAAAAATCGTTTGCTATTCAGATGCTGATTGGGCTGGTTCCCCTTCTGATAGGAGGTCTACTTCTGGATATTGTGTCTCTATGGTGGCAACCTGATATCTTGGAAAAGTAAGAAGCAAAGTGTTGTGGCTAGGTCCAGCGCAGAAGCAGAATATAGAGCTATGGCATCAGCTACTTGTGAGCTTGTGTGGCTTAAACAATTACTTAGTGAATTGAAATTTGGAGATGTCACTCACATGACACTTATATGTGATAATCAAGCTGCTCTTCATATTAGCTCTAACCCTGTCTTCCATGAGAGAACCAAGCACATTGAAGTTGATTGCCATTTTATTAGAGAAAAAATCATATCCGGAGATATCAAGACTGAGTTCGTTAACTCAAGCAACCAGTTGGCAGATATATTCACCAAGTCCTTGCGAGGACCTAGAATTGACTATCTTTGTGACAAGCTTGGAACATATGATTTATATGCTCCAGCTTGAGGGGGAGTGTTAGATATTGTGTGTTTATGTTAATTAGGGAAACATAGTACCTATATGTTTATTAGGGAAATATAGTCCCTATGCTCATTATTTTTTATTTTTACATATTCATTTGTATTTGGGCTTAGCCCACATTCTTATTATTATAAATACATTACCCTATGTGTATACAAAGACACACAAGGGAGATTGATCCTAAATATAGTTTTTCATCATATTTAACAATTGCATTGGCTTATATGGGAGAAGAACAAATGGCTTTGATCATATGACACATGCAAGCAAATAGTTCAATAGAAAAACTTAGGAAAAATCAACTATGATTCCAAAGCAATAGCATTTAACAATAAAACTCTAGAGCCCAACCTCTCATAGGTTAACTCAAGTTCCACAATTTAATATACATCCTGCCAAGCATATCAATCACAATTGAAACCTTGCATCTGTTTTAAACAATTATGAGCAACCACTATCTGTGCTTAATAGCTAATTCAATCATTAACTCAACCATGCATTTCAAAACCATAGAGCAACACAAGACAATATTACTCATCACAAAACAGTTCATCACATAATATCAACCATTGCAGAGTTATTCTTTCAACCAAGTACATAACTTACTAAAACAAAAATAAAGTAGACAAAATTCAAATAAGCATAAAAATAAAGCAAAACAAATCCTTCTCTAGTGATAACATAACATCCATCAGTAGATGCTATCCTCTGAATCTTCCAGCATCCATTAGTAGATGTGAATCTTTCTCATCAACATCCATCAGTAGATGTTAATCTTTCTCATCTTCATCAACATCCTCCAGTAGTTGCTGTCAGTAACACCCATCAGTAGATGTATAATCACATAACATCCTTCAGTAGATGCTTAATCATATAACATAGCATCCATCAGTAAATGCTTAATCACATAGCATCCATTAGTAGATGTTATTATACGTCATCCTTATCATAGCAACATCCATCAATAGATGATGTCATCTGAGTCGTTCTAGCATCCCTCAGTAGATGCTATCGAACATCCATCAGTAGATGCTTTCATTACTGCAAAACAAAATCAAATCCACACCACACAACTAAATCAAATAAGAAAAACAAATTCAGAAATTGGGTTGCCTCCTAGTAAGTGCTTTTTTAATGTCATTAGCTTGACACCATTAAGCCCAATCCAGATTCTTGGTGTTGGTGTTCTTCCTTCCACCACGACACCAACAAAATCTCAGAAATTTTCTTGTGATTAACTTTACTCTCCTTGAATAAGGAGCCTCCATCTCAATAACTTCGTTTGCATTAATAGTCTTCACAACCCACAACCTATTCTTGAATTTCACTAGTGTGCCAGGTTTGGGTTCATCACTTTTCACATCAGGGTGTTGGTGAACCAATTCTCCTTTTTTATCTGCGTTCTTCATTATTTGTCTTCTTCGTCTACTACAGTCTTCTCTACTTCCAAACCTAAAAAGAGAGGTCCTTATAATCTTGTGTTCCTAGTACAAATTTTATCCTGCATACACTAAAGAATACTGCACTAGAGCACCCAATTAGCCCAAAATCAAAAACAGTAAAATATTTTGATTTTCCTTTCTTTTTAAAGAAAGATAAAGTCTAAGTGGTTAAGAATCACACAAAAGAATAGTTAAACCACGAGTCCCTGACAACGACGCCAAAAACTTGTTAAGATGTCTGCAAGTGTACCGAATCATATCAAGTAATATAAAATGGTAAGACCAAGTATCGTTTCCAAAGAGAATCACGTCATCAAACAATTGTGCTTTTGCTTAACCAATTAAGACTAAAAACAATATTTTGGGGATTTTGAATGCAAAGTGCAGAAAAATAAACATGAATGCAATTTGATAAATTGAGGCTAAACACTAAAATGAATGGATGAAGATAATATGAGATGGTTATGTTGTTGGGGTTTAGATTTCACCTAATTACTCTCATGCATATAAGAATTCATCTTCTTCATTAATGTCAATGTCACTTTCTAAATTACTTAAAACCCGATCCCTCAGCAAAGAAAGCCTGTCCTTAATTACTAGACCACAATCCCTTGCATCTGTAATAATTAATTATGCATTACATACGCACAGAAGCTTAAGACAACCAAAACTCATATCCCTATCCCTGGGCAATACTGCTTTTGGGAGATACTCATGCAAGATATCTCTTGATACTCATGCAATTCCTACATCATGCCATGAATGAGTTAAACAAAGCAAGCAATGAGCGAAGGAGATAAATCCTAACAATTAATGAAAGAAACATATATCAATAATAAGAATCAATTCAAATACAAGAGAGTTTAGAGGTTACATCTTCCCCAATAACAAATGAGATTAGTTCTCCATTATCATGAAGAAACTAGGTGTACAATGGAATGGAATGAAGAGAAAATCCTAGAAAGAGAAGAGGAGTGTTGTCACATCCCCAAATCTACCCCTAAGGGGTGAAAATGGTGTTTCTGTGCTCAAGCAATCAAAAGATATACTCTTTAGGGCGTCTGGGTCTTAAATAGATCATAAAAATAACAGAAAACAGCAAGTATTGGCGCTTAGCGCCCCTGAAAGGGCGCCCAGGCGTGCTGCGCTGCAAATTCTGGCACTCAACAGTACAAACTACCGCTCAACGCCACTTTTTCTGGGTTCCACCGCTCAGCGGTACAAACTACCGCTCAGCGCCAGTGGCAACATTCTAACACTCTTCTTTTTGTTGTTCTGTTCGTCCTTCTTGAGTTCCAACTCCTCGATACTTTTGTTCTTCTTCCAAATCATATCAATAACCTATAAAATAAAGGGAATTTGGTGATAAAATCATTAAGTATAACTTCTACTCACTTATTTACAAAACTAAAGCAAAAACATGAGTTGAAGCAAGTTTCTAAGTCAAAAAGGGTGCATTTAGTATCAAAATTGAATCATAGATAATTGTAATTTCAACCATTATCAGGCTACCAGATAATTTTATTTTGTTTGTAATTTTAACGCTTAATTGCTTATTTTTTCCCTAGTTTTGCTCAAGTGTGTCAATTAGGTCGAACCTTTGAAAAAGTGTCATATGCGTCTTCATTTAGTAAATTTTGTGTCAACAAAGTCCCTTCCATTAAATAGAAACAAACGGAGTTAAGGGATTGATGATATGGTAGAAGATAGTGCTAACGTGTTATATTGTAGGTGTATTTGTGCTGACATGTTAGTGAATTAGAGAATTTAGAGAGAACAAAGAATTTAGAGATCAAAGCTTGAGAATTTAGAGAACAAAAGAAGCAGAGTGTTAGGGAGAACACAAACACATAGAAAAACATAAACATAGTGTATCTACGAACAATCTTTCTTCTTCTTCTTCTTCATGCAATTCCACTTCCTAAACATAACAAATCAAAGGTGTTGATAGGGGGAGCACAATGTTAGCTAAACCCAATCCATGTGATAATTTTTTTTTTATGATGACAACAGAATGTTAATTTAAACACAAGTATGTGTACTGTGTTATGTGTTATATGTGTGTTAGGACCCTAGCAAGTGTACCAGATCGTATCAAGTAATATAATTGGTAAACCCAATATCGTTCTCCCAAAGGACTCAAAGGCCTTATCTTTCATGTAAATCAATATCGTAAGACTTGTAGAGAAAATTAATTTGTGGTATGAATGCAAAAATAAAAAGTAAACATGCAAATGCAATTGATTCAATTGGCAAGAAAAAGATATGGATGAATGGAGTTGTTGGGGTTTACAATTTATCCTTGTCCACTCTCTTATATCTACTCTTCTTATTAAATTTGCTTTATTATTTAATTGTCACGCAAACTTTCTTAGTCTACCCTAAACCCGACCCCTCGGCGAGAAGAGCCTACTACTAGTTACTGGCTTACTATCACTAGTCTCCTCTAGTAACTAGCAATGCAAGTACCACATAAGCAAAATACAATTGATCGTCCTACCCACTATCCCTAGGTGGTATTGCTTAATCAAGGAATTCCCTATCAGTTCATGACTTCCCCGTACGTACCCGTATCGACAAAGGCAAACATCTATTTATCGAATGAGTTAAATGATAATAGCATAAAGCATAGATAAGAAACCCAACAATTGATAATAATAGCATATGCAAGCATATGAATAAAACAAGAATTTCAATATAAGAGAGTTTCAAAAGATTACATTGTTCTCCAACAACAAAGGGTTTATCTCACCATTGACATGCTGAAACTAGATGAAATACAATGAAAGAATGGAAAAGCAAACCCTAGATATGATAAATTAGAGCCTAAGCATCCAAGAAATCTTTTCCAAGGAGTTTAAATCAGCTCTGAACGTCTTCTTCTGTCAAAAGAATAATATTTGAATCGCACTGTGACTATATATAGGGCATAAAAGTAAAAGAATTTAAGCCCAAGCCCAGCAGACAACCGCTCAACGTCCAATTTTACCGCTCAACGGTTTCCCTCAAGCCGCGCCACCGCTCAACGGTCATTTTCACCGCTGAGCGGTTTGTCTCTAATCGCTCTAGACGCTCAGCGTCACCACTTGGGTGCCAGACAGCAGCTTTCCCTCAAATAATGGCACTCAGCGATGCATTTTGACGCTGAGCGGTGCATAAACTCTTCTTTTCTTCATTTTTCTTCTTCTTCCTTGAGTCTAAGACCTTCCTTCTTCAATTCCATCCTTAATTCTCATCAAAACCCTGCAAAACAATGCAAAACAAGCATAATATCTCTAAAAACAGCTTTTGACTCTCAAATGACTCAACTTAAGTGTTTTACTTGATTCTAAGCTCATTCTAAGCCATAAAGGGTATATTTTGATATTAATTTAAGCATGAAAATAACGGTTTTTAGACCGTTATCACAACCCCAAACTTAGAACTTTGCTTGTCCTCAAGCAAACAAAACAAAACTTGGCTTTCCACTTTTTCATCAAATAGTTCAACAATCCCAAAATTTATTTCCTTATGACAAGAACTACTCAATTTCAGATTTTCAGTGGAATCTAATCAAAATGGATACATGCTTTCTATTCAACTCAGTTCACATGATCACATATTTCCCAACAAATGTTTTATTTATGAATGACCAATCAACTAAGCATATATGTAATCATAGAATTCAACAATTCTCACCAAGCAAGTGTTTCACTCAATCACTCAAGTGTTTAAGAAGTCACTTCACTCTCTAGTATTCACATGTCACATGAACCAAAATTGCCCTTCATCTAATACAATCAACATTCTTACATGTCAATGCCTTCACAAGGACTTTTCCAAGGCTTATAATGAGGCTAGGCTAACAAGAAAAATTGGTTTTTCTGGATCACAAAATCCTGGAGTCAAGAGAGCTAATTTAACATTTAAAGTTTAAGCACAAACTCTCTTTCTTTAACCAATCTCACTCATTCCCAACTTCTTCCCTTTCGTTTTATTTTTACTTTGAGCCCATCTTTCGTGCTTTTTCTTTTCTTCTTTTTCTTTTCTCATGCATTTTCCTTTTTCACACTTGAGCTCAATACCTTTTTTTTTTGCCATTCAAATTTTCCCAATAACCCCAAACTTGAACCTTTTTAGTACATACAATTATTCTCAACCCAACTCAAGGTCAATAATTTCAAATCAAGGGTTTTCATCCTATGTAAGGCTAAGGTTCAAAAAGGGTATAGCATTTTAATCACTTTGGGTGAAAATTTGGCTAAGTAAGGGCTTCCAAAAATGGCCTTGATCATATGACATAAACATGCAATTCAATCAATTACCGAGACTCAGGCAATATCATTCATGCTTTCCTGTGAACAATACATACAACAATGAATACTCTGGAGCTCAATACTTCACACAACATGCTTTCTCACACATCATTCATTCATACACCCTGCTTAGCATCATAACTACAATCATAATTCATCATACATCTGTTCACATAGCTAGTGAACTTTTCACCTGAATATCAACACAACTCAATCATCATCCATATCCAATCATCATCAAATAGATTCATCATGCAATATCATTCAGTGAAACATTAGTCAGAAATAGTGTGCAAGCCAAGCATAGACACTGACAAACAAAATTCAACATATCCTAAAAAAAACAAAAAAATACAAAAGTGCAAGATAAAACCCTGTCTAAAGCATGGGCATCCATCAATAGATGCCCTCTCAATCCATGTCCTTATCTGAGTCCTCCTGATCTCCATCATCAGCATCTTCAAAGTTATCTTCATCATCATCCTCATCCATGCCTAGTGCTTCAGCTGCTCCAGACTCGCTGCCCTGTGCCTGCTCCTGAGGCCAAGCCATAGCTTCATGAAACTCGTCCATGGTCCACCTGTGCACTGGTGGCTGATTGTACAACCCTACTATCATCTCAGCAATGGCTATCTGCCCTCTGCAAAGAGCCTCCATTCTAGCCTATATCATGGACATATACATGTCCCTCATTTAGAATGGCTCGGCGTGCTGTGTCGGTGCATCTACAGGTACATGCTCCTGCTGTGCTGCTGATAACGATCTAAAAACTATTATTTTCATTCTTAAATTGATATCAAAATACACCCTTTATGGCTTAGAATGAGCTTAGAATAAGGTAAAACACTTAAGTTGAGTCATTTGAGAGTCAAAAGTTGTTTTTAGAGATATTATGCTTGTTTTGCAGGGTATTGATGAGAATTAAGAATGGAATTGAAGAAGGAAGGTCTTAGACTCAAGGAAGAAGAAGAAAAATGAAGAAAAGAAGAGTCTATGCACTGCTCAGCGTCAAAATGCACCGTTGAGCACCATTATTCGAGGGAAAGCCACTATCTGGCGCCCAGGCGGTGACGCTGAGCGTCCATAGTGATTAGAGGCAAACCGCTCAGCGGCGAAACTGACCGCTGAGTGGTGGTGCGGCTTGAGGAAAATCGCTAAGCGGTAAAGTTGGATGCTGAGCAGTTGTGTGCTGGGCTTGGGCTTAAATTAGGTTATTTTTATGCCTTATATATAGCCTCAGTGCGATTCAAATATTATTCTTTTGGCAAAAGAAGACGTCCAGAGCTATTTTACACTCCTTGGAGAAGATTTCTTGGATGCTTAGGCTCCAATTTATCATATCTAGGGTTTGCTTTTCTATTCTTTCATTGTATTTCATGTAGTTTCACCATGTCAATGGTGAACTAAACCCTTTGTTGTTGGGGAACAATGTAATCTTTTGAAATTCTCTTATACTAAAATTCTTGTTTTATTCATATGCTTGCATATGCTGTTATTATCAATTGTGGGTTCTTTATCTATGCTCTATGCTATTATCATTTAACTCATTTGATAAATACATGTTTGCCTTTGTCGATATGGGGACGTACGGGGAAGTCATGAACTGATAAGGAATTCTTGATCAACAAATACTACCTAGGGATAGGGGATAGGACGATCAATTGTATTTTGCTTCTATGGTACTTGCACTGTTAATTACTAGGGGGGACTAGGAATAGTAAGCCAATAACTAGTAGTAAGCTCTTCTCGCCGAGGGATCGGGTTTAGGGTATACTAAGAAAGTTTGCATGACAATTAGATAATAAAGCGAATTTAATAAGAAGAGTAGATATAAGAGAGTGGATAAGATGAAATTGTAAACCCCAACAACTCCATTCATCCATACCTTTTTCTTGCCAATTGAATCAACTACATTTGCATGTTTACTTTTTGTTTTTGCATTTAAACCACAAGTTAATTTTCTTTACAAGTCTTACAATATTGATTTACAAGAAAGATAAGGCCTTTCAGTCCTTTGGGAGAACGATATTGGGTTTTACCAATTATATTACTTGATACGATCTGGTACACTTGCCAGAGGTTTAACAGTTGCTGCTCTCCTAGGACGTCTCCTATGTGCTTCGACTGCCTCCTCTTCTTCACAGTACTGCTGATAATAGGTAGCGTCTATGGCCTTCTTAGGCCTCTCATATGGTGGAACTGCAGTATCCACCCCAACCTGCTGACACAAAAAGGTGATCAGGGACGGATATCCCAACGGTGTCTTGCTACTCATGGTAGTAGCGCAGCTTTGAATCTCATCGACAATGACTTTCCCGACGTTCACATCTAACTGCCTCAGCATGCAGTAGATGAAGATAATCCAATGCATGGTAATGTCGGAAACATGAGAGCACAACTGATTATTGGCATGAGTTAATGTCATCCAGTATTTCGCCAAAGGGGTCAAATCTGCCCTCTTTATGTTGATGGGTACTCCATTTAGGTTGTTCTGAAAATGCCTTCCAGGAAGGCACATAACCCTCTCAATGTATGCTATGTCTCTGAACCCCCCAACAAGTGCTGCATACTGGCACTGTTCACCTGGCCATTTAGTACCAAAGAAGCTGTTGATGGTGTCGGGGTCATACCGAACGATCTGTCCCCTCACATAACTCATGTATCTCCCAACATCAACTCCTGCTCTGGTCAAGGCATTTGTATAAAATTCCTTTACCAGCTCAATGCTTGCTGGTGCAGGATATGTGGTCAGCCTCTCCTAGTCTCTCCTCATAATCTCCATTCCAAACTCAGGAGCCAAGTCTGGGATAAAAGTGGCCTTCCTTTCCATCAATAATCTCCTGCACAATCAAGTAATGATCCTCATGTTTCCTAGAGAGGAACCTAGGAGAATAAAACCTCATTGGCCTCTCAGGCTCCTTCCTCTTGTTGCCAAGAGTTTTCACCCTTCTTGATGATGATGACATTCCTGCATAAAATAAAATTCAAATTTCCACAGGAATTCATCATTAGCGGTTAGTACATCATCAATCAGATTCCAAACCAATTACAGTCCAACACTGAGGGAAAAACAGGGCCCCTCAGCGTCCCTGCATAAAAACTCAAGCATCCAACAAAATCTATAGCAGACCGCTCAACGTCAAAGAAGACCGCTCAGCGGTTTGCCTCAAGCCGCGCCACCGCTCATCATCCAAGCAGACCACTCAGCGGCGGCGAGTAGGGTTTTTCAAAATCCTTTTCCAAATGGCCCTATTCTCCACTTTAACACTAATTTCATCAATCCAGACCAAATCCATGCAATTCAATTGGTTCAAACAGTTTCTACTTTATCAAATCATGCATAGAAATCGAAAGCCCTAATTTATCATGTTCCTAAGCATGTGTTTCATCAAATTTCAAATTTAGAAACCCTAAGAATGAAATTGCACAACTTACTTGAGTGGAGAGACTAGATGCTTGCAAGATTTCTTCCTAATTAATGATGAATGCCTCCCGATGCAAAGCCCTCACTAAAAACCCCAAACTTTTGACAAGAGAATGGTATAAAATGAGGTTTTTGTGAATGGGTGATAAGAAAAAGTAGGGAAATCTCTTTAGAAAACCTTTGAAAGTGCAAAATGGATGCTAAGGTTCATAGAGAATGCTTGGGCGAGCTTCAAAGAGGATTTTCGAAAGTGCAGAACCCCAAAAAATCTGAGCTTTTAAAAGCCTAAGCGGGGTCTACGCCGCCACCGCTCAACGGTGGGCGGTAATTTTATCTCTCTCTTCTTTGCTTACTTTTGCGTGATTACACCCTATCGCACCTGATTTTAACCTTCAATTTTCAATGTCATGCCTTTCCCCTCTCAAATGCACATGCAAACATATAATTCCCTTAAGATAGAGTTTAAAAACAAACAAATAATCAACTGGGTTGCCTCCTAGGTAGCGCTTGTTTAACGTCACGAGCCTGACCCAAACCTGTCTAACACTCATCAGTAAGTGCAATCCTTACCACCACCCATCAGTAGGTGTACCTTCCTGTATCCTTCAGTAGATACATAAAAATTAGCATCCCTCAGTAGATGCTACCCAAAAATTGTTCAAATATCCAAAGAATTACATGTCGAAAATACTAAAAATGTTTTACAACAAAATATATTCCTCCAGAAAAATCACCTGTTGTCCTTCGTGTTGGTGTCTCTAGTACACCAAATCCTTAGCTTTTTTCCATCTACCTGCTTTGTGCGTCTGGAGTATGTGCTTCAATCTCCACCACTCATTTCTCCTTCAACTATTTTATCACTCACTCCTTTTTATATTTCACCTTTATGCCTGGTCGGAATAAGTCTTCTTTTGGTTCAGGATGGATATTTTGTCCTTCTTCACACATAGGTACCTGCAAAACATGACAACTATCAGTATCAGTACCTGTTGTGTGCTCTTCAGATGCAGCTTCTCTTCTTAACTTTTTATATCTGGCTCTTTTTTTTATTTTGAATGTACTTTCTTTAACGCCATCATAAATCAACACCTGTTTTTGATCTCTTAATATCATCTTCCCGTCATTGAAACACATCAACATTTTAGAAGTCCTCATAAAAGGTCTTCCCAATATTAATGGAATTCTTCCCTCATTTGCCTTATCAACAACTACAAAGTCAATCAAGAAGTCTAGCTGCTCAATTCGAACAATTGCATCTTCCACCTTACCAACTGGCTTCTTAATAAAACCATTCACAACTGTCAGGGTAGTTTGAGCTGGTTTTAATACTAGCCCTCCAATCTTCTTGAAATAACTGAAGGGAATCAAATTAATACTCGACCTTGAATCAATCATGGCTCTTCCTATATCCACATCGTTGATGAGACATGGAAGAGTTAAACTCCCTGGATCCTTTCTTTTTTTCGGATGATCTTTTTTTCTAGGCTTAACACAAAATTCCTGATCTTCTTCATCATCAAGAACAATTATCTCTCCAACATAATACTTAATCCTTTTGGAGTAATCAGGAATTGGTGGAAGTATTGAAGGAACAACAGTCACCTGATTAAAGATCTCCCTGAATGGTTCCTGTTGACTTTCTTTCTTTACTTCTTTCTCCTTCTCTTCTTCTTTCTCCTCCTCTTCTTCTTCACTGCTTCCCTGCTCATCAGATTCTTCATTACTAATAATTTCTCCATCTACTTCCTCCCTGCTTTCAATATCAATTATCTCCACCTCTGACTTCCTTTTACTTCTCGTCAGAACAGCTTTGCACTCATCATTAGGGTTAACATCAGTGTTATCCCTAAACTGATTCTTTTCAGTGGTTTCTACCCTTTTGGACAACTGACCAATTTGCATCTCCAAAGATCTGAAGCTGGCTTGATCACTAGCTTGTTGAGACTCATAGACTTTCAAAAATTTATCAAATCTATCATTCAAGCTTTTGACAGTCTCTGTCAAACTGCTTACTTGCTGCCATAAAGGTGATGGTTGCTGCTATCGGAAGCTTCCTGATTGCCCAGATGGGTTATTCTGATTTTGTCCAATACTAGGGTGGTTCTTCCAACCTTGGCTAGAATTACCTTGGTTAAAATTACCTTTCCTATACTGGAATTGATTACCCATGTAATTGGCTTCCTGCTGCATTTCCTCTGGCATAGCACATTGACCGTTAATATGGTCACCACCACAAAAATCACAAAGCTGTTATGTTTGGGAGACATTCCTAATCTCCTTTGGAAGTTGCGAGAGAACCTTTGTCAAATTATCTAGCTTTTGAGTCAGAAGATGATTATGGGCTAGTATGGCATCATCTGCTGGCAAATGCAAAACTCCTCCTTTTTTTACAGATGTGCCCCTCTCACTAAACGTTTCCTGCTCATTAGCGGCCATACTCTCAATCAAGTCATAGGCTTCGTCTTCAGTCTTTCTCTTGATATCACCTCCAGTTGAGGCGTCCAACATCATTTTAGACTGCATGTTTAGACGACCTAAGTAAGCAAGAACTAAGGTTGTCTTGTCAAACCCGTGGATTGGTGTCTTTCTCAATAGGCCTTTAAACCTATCCCATGCTTGCCCAAGAGTTTCTTCAATGCCTTGTTTGAACGATGAGATCTCCAACCTTCCCTGAGTAATTTTAGACCACGGAAAATATTTGTTGACAAATTTGGTTGCCACAGTCTCCCATGTAGTGAATGTTCCATCAGGAAAGGAATTAAGCGACGTCTTAGCATTGCCTCCCACTGAGAATGGAAACAAGCTAAGCTTTACTCTTTCGTTTGATACTCCAGTCATATTCACAATGTTACAAATTTCACTGAATGTCGTCAAATGATCATATGGGTTCTCATTTGACAATCCGTGAAATTGGTTGCTTTGTACCAGATGGATTAGTGTTGGGTTCATCACCATATGAACTGTACGATCTGTAGGCATGGCTATGCTATTGAAGTGGAAAGGGCCCATAACATTAGACTGATCCGCAAGTGTGCGTCTTTGAGGAGGTTGATTCGCAATCTCCCCAAAGTTATGTGTAAACGCCTCCGGTGAAGAATGTAAGAGTCTTTCAAGAGAGGGAAAGAGTTCACGTGATGGACGTCTAACTCTTCTTTCTCTCCTATCTGATACACCAAGTCAAATTCAATCAATTTACACTACTCAAAAAGTTAAACCATGAGTCCCCGGCAACGGCGCCTAAAACTTGTTAGGACCCTGGCAAGTGTACCAGATCGTATCAAGTAATATAATTGGTAAACCCAATATCGTTCTCCCAAAGGACTCAAAGGCCTTATCTTTCGTGTAAATCAATATCGTAAGACTTGTAGAGAAAATTAATTTGTGGTTTGAATGCAAAAACAAAAAGTAAACATGCAAATGCAATTGATTCAATTGGCAAGAAAAAGATATGGATGAATGGAGTTGTTGGGGTTTACAATTTCATCTTGTCCACTCTCTTATATCTACTCTTATTAAATTCGCTTTATTATCTAATATTCATGCAAACTTTCTTAGTCTACCCTAAACCCGATCCCTCGGTGAGAAGAGCCTACTACTAGTTATTGGCTTACTATCCCTAGTCTCCCCTAGTAATTAGCAATGCATGTACCACAGAAGCAAAATACAATTGATCGTCCTACCCCCTATCCCTAGGTGGTATTGCTTCATATGCCACTAGGGTTTTAAAAATGTCATTAGGCATAAACGCCCTAGTAGTTTTTTTCTTTCGCATAGAAGGATTCTTGTTTCAAGAATGGCTCTTCTATTCCAGCTTAACCAAGTTTGTAGAACTTGAAGGGGATTATTATCTGAACCTTGTAAAAGTTTGTTATGCAAACTTGAAGACTGAAGGAAACTGCATTTTGTCTAGAGTGAAAGGTGTAACCATTCGTATTGATGAAGCCGTATGAGGGATATTAGCAAGATTTCAATCAGGAGGTATGAAGTCTGATCATAGCATATCTGGTATTAACAAGATGGATATCTACAATGATTGTCTAAGGAATCCAAATATAGTAGGAAATCATGACTTGTTCAGGGTTGATTATCTGAGTAAAGATGAAAGAGTGTGTGCATCTGTTATCACCTCGATTATACTTTCGAGAGGTGATGATCAAACACTGTTCACAATAGAGGATGTTTATCTACTCCAAGCATTAAGAGCCAAGATACAAACCAAGTGGGCTTCAGTAATAAGTGATCACATGATAAAAGTCATCAGACAGTAGGAATATCATCTTCCATATCCTATTTTCATTAGCAGGGTTTTAAGGTTTCATGGACTGGATGTCACAAATGAAATGACTATTAGCTGAGCAAAGAAGAACATGATTGAAAAATTGTTCTTAGATCACATGGGGCTTAGAAGAGATTAAAATTGTTGGTTCTTCAAAGATGAACATCATCTTGGAACAAAGGAATCTGAACCTATTAATAATTGACTTGTCAAAGTATCAGTTCAGACCTCAAACAAACTTTGAGAAATTTGTTGTTGACCAATTCAAAAAACATGATGATAATATGTCCAAGCTACAAAAATCTTTTTCTGAACTATATAGAAAAATGGATTATGGACTGAGGATAAATGCTTTTGGTGGTACTTTTGAAGATGAGTCTAGAAGTGAAAAGGACAATGCAGATGAAAAATTAATAGAGACGTCAGACTCAGAATAGTGATCTTAGAATCATAATATTGAACTATTTCTGTTAAGTTTTATTTTTTTTTTGTAATGAGTGGCTTTATATGCCATCTCTTGCATTAGTTGATTGTAATCTTTGTTGATATATGAATGAAATTATGTTTCTGGTTTAATCAATCTGTGTGAATTACAAATTGTGATTGATTGTTTAAGCTGATTAATAATTGAACAATTCACTTGTATGTATGCAATTGAGTATTCTATTGTTACATCATGTCATTGCATAATCATACTTAAACTGTGATAATGATTATTATGATTCTACTGCATAAAGACCAAAATGCTTGATGTAGATGAGTTTGGAAGGTTATGCAGGAATATTGATTACTAGCTGAGCTGAATTGAGAACTACATTACTCTATAGCATAAAATCAATTAAGAGGAAGATATAATCTATTGTGATTCGTCAACTGGTTTGAAGTTTCTCAACTTCTGATTTCTATACTTTAAACCTTGACTTGTGGTTTGTTATATGTTTATTCATCATATATCTCTTTTATATTTAATCCGTTGTTAATTTGGTATGAGATTATGAGTGATTAAACTGATATGGTTGATTCAAGATGTATCAAATTTTCTCTGATATCATATTTGTAAAATCTTCTGATACATTGCTTGAACATACTTGAATTATACGTACTCTGTCATATCTTTGATATCGAAATGTGATATACATAATGATAGGGGAAGTATTGCATGTTGTTATATGTTGATTCACATGTTCAAAAGGGGAGAAATTGCTAAATTCATGTGAATATTATTGACAGGGGGAACATCATTATAATTCTGTTATCTTGATTGATGCATCTCTATTTGATTCATTATCTCTGTTTCAATTATAGTGTACAACATATCCTTTTTTGCTAATGCCCAAAGGGAGAGAATTAATTGAATTGTATGATTGAGATAATTGAAAATGTGTGAAACTGTTTTGATTGTTTACTGTACAACATGATTTTATTAGTCATGGTTGTGCATCATCAAAAAATGGGGAGATTGTTGATAGGGGGAGCACAGTGTTAGCTAAACCCAATCCATGTGATATTTGTTTTTTTATGATGACAACACATTGTTAATAAAAACACATGTATGTGTACTGTGTTATATGCTATATGTGGTTATGCTTATTATGAAATATGCACATATTATGATTGCCACATTTGACATATTGTGTTGATTGTTGCATACTATTGTGTTTGTAAAGTGATAATATTTGTGTATGCACAATATATGTTTTGGAAATATAAAAACCACATGCACAAAAGCATATCTACATGACTTAATCGATTATAGTGTTGTGATAATCAATTAATGTCATCAGACAACTTGAGTTTTAAATTATGGCAAAACAACTAGTTATGAATCGATTACATTAGTTGTTGAATCGTTTAAAACTCGTGTGTTTGCACATATATTTGTCAAATGTGCTGTGATGGGTTTTGGAAAGAAAAGGTTTCAAAATTCTGCTAAATGTTGAAGCTTAATCGGTTACATGGATTATGTATTCAATTAAGTCTGTTAAGATTTGAAAACTGATTTATGCTTGGCATAACTGTTACACCGGTCATATTTTTAAATGTGTTGACTAAGCATTTAATGAAAATCAATTACATTAGTTGAACATTCAATTATGTGCTTTGACTGCTGTTAGTTTGTTACATATGTTTAATGTAACCGATTACATTAATAGAGTAATCGATTGAATGGTGTTAGAATTGACAAAAACTATATATTTACGCATTTATTCATTTTTAGTAAGACAATTGAAAATTACACTTTCATATCTGACTAATATTCGTTTGAGAAGTTTTACAGAGTGATCAAAGGCTTCAAGAATCAAGAACTGGAAGTGGTTCACAAATCTTGAAGATTTCTTGAGAGGCAAATATGACTGGGTTGAAGAGACTAACTGTTCTACACAACTGAGGTGCTTGTTGTTTGATCAGGAGAAGAAGATCCGTAATCTTTTGATTTTTTGTTCCTTGTGCGTGTGGTCAGGAAGAAGAACGAGGTGTTCTTTGTACTTTGAGAGGTGTCTCAAAGGGGTGACTGCAAGAGAGGATTGTTCTTGTTGCTGATAACAGTTGGAAAACCGTTATTTTTATACTTAAATTTGATATCAAAACACACCCTTTATGGCTTAGAATGAGCTTAGGACTCAAGTAAAACACTTAGTTGAGTCACATGAGTGTCAAAAGTTAGTTTTAGAGATATTATGCTTGTTTTACAGGGTTTTGATGAGAATTGAAGATGGAAGTAAAAAAAGGGAGGACTTAGACTTATGAAAGAAGGAGAAAAAGGATGAAAAGAAGAGTCATGTGCACCGTTCAGCACCAATTCCAGCTCTGAGCGCCAGTTTCGTGGGTAAAGTCACTCCTTCTCGCTTGAGCGGCACCGCTGAGCATCCAGTGCGATTAGAGGGCCACCGCTGAGCGGCGTATTGGACCGTTGCGCGGCTTTGCGATTAGAGGCAAACAGCTGAGCGGCCAAATTAGGCGCTGAGCATGCATCAGATGGGCTTGGGCTTAAATTTTGTTACTTTTATGCGCTATAAATAGCCCCAGTGCGATTCCTTGGAGACAGAGACATCAAGAGTTGTTCTACACTCCTTGGAGGCAGTTCCTTGGATGCTTAGGCTCCAATCTACCAAATTTAGAGTTTATTCTTCAATTCTTTCATTTAATTCCATCTACTTCACCATGTCTATGGTGAACTAAACCCTTTGTTTTTTGGGAACAATGTAATCTTTTGAAACTCTCTTATATTGAAATTCTTATTTTATTTATATACTTGCATATGCTTATATTATCAATTGTTAGGTTTCTTATCTATGCTTAATGCTTTTATCGTTTAACTCATTCGGTAAATGTTGTTTTTCTTTATCTATGTTTGTCATGAACTCGTAGGAAATTCCTTGATTAAGCTAATACCGCCTAGAGATAGGGGTAGGACAATCAATTGTATTTTGCTTCTGTTTATAATGCATTGCTAATTACTAGGGGAGACAAGAGATAGTAAGCCAGTAATTAGTAATAGGCTCTTTTCGCCAAGAGATTGGGTTTAGGGTAGACAAAGAAAGTTTGCATGACAATATGATAATAAAGCAAATTAAATAAGAAAAATAGATATAAAAGGGTGGATAAGATGAAATTGTAAACCCCAACAACTCCATTCATCCATATCTTTTCCTTGCCAATTGATTCATTTGCATTTTGCATGTTTATTTTCGTCTTACATTAAAACACTTAAATTTAATTCTTTCTCAAGTCTTATACGATCAGTTTACATGAAAGTTAAGGCCTAAGAGTCCTTTGGGAGAACGATATTTGGTCTTACCATCTATTATTACTTGATACGATCTGGTACACTTGCCAGGAGTCTAACAGTTGCAGGGTCTTGTTATTTGGCTATATTAGATTAGTGAGTGAGAGAGGTGTTTTACCTTTTGACAGATTAGTCATTGTAAAGCCTTGTTCTAAAAACTCATATCTCTATAGTGAAATTGACTTTTAATCTTGGGTTTATTGAAAGGACACTAGATGCAGGCATTGAGGCCGAACCAGTATAAAAGCTGAGTTTGAATTTTCTTCTCTTTTTCTCTTTAAATAATAGATTACGTACTGTTATTAATTGATCACACATAATGTTACATTGCACGCATTACGACTTAAGAAAGGCTTAAAGAACCATACCATTTGCGATAAAGATTTGAAAAGTCTTTATTTTTATAAAACACCAATTCACCCCCCTCTTGGTGTTGAGAAACAAAGCTCATCGATTCTAGCAAAGGCAATGTTCCTCTCTTTTTTTTCTTGTCATTCTCATTCTCCACACTTCCTCCTCCTCTGCCACCATCATTCTCCAAGGCAACGCTCCTCTACAAAGCCCCAACAACATCCGTCGCACTTCTTTGCCCAGCCCCAACACCTACTAGTGGAAAAACGCTATTTAACATTAGTTATTTTAGGCTTTTAACGTCACAAATGTGTTGGTACCAGGAATGGTATGGTTTGAAGAGTAAACCGCAGCGGAATAAAACTCAGAGTAAGCGGAAAGCGTGTTCGGTCACCTTTTTAAAATCAATTTGGTCCTTTTTAGAAAATCAATTTTCTTTCAGAAAATTTGTCGAACAGTTGATATACGTAAAAGATAAAGAGTGTAGGGAATAGAAACTCACACGAGAAATTTTTATATTGGTTCGATTCAACAGAATCTACGTCTAGTCGTTAATCACTATAAAAGTGATTAACAGTTCCACTAAAAATTTGTTTCACAGATTACAAATAAGATGAATAACAACTAATAAAATAAACCTTCCTTCGACGAACGAACCGGAAGAAGAACACTATGCCAACTCGAAGAGAACCGCTCCGGCAATCGACCAACGATTCGCCAGCTTCTCCTATTCACGAGACGAGGCAGAGCACCTTGCTAACTCAAAGAGAGCTTGCTCCGACTATCGACACACGAAACGCGAGCGTCTCCTGTTCACGAGACCAAGCAAGGGAACTTTGAACAAGCTTCTGAAAACTTCCTCTGACAAACAGTATTCTGCAAAGCCTCAGTTCAAAAAAACGTTGCTTTGAATTTCTCAGAATCCCTACATATAGTCATCTACTCTGAATATGAAAGGTCAAGTCCCAACTGCCACGAATAATCGATTATTGTATGTGATAATCGATTATTCAAGTCCGTTACAGGTTTTTCAAAAAGTGATAATCGATTATATGATGTGATAATCGATTATTCCTGAACGACTTGTGATAATCGATTTTACAAAGTTTATAAGACTTTCCTACTACATTTAATTTCTACAAGTTGCTTTTAAATAATTTTAGACTCTTCTTCAACTAAGTCTTCTTGCAGCATCATCAAAATAAATGTCTTCAAGATTTACCAATATTCCTTATTGGTAACAAAATGGAACCGACATCTATTCGGGTGACGTTAGTTATACATCGGTCAGGTTATCACTGATGTCTATATAGACGTCGGTTGTGTACATAGCCGACGTCTAAATAAACGTTGGTCATATATACAATAGACGTTTATATAGACGTCTGGCGTGAACATACGAGATGTCTATAGGCCCTGGAACGTTTTGTCTACTGTAACTTATTGACATCGATTTGTGCACTAACAGACGTCTATAGACGTCAGTTTTGCATTAATCGACGTCTACTAGGTATTTTTTTTTAAAATGATATTTTATTTTTCGAATAAAACCACACCTGAAAATCAGAAAAATTTCCCAGAACAATTCTTTATAATAAATATTTGAGTTTGAGCTATAAATAGCTATAATTCAATCAAAGATTAAAAATATGAAATTATAAACTTAAACTGAACCTAAGTAATGTTCAACAACAAATATAAGTCTTGCTAGTTCCACTTTTGTAGAAGATAAGTTGTCCACTCCTGCCTTAGATGTTTTATGGTGTCTTCGGGTAAAGGAGATAAATTGTTGAAGCGCTGCATAATTCAGAAATATTCATTATGGTTTGATATATGTTCAAAGAAAAGTATTAATTGATTTGTGATGTTTTAAAAGTAAGCTTGATTATTACCTCATTCCAGTCATCTGTAACGCCAGCTCGAATGATGGTCTTAATCCAAGACATCACATAGTACCCACATTCCCATGAATCTAGCTGCTTGTTACACTAAAATGACAAACTAAATATAGTCAAGAATTAAGATCATTGAATAACATAGTAAATGAATTAAAACTATAAATGCACCAAACCTTTGGATACAGGACTTGATTTAGCTAACCTCGAGATTTACCCATTACTCTATTTACATTAAAACACAAAGTAATAATATAAGTATCAAATCATAAAAATTAAGGCCCACATGAATTTAAAAGTTATTTTTGGCGAAACAATTACCCTTGAAGCATGTTTCTCAAGTCATTTTCCATCGTCCTTTGCAGCGAACATAAGAATACAACTGTACTTTTTTTGGGAATGAGGACCAACAGCTGCCATTGAGCCCTGTTTGGAACATCATAAATAGTTAGTAAACTAATTAAGTAAACTTTAATTACCTTTTACATAAAACAACACATACCTATCAATGTATGGCACAAGGTATACGTCTTTGTTTGACTCAGCCATCCATGTTTGAAAATAATTTTGTTTGGTTTCAATTGTGTTACCACAACGTTGAATGGTATGAGGTTCAACAAATCCGTAAATGGAAGATCGACCTTGGTCTACAATGACTGTGTCCATGTACCTATAACAACAAAGTTAAGTTGTTACAAACTAGTAATCTAAATAAAACTATTAAGTTAAGTTGTTAAGATATTCAAGATCCATTGGACATAAAAAAAATTTCGCCTCGTCATTACAAATAGGTAGAGTATTATTTTCTAGAAACATCTCTTTCAACAACTCTATGAAACTTTTATCGCTCCATCTGTTCCTTTCTTTTAAACTAAACAACTTCAATGTTGCAGACAAACGTGTAAAGTTCGAGCAGCCTGGGTACAGCGGTTGCTCTGAATCATTGATAAGAGAATCATACAAATTAGCTCTTCCAAAGTTATCTTTACCAACATCACGTATCATGTCCTCTAAATGATCACTCATCCATTCATCCACATAATTCGTTCCTCGTGACGTGGTAGGCTGGTCTAATACTTCTCCATGCCAAGTCCAAACGGTATAAGTTCTTATTATGCCGAACATGAATAGATGGTCATGCAAATTACCTAAGTCTTGTCGTATTTGATTAACACAACGAACACAAGGACAAAAATATGTCCCGTTCATAGACTTTGCATTTTCTATAACATATTGCAAGAACACCGAAACACCTTTTTCATATTCTTCAGAGATGCGACGTGCATTCATCCAGCTTCGATCCATACTATTTTCGTAACATACTTCATCAGTTTCAATTTTTTAACTACAAGGTTAGGCCCCTACCCATTCAGAAAAATTATTTTTCATAAATTGCTAAGACATGTGCAAAGAAGTCTACATCATAAATTTGGTAAAATTTCGGCAACATTTCGCATTGGTCTCTGAAATACACGAAATGAGAGTAGTCATTGATGACCACAATCAAATATGCATCCGAAGAACAACACAAATAATGAACCGAAATTTCATCATTTTTATGCATAAACTCCAACGTACATGTTATAGCAAATTTATTAAAAATAATTTTCCCAAACTGTCCAATCGGACAATTCAAAATTTAATAGCAACGATTAAAAGATTAATCGTTTGTGCTAAATTTCAAACGGGAACTAAGTTTCACTCAGTGATTTGATAGTAATTAACAATCGAACAATCCCATTATAAAAATACAATTAAACTTCATGACATGCATATATTAAAAAGCCAAAAAGACATGCATACTGATAACGGTCTCAAAACCGTTATTTTCATGCATAAATTTGATATTAAATCACACCCTTTGTGAGCTTAAAATGAGCTTAGAATCAAGTAAAACTCTTAAGTTGTGTCACATGAGAGTCAAAAGTTGTTTCTAGAGATATTATGCTTGTTTTGCATTGTTTTGCAGGGTTTTTGATGAAAATTGAAGATGCCAATGAAGTAGGAAGGCCATAGACTCAAGAATGAAGGAGAAAAAGGAAGAAAAGAAGAGTCTGTGAACTGCTCAGCGGTAAATTCCACCGCTAAGCGTCCTAGTTTGAGGAAAAGTACTGTCTAGCGCCTAGGTGGTGACGCTGAGCATCCAGAGCGACAAGAGGCAAACCGCTCAGCGGTCATTTTAGGCGCCTAGGTGGTGGCGTGTGTTGAGGCAAACCGCTGAGCGGCCAATTTTGGCGCCTGGGCGGTTGTCTGTTTTTATATTTTGGATTTTGAGATCTTTCTGTTATCTTTTTGGCTTATATATAGCCCTAGTGCGAATCCAAATGTAATTCTTTTGGCAGAGACAAACGTCCACAGCAGCTTTACACCTTTGGAGGAGATTTCTTGGATGCTTAGGCTCCACTTTATCAAATCTAGGGTTTGCTTTTCCATTCTTTCATCATATTTCATCTAGTTTCACCATGATTATGGTGAACTAAACCCTTTGTTGTTGGGGAACAATGTAATCTTTTGAAACTCTCATATATCCAAATTCTTATTTACTTTATATGCTTGCATATGCTTGATTTATCAATTGTTGGGTTCTTTACCTGTATTTAATGCTTTTACCGTTTAACTCATTCGGTAGATGTTGTTTCTCTTTATTGATACGGGGACGTACAATAATGTCATGAACTGGGAAGAATTCCTTGATTATGTTAATACCGCCTAGGGATAGGGGTAGGACGATCAATTATATTTTGCTTCCGCTTATCATGCATTATTAATTACTAGGGGAGGCTAGGGATAGTAAGCCGGTAATTAGTAATAGGCTCTTTTCACCAAGGGATTGGGTTAAGGGTAGACCGAGAAAGTTTGCATGACAATATGATAAATAAGCAAAGTAAATAAGGAGAGTAGATATATGAGGGTGGATAAGATCAAATTGTAAACCTCAACAACTCCATTAATCCATATTTTCTCTAAGTCAATTGAATTCCTGCATTTGCATGTTTATTTTTGTTTTGCATTTGAAACACTCAAATTAATTTCTTTTCTCAAGTCTTAAACAATTAGTTTACACGAAAGATGAGGCCTTAAGATTCCTTTGGGAAGAACGATATTGGGTTTACCAATTATTATTACTTGATATGATCTGGTACACTTGCCAGGGGTCTATCACATACCTAAAAGCAAATATGAAATCATACAAAAAAGCCTATAAAATGCATATTCACAAAAGCCAATAATATGCATACACAAAAGCCAATAACATGCATACACAAAATCCAATTACATCCATAAAAATTTAGTTTTCATCAAAGAAGCTAACCTCTTTAGCAGATTAAATTAATAATTGAGGTAATGAAGGAGTGCACGCCCAAAAACAGTCCACAAGGCAGTCCAAAAACGCTCAAAAACACAGCCAAACAAGTCGCCAAAAACTACAACAAAATGCAATGGAATGTAATTTTAATCAGTTCTAATGAAAGATTTTTCATCAAAGGCTAATTTAATTGGAGTAAAACTAAATTTAAATGGTCCAAAACATTGAAATCTAACCTGGAAATGATTGCCGCAACGGAGAACAACTACACAAAGAATACGATTAATAGTGTAACTGCTCGCAGGTTCGCGTTTTGCAGTATAAGTGCTTATAGACGTCGGTTTACAAGGACACCGACATCTATAATGTTATAGACGTCAGTGCCCTCACTAATTTGACGTCTTTATGATTTAAAAATTAATATTGGCGTCGATTATAGACGTCGGTTAGATGGAGCACCGACGTGTAATTGAACTCTTCAGCTACCTGCTAGTCCTATAGACGTTCGTTAGATGAGGCACCGACATCTATAAGGCGGCAATATAATTACAGTTCACCTAACTGTCAGACTATAGGCGTTAGTTAGGAAGGGGCACCGACGTCTATACGGCGTATCATTAATTACATCCCCCTACCTGTCAGGTTATAAATGTTTGTGTGGAGGTAACTAACGTCTATATTCGACTATAGATGTCGCTGTGGAGGGATGTGACGTCTATATGGTGACTATTCACCTACCTAGTAGACCTATAAATGTCAGGCTAAAGTGGCACCTACGTCTATGATATTATAGACGTCGGCTATCCAACTACCTGACGTCCATGGGCCTGACTTATTTACGAAATTGCCATCGGTCATTAATTTATGTTGGTTTAACCTCTAAACGACGTCTAAGGGGTGACGTTAAACAACGTTTTTCCACTAGTGACCATTTGGGTCGTCAATCGCCTTCATCCCTTCCCCTCCCAAGCTATTTCATCCCTTGAACTCACCCCAACCGATCAATTACTCCTAACCCATTTCAACACCACTCTCTAGACATACACCATCGCCGCCTCCACCACCAACCTCACCCTCAAGCTTCTAGATTCCAAAAACCTTGTCCTTTTGACTTCCGATGACATTGTTTCATGGTAGAGCTACGATTCCCCCTCAGACACGTGACTCCCCGGCATGAACCTCACGCACTTCAACTCACTCACCTCTTGACGCACGGAGACGAACCCTTCCCCGAGGTTTTACACCCTGCAGTTTGAGCCTTTGGATATGGGTGGGTTTCTGGTGATTACTCTCAAGGTTGTCATTGTGTGGACGCGGGGTGTTATGGGTTTGAAGATCTTGGTGCTATAAGGTTTGGATTCAGGAATGTGAGTCTAGATAAGGGGAAATCTAGAAGCTTTTGTGAGCGCGAGTGCTTGGGTGATTGTGGGTGCATTGGGTTGAGTTTTAAAAGCAAAGTAGGTTATGCAGGAAGTTTTATGGTTCACTTTTGGATTTTCAAAATTTAACCACCGATGGTGAGAGTGAGGTTTTGCATGTTAAGTTCCGAGCGAGGGATCTGGGAGGAAGGTGTTTGATTGGAAGGTTTTGAATGGGGTTGTTATTGGGTCGATTGCGGTTTTCGGGGTGGTGGTGGTGACATTGTTGGTGATGGTGAAGAGGAGGGTTGAGGGGAAGAAATTGGAAGAGGATGAGGAAAATGGGTTTTTGGGAGTGTGAATAATTTGTGTGTGTTTTCTTACAAGGAACTTCAGTTACGCATCCAAAAGTGTCTGCTTTGTCTCCTTCAAAAAATCCCTAATTGGATGAAGTTTAATTTTTCCCCAATTAAAATAACACCCAATCTTTAATTTCCATGTCAACCTCTAATTCACTAACACGTCAGCAACACTACACCTACAAAAAAACACGTTAGCACTGTCTTCTGCCATATCATCAATCCCTTAACTTCGTTTGTTTCTATTTAACGGAAAATTTACTAAGTGAGGACGCATTTGACACTCTTTTCAAAGGTTGTACCTAATTGACACACTTGAGCAAAACTAGGGACACAATAAGCAATTAAGCCTAATTTTAATTATTTTAATTTTGGACCAGATTTGTGTTTTAGGCCTATTTTTGGTCAAATTTAGGAGAAGTCCATATGGAGGGCATTTTTATCCAAAAGGGCTTTTAAAACCCAAAAATCAAATTTTAGGTCCTTTCTCCCTTCTCATTTTTTTTCGTTTTTAGGTTTTGGGCGTTTTTGGAGCTCGCCCTTTTGGGGGTTTAGGTTTGCTTTCAATTTCCCTTTCTTGTAGTGAATTAATTTCTTTTTAATTTCAATTTTTGTCTTAGTTCTTGCCTCAATTTCATTTCCCCTTTTCAAGTGTGTTTTGTTCTCCGCATTTATGTTTTGAATTTCATTTCCATTTGCATTTACGTTTTCAATTTCATATCGCATTCCATTGTACTGTTTTATATTCCAATTTCGTTTCCAACACTGCATTTGGTTTGCTCTATTGTTTTCAGTTCTGTTTTGCTGCTTCAATTTCGTTTAATGGAAGTGTAGATTTGTTTGGGTTGGTAACTGGAATTATTGTGATGTTTGCTTCAGATTTCTAGACCGTTTAATGGTGTTGTTCTTACCTTGAATGAAGTTAATTCGGTTATTGTTACCAATAAGGAGTATTGGTAAATCTTGAAGACAATTATTTTGATGATGCTGCAAGAAGTTTTAGCTGAAGAAGATATTAGAATTATTTAAAAGAACTTTGTAGAATTTAAATGTAGTAGGAATGTCTTTAAATTATGTAAAACTTGTATTATTTTAGAAAATGTTCTAAAATAATCGATTATATGAAGCAATAATCGATTATCATGAGTATGACTGAGATAATCGATTATCACATCAAATAATCGATTATCACAAGTCTGTTTTTGAAAAAATATTTTGAAAAATCCATAACGAACTTGGATAATCGATTATCACTTACAATAAACGATTATTACTGGCAGTTGGGACTTGACCTTTGATATTCATAGTAGCTGGCTATATATTGGGTTTCTGTGAAGTTCAGGAGTAACATTTTTGAACAGAAGCTTAGCAGAATACTGTTTGTCAGAGTAAGTTCTCAGAAGCTATAGTTCAAAGTTCCCTTGCTTGGTCTCGTGAAAAGGAGAGGCTCGCGTTTCGTGTGTCGATAGTCGGAGCAAGCTCTCTTCGAGTTAGCAAGGTGCTCTGCCTGGTTTCGTGAATAGGAGAAGCTCGTGAATCGTTGGTCGATTGCTGGAGCGGTTCTCTTCGAGTTGGCAGAGTGTTCTTCTTCCGGTTCGTTCGTCAAAGGAAGGTTTATTTATCTGTTTTTTTATTCACTATTATTGTGATTTGTGAAACATCTTTTTAGTGGAACTGTTAATCACTTCTTATAGTGATTAACGACTAGACGTAGATTCTGTTGAATCGAACCAGTATAAAATACTTGTGAGATTTTTCTTATCCCTACACTCATTACGTTTTAACGCATATCAACTGTTCGATAAATTTTCTGAAGGAAAATTAATTTTCTAAAACGGACCATTTTAATTTAAATAGTGACCGAACACGCTTTCCGCTTACTTTAAGTTTTATTCTGCTACGCTTTACTCTTAAAACCATACCATTCCTGGTACCAACAATTGGTATCAGAGCTTGTTTGATAGTCTTTCAAAATTTGCGAAAATGGCCGGTCACAACCAAAACCTTGTATATGCCAAGGGTGCTTCTATTAACAGACCACCACTTTTTACTGGTGATAACTATGCATTCTGGAAAGTCAGAATGGAAATTTTTATGGGGTCTGTTGACAGAGGCATCTGGGAAGCTGTACAAAATGGTCCTTATATTCCTAAGAGCACAGTTGATGGTGTAGAGGTAGAAAAACCATACTTTAATTGGACTGCTGAAGAAAATAGACGAGCTCAGTTTGATATTAAAGCTCGCAATATTATTTCATCTGTTGTTGTACTTGATGAATTCTATAGAATTTCAGTGTGTAAGACAGCACAGGAAATGTGGGAAGTCCTCAGAGTCACACATGAAGGAACAGAGGACGTGAAACGTGCAAGGAAGAACACTCTCATTCAGGAGTATGAGATGTTCAGAATGCAACCTGGAAAAACAATTTTTGATGTCCAAAAGCGCTTCACTCACATAGTGAACCACTTGACTGGGTTGGGTAAGACTTTTGATAATGATGAATTAAATGTGAAAATTTTAAAATCATTAGACAGGTCTTGACAACCAAAGGTGACTGCCATCTCGGAGTCACAGAACCTCACTCAGATGTCGATGCCAATTCTGTTTGGAAAGCTTTGTGAGCATGAGCTAGAGTTGAGGAGACTAACTGCTGAAGAGGATCAAGGCAAGAGAAAGACACTAGCTTTCAAGTCAGAGATCTCTAAAGGAAAGAGCACTAAAAGGATTGAAGATGATGATTCTGATGATGAGGAGAACATGAGCCTTATAATAAAGAAGTTTACCAAGTTTATGAAGGCAAAAGGAAAAGACAAATTCCGCAAAGAAAGGAAAGAAAATCAAGAATCACCTTCAAGTGTAAAATGCTTTGGTTGTGGAGAAAGAGGACACATGAAATCTGAATGCCTAAAGAACAGGAAAAGTGAGGAAAAGAAGGAAAGAAAATTTCAAAAGAAAAAGAAAGCTTACATAGCTTGGGAAGACAACGCTTCCAGTTCAACAAGCTCAAGTGATTCAGATGAGGAAGCTAATATTTGTGTAATGGCTGACTCAGAAGATACTGAAAGCCAAGTAAGTGATTCTAGCTTTGAATCTAGTGAATTAGACTTACAAAAAGCTTTCTTTGAACTAATGAATGAATCTGAAAAACTTGATGTTGCACATAAAAAGCTAAAGAAAGACCACAATGAATTGAAATTGAAATATGATAAATTGCTTGATGATGAAGTTGTCTTAAGAAATAAAGTTAGTACTTTAGAAACAAAATTATCTGATGCAAACACTACTGTTGAACCTATTGAATGCTTGTCTTGTAAGAGTCATATGTTTGATATTGACGTACTTGAAAACCTACTTGCAAAGACAACCAAGACAACCTCGAATGTAAAAACAAACTTTAAAAGAAGCAATATTAGAAATAGGAACTTGTATCAAAACAAAAAGTCTAAAACTAGAAGAACTCATAGAGTTTGGGTTGAAAAAGGGACTTTTGTTAAAAATAAAGTAAATGATGTTTGTTTTTTTTACTGTATGAAACATGGTCATACATCAAAAAAATGCAACATTAAACATTTTGGTATTCCAAATGGTAAATATGCATGGATTAAAATTGTGAAATGATTTACACTTGCATGAACTAACCCCAAGGACCCATAATTAGATTGGGGACCTAAAACTCTTGCTAATTTGTTTTGCAGGAACCTACTAAGTCAAAGAAGTCATTGTGGTATCTTGACAGTGGTTGCTCAAGACACATGACCGGTGACAAGAAAAGGTTCATCCACCTTGAGAAGAAAAAGCAAGGATTTGTGACTTATGGGGACAATAACAAGGGTAGAATCATGGGTACCAGAGACATTGGAGGGGGAAACACATTGATCATAAGATATGTCCTGTATGTTGAAGGCCTCAAGCATAACCTCTTAAGCATAAGTCAGTTATGTGACAAAGGTCTAAAGGTAATCTTTGAAAGTGATAACTATACTGTTTACTTTAAAGATTCTGCTGTTATTGCTTTGCAAGGTGTTAGGCATAATAATATATATTTGATTGATATTGAGAGTGCATCTAGTCATAGTATAACATGCTTAGTTGCTAAAGAAGAAAATCCTTGGCTATGGCATAAAAGAGCTGCACATATTCATATGCAACATTTAAATAAGTTAATTTCTAAGGATCTTGTGATTGGTTTACCTAAACTGAAATTTGAGAAAGACAAATTATGCACCGCATGTCAAAAAGGTAAACAAACAAAATCTTCATTTTCATCCAAAAGCATAATTTCAACATCAAAACCTTTAGAACTTATGCATATGGACTTGTTTGGTCCATCTAGAATTAAAAGTTTTGGTGGAAATTACTATGCTCTTGTAATTGTTGATGATTACACTAGATTCACTTGGACCTTCTTCTTAACTTTGAAAAGTGAAGCTTTCAAAGCCTTTAAATCTTTTGCTAAACGTATTCAAAATTTAAAAGATTTGAAAATTAAAACATTGAGAAGTGATCACTGTGGTGAATTTGAAAATGAATCTTTTGAAAATTTTGTGAAGAACAATGCATTGCACATAACTTTTCTCCACCTAGAACTCCTCAACAAAATGGTGTTGTTGAAAGGAAAAATAGATCATTAGAAGAATTAGCTAGAACCCTTATGAATGAATCTAATGTGCCAAAATATTTTTGGGCTGATGTAGTCAGTACTGCTTGTTATGTGTTAAATAGGATGCTTATTAGGCCAATTCTAAAATTAACTCCATATGAACTGTTGAATGGTAGAAAACCAAATGTATCTCATTTGAAAATATTTGGATGCAAATGTTTTGTCTTAAATAATGGTAAAAATAATCTTGGAAAATTTGATGCAAAATCTGATGAAGCAATTTTCCTAGGATACTCTTTGACTAGCAAAGCATATAGAGTATTCAATAGAAGAACCTTGATAATTGAAGAATCAATGCATGTTTTCTTTGATGAAATTGTGGACCTTGAGGTAAACCCTCTTGAGTCAAATAAACCAATTGCAGGAGATGAGGATTATTTTAGGGAAGCTCTTGAAGAGATGTACCTAAACGAGAACTATCCTCCGGAACTTCAAAAAACACCTCAAGTTGTTGATCCTAAAAGTTATCAACAACCAAGAGGACTATCTTTGGACAACATCATATGAGAGATATCAAAAGGGGTAACTACTAGACACAATCTTAATAATTTCTGTTTAACTATAGCTTTTGTGTCTCAGATAGAACCCAAGAACATTAAGGAGGCTCTTCAAGATGATAAGTGGTGCGTTGCTATGCAAGAAGAGCTAAACCAATTTGAAAGGAATGAAGTCTGGGAACTTATTCCAAAGCAAGATAATTATCAAGTCATAGGAACCAAATGGGTTTTTAGGAACAAGCTTGATGAGGATGGAAACATCACAAAGAACAAAGCAAGGCTAGTTGCAAAGGGCTAATGTCAAGAGGAAGGTATAGATTATGATGAAACATATGCACCAGTGGCCAGGTTAGAAGCATTTAGATTATTACTTGCATATGCATCTTTGATGAAATTTAAATTATATCAAATGGATGTGAAAAGTGCGTTTTTGAATGGTTTTATAAAAGAAGAGGTATATGTTAGTCAACCTCCTGGCTTTGAGGATTTCAAATATCCTGATCATATTTATAAGTTAAAAAAGGCTTTGTATGGTCCTAAACAGGCACCTAGGTCTTGGTATGAAAGACTTAGTACCTTTCTAATTGATAATAACTTTTCTAGAGGCAAGGTTGATTCAACTTTATTTATAAAGAAAGTAGGAAAACACATCCTGATTGTGCAATTTTATGTAGATGATATTATATTTGGGTCAACTGATGACTCTTTGTGTGAAGAATTTGCAAAAATAATGCAAGGTGATTTTGAGATGTCTATGATGGGTGAGCTGAATTTCTTTTTAGGACTACAAATAAAGCAAATGAATGGAGGTACTTTTATCTCTCAAACAAAATATTGTAGGGAAATTCTTAAAAAATTTGGCATGGATACTTGCAAAGAAGCAAGTACACCTATGACAACTTCTTGCTATTTAGATAAGGATGAATCTGGAAAAAAAGTAAATGAAACTATGTTTAGAGGTATGATAGGATCTTTGTTGTACCTAACTGCTAGTAGGCCAGATATTATGCAAAGTGTATGCGTATGTGCTGGGTATCAAGCCAATCCTAAAGAATCTCATTTGTCTACTGTCAAGAGAATCTTAAAATACCTTAAAGGAACTACTTCTTTTGGACTTTGGTATCCCTCTGATGCTTCACCTAGTCTAATAGGTTATTCTGATGCAGATTATGGTGGTTGTAAAATTGATAGGAAAAGTACTAGTGGAACCTGTCATTTTCTGGGCTGTTCTTTGGTGTCCTGGCACTCAAAGAAACAAGCATGTGTAGCCTTGTCTACCACTGAAGCTGAATACATTGCTGCTGGCAATTGTTGTGCCCAAATTCTGTGGATGAAACAGCAATTGGAAGACTTTGATATTTTCCTTGATAATATTCCATTAAAATGTGATAATACTAGTGCTATCAATCTGACTAAGAACCCCACAATGCACTCAAGAACTAAACACATTGAGATTAGACATCATTTCTTAAGAGATCATATTCAAAAGGGGGATTGTCAAATTGAATATGTTGATACCTTACATCAATTAGCTGATATTTTCACCAAAGCACTACCTAAGGATAGATTTTTTGAGCTTAGAAGAGAGTTAGGAGTGTTAAATTAACGCTTCATAATCGATTATCAAAAGGATATAATCGATTATTCAAACTTGAAACTCAAATCTGAGAAATTTTTGAACAGATAATCGATTATCATCAAGCATAATCGATTATCATGCAATTTCTGGGCAGTGACTTTTGAGCAGATAATCGATTATCTCGAGCCATAATCGATTATCACGCTGATAGGTTCAAAAATAGAGTCGTTGGAGCGTCCCTTAACGGCTATAAACGGCCATAAACGGCTAGTTTTTCCATTTTTCCTATAAAAAGCCTCCCATAATCGATTGTTAGTCACTCTTTTACACCCTTACTCTGCTAAAATCAAATCTAGAGCTAAGATTCTCTCCATTTATCCTCATTTTCTCAAAGTCTCTCTACCTCAAATCTTTTCATGGTGGATTCAAGAAGACATCGCCGCAGAGCTGCTGGCGCATCCTCTTCCTCTCAACCACGTCCTGCAACCATCGATGGTTGGATTTCAGATCAAGGAAAACATGCAGACTATGTTAATTCCTGGCAAGAGAGAAGAATCATGGTGGTAAAGTATATTCGCCTTAATTTTTTTTCGTTTCTATGGATTTCAATTTCCAGATCTGTTTGCTGGTCAAGGACTCACGAATCTGGTGGAGCAAAAAGGTTGCATTTATCCCGATCTCATAAGAGTCTTCTACTTCAACTTGAGATATAGAGATGGGATTATATCCACTAAAGTTAAGGGTGTCCGCATAATTTTAGATGATGATGTATGGATAAATGTTGCCCAACTTACCATCTGGGATGATGCTGTAAAAGTCCATCTAGGACTTGAAGATTTCAATAGGTTGATGACTTTCCAATCCTTCTTGCATCATCCTGAACAACAGACAAATCGAAGGCAATTGCTAGTTCGGGGTTTCAAGGTTGAAGAACGAATGATTCACTACTTGATCGTCTGGATACTGTTTCCTAGAGCAACCAACCATGCTCAATGCTCTGAGTAGGATCTGCTTCTTCTGTATGGGATTTTAAATCACATACACATCGATTGGCCTGCTCTCATTGCTGACACAATGGTAAAAGCCAAGAAATCTCATTCTTATCAATTTCCCTATGCTCTTCTTATTTCTAGGATTTTGGAGTACAAAGGTGTAAATGTTGAAGGAGAACTTGTCCAAGCCATTCAAGCTGTTGGCTCGGAAATTGGAGATACTACCTTTCGTCAGATGGGATTCATTACCAGAGGAAGAGTTCTCATCCATAAAGATGATGACCATCCTGATGAAGATGGAGATGATGACATCGATACTCATATGGCAGAACCAGTTAGTGCTGCTGCTCCTTCTGATGTTGGTCCTTCTACCATGCCCTCATCCTCCACGCTATCTATGGAAGAACATTTTGCTAGATTATCTAAGCAATTGGAGGATATGAGTCTAGCACAAAGAACACACTTTGAGGAGATTTATGAGTGGCAGCAATCTATTGATGAGTATATGGTTGATCAATTTCTTGATCTTGATGTTCATCTATCTAACATCGAGAATCACCTTCACATTCAACCTCCCGAGAGATCTCCAAGTCCTAAATTCTAGAAATAGGATTTTATGTTTGTATGCTTTGTTGATTGGCTATTGTTCTTTCATCTATGATAAATTTTTGTCCTTTATGTTTCTTATTATGATGTAATCCTTCTTTTCATCAATGAAAATGATCTCTTCATTATATGCATACCTTGTTTAATTGAGGGGGACATCTTATTTAGGGGGAGTTCTTTATATTAATCTTTTTGCTTATGATCAAAAAGGGGGAGAAGAATAATATAAGGGGAGAAGTAAAAATTGATACAGGTATTGCTAACTAGTTTGTTGTTTGTTAGCTTGTATGTCCTGCAGGATAGTCAAAGTTGCTTTTAAAAATTGAATTTTTAATCATCATCAAAAAGGGGGAGATTGTTACCAATAAGGAGTATTGGTAAATCTTGAAGACAATTGTTTTGATGATGCTGCAAGAAGTTTTACTTGAAGAAGATATTAGAATTATTTAAAAGAACTTTGTGGAATTTAAATGTAGTAGGAATGTCTTTAAATTATGTAAAACTTGTATTATTTTAGAAAATGTTCTGAAATAATCGATTATGTGAAGCAATAATCGATTATCATGAGTATGACTGAGATAATCAATTATCACTTCAAATAATGGATTATCACAAGTCTGTTTTTGAAAAGTTTTTTTGAAAAATCCATAACGGACTTGGATAATCGATTATCACTTACAATAATCGATTATTACTGGCAGTTGGGACTTGACCTTTGGTATTCATAGCAGCTGGCTATATATTGGGTTTCTGTGAAGTTCAGGAGTAATGTTTTTGAACAGAAGCTTAGCAGAATATTGTTTGTCAGAGTAAGTTCTCAGAAGCTATAGTTCAAAGTTCCCTTGCTTGGTCTCGTGAACAGGAGAGGCTCGCGTTTCGTGTGTCGATAGTCGGAGCAAGCTCTCTTCGAGTTAGCAAGGTGCTCTGCCTGGTCTCGTGAATAGGAGAAGCTCGCGAATCGTTGGTCGATTTCCGGAGCGGTTCTTTTCGAGTTGGCATAGTGTTCTTCTTCCTGTTCGTTCGTCGAAGGAAGGTTTATTTATCTATTTTTTTATTCACTATTATTGTGATTTGTGAAACATCTTTTTAGTGGAACTATTAATCACTTCTTATAGTGATTAACGACTGGACATAGATTCTGTTGAATCGAACCAGTATAAAAATACTTGTGTGATTTTTCTTATTCCTACACTCATTACGTTTTAACGCATATCAACTGTTCGATAAATTTTGTGAAAGAAAATTAATTTTCTAAAACGGACCATTTTAATTTAAATAGTGACCGAACACGCTTTCCGCTTACTTTAAGTTTTATTCCGCTGCGCTTTACTCTTAAAACCATACCATTCCTAGTACCAACAGTTTTGTGCTTGTAGTTTGGTATATGCTTTATTGCCTAATTGGTGTTTGAATTTCGCTTAGTTAATTGCACTGTAGGTGCAGAATTGATTAGACTTGTGAAATGTGTTTGCTTAATTCAAGTTTTTGAAGAACAAATTAACCTTCGCTTAGTTGGTTAATTCGTGTTGGAGAGTAGTGTTTAATTGTTGTTAATCAAGGATAGGAAGCATTGCAATTGATCAAGATGCCAACTTGTTGTTAATCTATGTTGAATTTGTGTTTAAATCAGTTCATCTTTATTTACACAAATATGTTCAAAACCCCCCACCAACTGTTTGATCTAATGATTGAACCAATTGTTGGTCCTTGAGAGACAACTTAGGAGTCACTTCCTATTATTATATTGTACTTAATTGCATATTAATTTAATTCGGGTACGACCTGAATCATAGGGATACTGAAAGTCCATGAGCTCGAGCTTCTTCAAGATGGCTCCATCAAGAAGGGGAAAAACTTCGTGCTCAAAGCCATCAAGAAGACACCCACCAAGGCTCTCAAAACGGATGAATCCTCCGAGGAGTTAGATGATGATGAACATGACTCCATGGACGAAAATGAACAAAATGAGCTTTTATTCATCACAAGAAAGCTCAAAACATTATGGAGAAAAAGAAAAGTCACGATGATCAAGACCAAACATCTCGGATCTGGTTCCAAGAACATCTCAAGAGAAAGACGACCAAAAGATACAATTGTCTGTTACAAGTGCAATAAAGCTAGACATTTCTAATCAGAATGTCCTGAGCTCGAAAAGTTGAAGAAGAAGTAAGTAGGGCCCAAATATGAAAAGAAAAAGATGTTGATGAGCACTTGGGAAGACCTGGACACATCTAACGAAGATGAAGATGCCAAAATATGCTTGGTCGTAGGAAATGCTGGGAGTACATCAGATGACTCTGATGACAAGGTAAACATTTATAATCTACACTTAGTAAGAAATGCATATTATGAACTACTGTCATTATTGGAAGTCCGAACAAACGAGTAAGGACAAGATCATATCAAAATCCGCAAACCATTGCTATAATCTCCTAGATTGAGCCATCTAACATCAATCAGGCTCTAGAAGACAATTCTTGGATTGAAGCTATGAAAGAAGAACTTGATCAATTCAAGAAAAATGAAGTATGGTAACTAGTTGGATTGTTGATGAATCATTATTTTGTACTATTCACTTAGCTTTTCACGCCCAATTTAATTAGTGAATTGTGTTTAACTCTTCATTTTTGTCTCATTTTTTGCTATTTGGGCTTAATTTGACCAGTAATTCTTATTTTAATTAATTTGAATTATTTGAGCTTAATTTTTCTCATTATTAATTTCAGGGCAAATTTTGGAATCATATTTTAGGACAACAAGAGTGTTGCCCAAATCATCTATCATTTTCGACATAATCATTTGTTTTTATTTTCAATTGTAATTTTGTTATAATGTAATATAGGACCAAATTTTAGATTTTAAGCTCTTATGGGTCAGACTTCGTGCAAGGCCCAAAAAGAGGGGATGACCATGGACCTAGGGTAAAGTACCCAAGGGGGAAAAATGCTCTTATACTCTCTTCCATTCAGCTTGGACGTTTTCAGCTCCCCCTTTTTGGGGTTTTAGGTTTTGCTCTCATTTTCCTTTCATTTAGTGAATCATTTTCGTTTTACTTTCTAAATATTGTTCAAGTTTCGCATTCACTATCTTGCTTCATTTTCCTATTTAATCTTTATTGCAGTTTACTTTCCTTTACCTCAGCTCATTATGTTTTTTCTCATTTCGTTTCTATATGCATTTGCGTTTTCTATTTTGATTGCAGTTACATTTTTCCATTCTGTTTTCCAATTTCTTTTAGTAGTTGCATTCCAATTTCGTAGTCTGCATTTAGTTCTAGATTTCATGACGTTTTATATTTTGTTTTGCTTTGAATTAGTTTTAGTGGTAGCTTAAATCTGTTTGGTTGGTCATTAGTGACATTACAAAATTTCCATTAGATTTCTGCACTATGATTGATATTCCTTTGTTCATACCTTGCATTTTATTGAATCTATTTTGTGCTTGCAATTAGGTACATGCTTAGTTGCCTAATTGGTGTTTAATCTTTGCTTAATTGATTAATCTGTATGGTGCATAATCGATTAAATAGGTGCATTACGTTTGCTTAATTCGCTTTTATGAAAACTGGATTGATCTTTGCTTAGCTGGTTAATTCATGTTATATTAGGGGTGAGAGGAGAAGATATTTATTGCTATTAAAGGATTGGACGCATCGCAATTGAGCTAGTGACCAACCATTTTTAATTAGTGTTTAAATTTGAGTTTGAGTCAGTTAATTTTAGTTCACACAATTTGTCCAAAACCCCCCACCTACTACGTGTTTGATGTTATGATAGAACCAAAGATTGGTCCTTGAGAAACGACCTAGGAGTCATTTCCTAGTATACTACACTTTAATTGCATATTAATTTGATTCGGGTACGACCTCAATTAGTTACCTAAAGGAAAACATGTAGTCGGAGCTAAATGGATCTATCACAACAAGTTAAATGAACATGGAAATGTCATCAGAAACAAAGCCAAAGTAGTTGTGAAAGGCTATTCTCAACAGGAAGGATGGAAGCCATTCGCATACTCTTATCATTCGCGGATTTCAAAAAAATCAAGCTTTATCAGAATGATGTCAAGAGTGCATTCTTAAAGACAACATTAAGGAAGAAGTGTACGTAGAGCAACCCCTAGGGTTTGATGACAAAGCTAATCCTACACACGTCTTCAGACTTAACAAAGCCTTATATGGACTAAAACAAGCTCCCAAAGCTTTGTATCAAAGGTTAAGTCTCTTCCTTATAAGTAATGGTTTCACAAGAGGTCAAGTAGACACCACGCTCTTCAGGAAGAATGTCAATCAAAGCTTCATAGTCATTCAAATATATGTTGATGACATTATATTTGGTGCTATTGATCAAAAGTTATGCCAAGTCTTCTCGAAAATGAAGCAAGAAGAATTCGAGATAAGTATGATGGGCAAGCTAAAAAATTTTCTTGGACTACAAATCAAGAAGGAAGACGACGCAATTTATAAACATCAAACAAAGTATATAAAGGAGCTACTCAAAAAGTTCAAAATGGATGACGCTAAGGAGATAAAGTCTCCAATGCATCCAACAACTAGCCTAGGGCTGAATGAAAGCTCAACAAAAGTGGACAACACCCTTTATCGTCAAATGATAGGGTCACTTTTGTGTCTCACAGTGTCTAGACCTAACATTATGTTCAGTGTTTGTCTTTGTGCAAGATTTCAATTTGATTCCAAAGAAACCCATCTTGATGTTAATTTTGTTGGAGACAAAGTTGAGTGAAAAAGTAGAAAATTGAGGCTGCCACTCCGTTGGAGGAAATCTAGTATCATGGCTGAGCAAGAAGCAGAACACAATCGCACTATCAACTGTTGAAGCTGAATATGTTTTGGCTGCACATTACTGCTCTCAATTATTATGGATCAGGAATCAACTCGAAGACTACAGTCACAATCAAGGTACGATTCCTATCTTCTGTGATAATAATGCTGCAATTAATTTGTCTAACAATCCAAAATTGCATTCATGCACTAAGCATATTGAGGTCAAGAATCACTTCGTACATGATCATGTTAACAAGGGTATTGTGGACGTAAAATATGTAAACACAGAAGATCAGCTTGTTGACATCTTCACTAAGCCATTAGTTGAAGATAAACTTAACCGTCTAATAACCCTTATTGGTATAAGAAACATTGAATGAATCCTGGATTCAAATATGTAAAGTGTGTCATATAGGGTTCATAGAAGAGTCTAGACAGTTAATCGACTAGGACAGATAGTCCAAAAGATGTCATTCTATTGCATCGTCTAAGACAAATCGTCTATAAGTCAAGTTGCATTCATACATTAGGTGTGTCTTCGTACTGATTCCATCTCTAGAAGTTGTCTAGGATTTCCTAAGCCTAAACCCTCTCCTATCAACCAAATCTTCTAGGTGACAATTAAGCCACCCTCCTACCTGTCTAATCCCTCTCTCTCTCCTCTCTTCAAAATTCTCCAAACCTTTTCATTTTCCACTCTTATTTGCTGTTGACTAACACCCCTCACAAAATCCTATCGGTATTCAAAGAGATATAGATCTCTTTAGAATCTTTCGGTAAAAACCTCATTAAATGGACGAGAATAATCAATCACCCATTACTAGCTCTTTCCTCTACTTAAACACGTTTCTCTTCTCATGTTCTCAACACATTATCTTTAACCCTAATTCCTATCTCATTGTCATGCTCTCTCCAACTCCTGAGTCACCCAATCTTCAATATTCTAAGCCAATGAAACTTTGTTCCAAACCTCTTGACCATCATAGTCATCTCATCCGCTCACTGAAACATGATGTACATGATAATCCAACCTCCTCTCCTACTCCTATTCTCAGAACTAACTTACCTTTCGCACGTAGTTCTTCCACCATACCTCCACCATCTCCTAACTGAATCCACCTCCCAACATTGTCATTTCCATCCTCTTACTATTTGTCACCTTCCTTCCACTTTCTCTTACCTTGAAGTGCATCCTAGTCAAATGTACTTGCTTCTCCTTCCTTCCCTTCTGTTTGATGGAGTCTTACCTTTTCCTTTTTTTTCTCCATCTCTTGTCGGGCTATGATGTCCTTTCTCTTTTGCCTCCCTTTTGATTTTTATCAAATAAGGGGAAGAATAGAGAAGGAGTAGACGCTTCAACATTAAGGAACATGTAATCATGGGGAATACACCAGAAATTAGGATAATATAAAATCAGGGGGAGTTTATCCATATTCTTAGAGTTCATCTTAGGAGTCCATATTTATATTCTTGTAATATGTTTGTGAGTGTTCGTTTGTAATAAAGTGTTTATTTATTGCTTTTTTATTTATCGTGTCACTTCTTTTAAGTTTATCTTATTTATCTTATATGTTTATCTGTGTCTATACTATATTCTTTAGACTATCTTCATTAAGAGCATGCAAAAGATAAAAACAGAAAATATAAAACACACAAGACTTAAAAGACTTAAGAAGATGAACTAAATGTTTGAATACATCGTTTAAATGTGTATTTGTTAAACATAAAAAAGGGAGAGATTGTTAAAGACAAAATCATGTATATGAATAAACGATCTTATGTTTTGAAGTTTGATCAAATAACATTAAAACGAGTTAAAAGAGCAAAAAGTAATCAAGGATAAAAAATGTAGAGCCAAAAACCCCAAACAGATAAAACTATAACCTGAACCCAATCTTAGAAAACATAAGAAAACACTTAGGTCCTAGGAATTAGAAAAACATCTAGGCTAGAACAACCAGACACTTGAGTAGACGATGTCTTGTCTAAAAGTGTCTGAGAGTGAACTGAGCTAGACGCTTATTGTTTAAGATACCTGAACTAGGTATTTCACTTCTCCCGAAAAATGAAAACAAGTCAAGACAAGGTCATCGATTAAAACAACTAAAAGACTTGATTGAAATATATAAGAAAGCCTTAGAAAGTTGAATGCTATCAAGTGTTTACTTATATTCAAAGGATACATACATTGGATGAGTCTGTCCGTATACTAATTAAATGAGTATAACAAAACATATTAGATGATTCATTTCATACATTGATTAGATGAGTATAAGAATACACATTAGGCAAATATGTCAATATATTGATCAAATAAGTCTTGTAACACATATTAGATGAGTTTATCTATATTGATTAGACGAATCTAGCAATATACATTACACGAGTTTGTTCATATACATATTAGATGAGTATATTAATACATGTTAGACGACTCTATTATTCTCTTATTAGCTAGTCTTACAATATATAAACAAGTTTATCCATATACTGATTAAACAAGTTTAATAATACATATTAGAAGAATGTGTCAATATACTGATTAGACGAGTCTAACAACACGTATTAGACAAATTTATTAATGCACTAAATCTACCATTACACATTAAACCAATTTGCTAATATATTAATATGTAGTTTTGAAGAGTTTATTTTACATATTTTTAATATCATTTATATTTTTATAAAATCTACTCTGTTTTTACATTTTATATTTTTATAAAACCTACTATTTATACTTTTATAATATGTTGACTTTTCAAACCTATAAATCATTTTTCAGCTTCCTAATATTTAAAACTTAAATATAAACTTCTAAAAAATTATTATTTCTTTCATCAACCTATAAATATATTTTAATAGATATAAAAACAAAACACCAATAACGAGTTTACAACTAATTTTATATTAAAACATTACTTAATTATTAAAATTATTTTAAAAATAATTTTAAACCCAATAATTTATTTTTTCATTAGATTTCACGGTTATTACAAAATTAAAATTCAGATGATGAATTCATACAGAGATTATTTTTATTCAAAGCAGCACGTTTTTAAAAAATCTATTTTGCAGTTAGCATTTGACTTTGACACCGTCTCTATCCGCGTCCAGGCAAGTCAAACCGTCTATCTGACGTGGCATTGACGGCTTCTTATCCGCCACGTGTTCCCGCCAAACTCCTATAACAACTCCCAATAAAACAACATCCATTTTCTAATCCCCATCCTCTCCTCCACAAAACGATGCCGTATTGCGACGTCGGAACGCTCCCATCCTCCCCCGTCGCCGACTCGCAGCTCAACAATGACATCAAAATATTCTACAGAACTTACGGTGGCGGTCCGACCAAAGTACTCCTTATCATAGGTTCTTCATCATCGCTCCGTTTTGATATTTTGATTTTTTTTTTATTTCATCTGCTTTATAAATTTGCTGATTTTATGGAGATTGAACGAACTGTCAGGGTTGGCTGCGACGCACGACGCGTGGGGCCCACAGATCAAAGCCCTGACAGGAACCACCGTCCCGAATGACGACGACGACGTCGTTTGGAATGGAGAAGAAGGCAATGGCGGCATCCATGTATGCGCGTTTGACAATCGCGGGGTGGGTCGCAGCTCCGTGCCTGTGGAAAAATCTGAATACTCGTGAGTTGTTATATTGAAGCAACTCTGCGGTTTGCGATATTCTGCTTCTTCTTTCGGAAATATTAATAAGATTATTATCGGCGAGTTTTATTAACTCGTGGTGTGGTGGTTGTTGGGTGCAGAACCAAGATCATGGCGAAGGATGCAATTGCTTTGTTAGATCATCTGGGTTGGAAAAAAGCCCATATTTTTGGGCACTCCATGGGTGCGTGCCTAGTCTTTTCTTTTTATACCTGACTTCTTATACAAGGGCGTGAGGGGGAAATAAACAAGAAAATAAAATGAATTGAGGTTTTTTAAGTTATGCATATTTGTCAGATTAAACTTTTAGAGAAGTTGGACTGCAGAGCTTTTATAAAAGTTAAAATTTCGCTAGTTAGATTTTAATGTATGAGAAAAACTTAGTTCATTTTATCTTTTTCTTTTCTCCTTTAAGGACTTATCCAGAAGTTATTCAAACTTGGCCTCTATGTAGGTTTGTGTAATTTAACTGCCTTTCACTTCGTAAACAGGAGCTATGATAGCTAATAAAGTAGCAGCAATGTTTCCTGATAGAGTACTTTCCTTGGCGTTGCTCAATGTGACAGGAGGAGGTTTTCAATGCTTTCCAAAGGTATTTAATTTTTCTTATGATCTTTCCGAAACCTCCAATTAGTGGAGGAAGAAACTCTTCCTTTACTGTTTTCATAGATGGGATTGAATTTCAGAGAACATTGAACTGCTATATAAATTAAGTTGGTTGGTTGGTAAACATCCCCTGATCTCTCATCGTCATGTTGCATTGATTGATGACTTTATCTTCAATATCTGGTATTTATCTCTTGTCTTCTTTAACAATTGAAACGAAAGAGCTGTTGAACTACATAATAAATTCCCATGGGGTTGACTCTGGTTAAAAGAAAAAGGGAAAAGAAAACAATATATACTTTGACTATAAGAAAAGGAAATGGTAATTCTCATACTTCAGATGCAGCTATTTGAAATTGGCCATCAAGATATTTCACATACCTTAAATATAGGAAAGATATATGTATGTGCAGTGACACATACCATTGTTTTGGCTGGTTTAAATTTTAGGCACCATACCTCAATCCCTACGAGGTGGCTTACTCATTTAATGTTTTGCAGTTGGACCGACAAACGTTCTCTGTTGCTTATCGTTTCGTGAAAGCTAAGACTCCTGAACAAAGGGCTGCTGTTGACTTGGACACCCATTATTCACAAGTAATAACCTTTTCTTGCTTTTGTTCATTATATTTTGTTAATGAATAACAAGTTGTCTTCCTAACCTTTGTGCCCACTTTTTAATTCCTTTGATTCCACAAAGTGCACTGAGCCATAACTATAACAGAACTAAGTGTGGATAAAAAAGTTGAACCTCTAAATATGTAATCATATCAAAGAGTGTTGCTGTTATCATGAATATTAACATTGAGACGAAGGTTGTGTAGTTGTTTTCTTGAAACAACTCTGATCTACAGTTACTTATATCTTAAGAGAGTTTATTCATTTTTTTCCTTGGGGTCTTAAAGAATAATTTATGTTTGTCTCGCAGGAGTATCTTGAGGAATATGTTGGAACAGATAAGAGGAGAGCCATCTTATATCAGGTACAGTATACCAAGTAAGCTTATCTTAATTAAGTAGACATTAAGTCTACTTGGAGTTTATTACTTTGTGTTGTAGCTATGTGTTAGTTAAACAGAAGCACACAATACAAATTTACTAAGATGAGTGAAACATACAGAGGTGGTGATAGGTTTAGTGGCAATGTTTATGTTAGAAGAAATATAGGAGGTAGGTAGTTATTAATCTCAACCAAGGGGGGGTGAATTGGTTTTCCTCTTTCAAAAATTGTTCTTTTAAAAGTTTTTTGAAATCTTTGAAGTTTTCTTGGAATGCAATCGAACAAGTATATGAACAATGTAAAAGAGAAGGGATAGAGATTAACACAGATGTTTTTGGCCAATGCCTATGTCCAGTCTTCCTTCAATCAACCTGAGATGAAGGCAACTACTATATTGGTAGAGCTTTTAAGAGCAAGACATACAGAGAACAACCCTGTCAAATGTACTCTCCTTTCTCAACTCAATATCAACTATAGCAACCCAGAAAGATCACTCACTTTCTGTCACCCCTTAGAGCAATCCCAACTCTAAGTAATAGAACTCCACAAAGTCCTCTTCTTGGTGCGAAGCAACAGGGACACAATCAAACAGATTGCAGATGAACACTGATCTGAAAGAGTACACCTCAATGTGCAGAATGATCAACTATATTAAAACACTTCAGTCTTGCAAGAATCTTTAAGGATTTCTTTACAATGTAACAATCTTCGATTCTTCAAGAAATCAGGACGCTCCTACAATTAATCTCAACAATCAAGTTAGTTATGAAAGATTAGAATCATAAAGTTGGTGAAGAACAGAGAGCAATGCGTCTATTTATAGGTTTTTCAACTCTGATGCATTTTAATCGATTAGGCATTTAAAGTAATCTGTTAAGCTTTTCCTTCTGCTTTAACAGTTTTACATCTGCACAGGATTTAACAGATTAAATGTGCATACAATCAATTAAACATATCATACAAGCCACAACATTTAAAATATGATCGTTATTAACAGTTATGGCTTTGAAAGAAAAAGGTTTTCATATAAAACGTATTTTAACCGATTAGGAAAATAATGTAATCGGTTCAGTTCCATACTTAAGCAATTTTGAAAACTTTTTCCATTCAAGAGAACTCAATGCACTCAACAAACATGTACTAGCATAGCAACGAGTTTTAATCGATTATACAATTAATGTAATCGGTTAAAATATAGTTGTTTTGCCCTTGATAAGCAAATGCTGATGTCTGATGAAATTTAACAGATTATGCAAACAGTGTAATCAATTATTTCATGTAGATATACAATGTGTAATGTGTTGCAACCAATGATTCATTTTCAATCAATGAATACATATACCATTTAGTTCAAGCACAAATACAGATATAATCAAGCAATTGTTTTGTCATTTAGTTGTGAAAGAAACTATAAAAACATTTCTTTTGTCATCATAAAAAACTCATATGTGACATATGGGTTGAGCTGTACATAGCTTCCCCTATCAAGACCTATCAATTTGGTATTCAGAACCACTTTCTTGGTCTTGCCGGGGTGTGGAGTATGGTGAATACATGAATGGAATCCAGATTGGATGTAGTGGAAATGATGTTGTAGGAATATTTGCGAGATAAGGCCCACCAGGAAAATCAGACTCATGATCGCTTCCAGCTGTTGGAGGACATGATTCGAGGCTTAACCAGGGTGGTCGAAATGTGGTCTTGTAGTGCTACCAAGGGTGAACCTGCTTCAGTTTCACATATTGGTCATGGGTCACGTTGGGAGGAAGAGACAAGTCTCAATTTGTCTTCTTCCAAATGGAGGAATTGGACATTCCAGTATTTGTAGGGGCAGAGGCGTATAGATGAGAGTCATCGTCTTAAACATTATTTTCAGTTGAAGGAATTAAGTGCAGAGGAGCGAATGCAGGCTGTCATTGTTGCTTTGGAAGGGAAGGTCTTAAATTGGTTTCAGTGGTGGGAATCCTGTAATCCAAATCCCACATGGGAAGCCTTCAAGGTGGTCGATGTCCACTGGTTTCAACAATGATGCTTCAAAATCCTTTTGAAATTCTGATTGGTTTGTGTCAATCGGATTTAGTGGAAGATTATATTGAGCATTTTTAATAGTATGTTGGGTTTCTAAAGGGGATTCATCAAAATTATTTGGTTGGCATTTTCTTGAATGGGTTGAAGGAGGAAATCAAGGTTGAGGTTAAGTTGTATGACCCTAGCACCCTTTTTGAGTTAATGATGAAGCCTCAAATGGTGGAAGAAAATAGTAGAGTCATCTCCAAAGATGGCTCTTTCCTAGTTCAACGCACTACTCCTGCCTCCAAACCTATTTTCGTGACTCGCAATTTTTCAAAGGATAGGGGAAACTCAACTGGCTTTACTATTTCCAGCGCTGATCGAGGGGAAAGCAGCACTTCTGCAAGCAGTTTTTGTAGTGTTCATACAGTGCATCATCCAAACCACACGCCTTTTAGAAAATTGTTACAAGAGGAATTACAAGATAAGATTAAGAAGGGCCTTTGTTTACAGTGGGATGAGAAGTTTGGTCCTAATCATGTTTGTAGAAATAAACAATTACATATGCTGCATTTGTTGGAGGAGGAATTCTCTTGGCTAGATACCTTTCCCACTCCTAATGATGCTTATGGGGAAAGAGGGGTAGAGCTAAGTCCGACATTAGACCTATCTCAATGTACTATGGCAGGACTTACAACCAGGAAGTCTTGGAAACTTTGGGGTACAATTGGTCGGGAGCAAGTCATGGTTTTGTTAGATTGTGGAGCCTCCCACAATTTTCTTTCCTCAAATCTGATTTCCAAATGTGGGTTACATCTGGTACCCACTCTTCCATATGTCATAGAGGTGGGGAATGGACATAAGGTGCAGTGTCAAGGTTTTATTGTAGATGTGCAGGGTTTGAAAATTCAACAACAATATTTTGTTTTCACATTGGGAGATGTGGATGTTATTTTGGGATTGGATTGGTTGGCTTAGCTTGGGGAGATAAGGGCTGATTTTTGTAGTTTACGATTAACAATTGGTAAGGGGCCTAAAAAGTATTATGTTAATTTCTAATTAAGTCATCCGTGTTAATCTATCTATCAATAATGTAGTGATTTCTGAATACCTATCAGGTGGTTGCTCATCTTCGTAAGTAAATAATCCAAAGAAATGTACCACCAAGACTAAAAAAGGCATATACCAGTATCAAAGCTTTACATTCCAAACCAGTAATTTATTATTTTCTAAATTCATTGAGAATTCCTAACTTGAACTGTAGGACTAGACATGTCTCAGGATTATTGTTGCAAAGTGTAATATAAGGGTATACGTGCTTGGATTGAGAATAAGATAAGGGAGGTTTTGATGCAATTACCAAAAATTAAAAGAATTTGCACCACAATGCATAGAGGTAAAAGAAAGAGAATAGAAAGACAAAGTGAACTGTGAATTTGTATTGATTATTGAGAATTTGAGAGAGTGTCAGCATTCCCCAAAATGAGTTTCCAACACAAATATTCCTAGAAACAAATAGAGTTCGATAAGCCTAAGGATGAACTTCAGAAAGAGTTTGATAAGCCTAAGGATGACCGTGACAAGAATAAGTGAATTTTTAATGAGATCACAAGACATAAGGAAAAACTCACAGATAAATACTCTCACTTTTTGTCAAATATCTGTGCTTTTTTTATGATTTGAAAATGTTTTAGTACAACTTTAGTTTCAGAGTTTTGCCTCATTTATAAGTAATAAAAGAAAAGAAAAAAATAAAATCCTTAATCACAAATAAAGTTTGTTTTGCCAACTTAACTAAATACATTTTAAACTTGTGGTTCGAAGTTCAAATCCTAACTTCAATCAATATTTTAAACAATTTGATATCCCTCCAAGCATGTTATACATGTAATCAACCTAGTGTCCTAAAATTGTTGGGCCTTCCACAATTTAGCCTACAGTAGATGAGCTACCTTATGTTGTAATGCCTTGTCTTTTCTGTGCCTTCTATAGTCATGGATCCACCTAAATCTTGAACTTGGTCTTGGTCTTAATCATTGTAATCATATCCTTGGGCTTCGATGTCCATGTCATTCCCTTGCTACCTCTTGAGAAAGATTTGTTGTCAAACCCAAATCTTTATCCTCTACAGTAAAAGGAGATAAATCAAAAACATTAAAAGTGCTACTCTCATTATACTCACATGGAAAATCAGTCTTATAGGCATTGTCATTGATCATTTTTAGCATTAAGAATGGCCTATCCCCTCTAGGTTGGATCTTGGATTTTCTTTATTAAGGGAATCATCTTCCTCATATGTATTGATATGAAACAACATGCCTAGATAGAAAAGAAAACTAAGAACTAACTAAACAAGAATAATTAGAAATGGAATTAAAAGACTAAAAATGAAAGAGAGAAAGGAAAAGAAACTTAGGAGAATGAAGTCATGCCACTTGGAAGGATCCAAGATAAGTGTCAAGGAGGATGCTACTTATTTTTCACAAGACCCAAAATTACCTAAGAGATAGATTCTATCTCAAAAACGTAATGCAATTGAATGTAGAACACTCTTTATATTCATATCTGAATGTCTGTCACAAAGGAAGCCATAGGTTGAAGAAACTGAGGGATGTGGGACTTGAAGGCCTAAAAGTCTGGACAGTAGCATCCAAAGCTGTTTTAGACCCCACATCTCTTAATTCTAAAACATCCTAAAGGTATATTATAAGCTATCTTCCTTGTCTAAATATCAAAACTACAACTAGAGAAGAGTTAACTTGCGTTATAAGCAACTAAAGGAGGACAACTTATTTATTCTTCTTCTTCTTTTAAGTTCAAGCTATGTGAAGTCCCACATTGCTTGTACTTTAAAGAGAAGAAGAATATATAAGCTTCTCTCTACAACCAAACTAATAGAAAGAAATTAGAAAGGCAAAATAAAAGCCGATGAACAACCTATGCTACTAAAGGCCAAAATTCCAGCCATAAAATCTATGCTGTCTTTTTATGCTTCTTGTCACTCTTTTAATCTTCTTCCTCATGTGTACCCATACCAAATCTCTTCTTAAAAGATCACTTTCTTGCTTCCTTTGTTGGCTTGTTTAGCATAACCTTCTATACTTTCCTCAATTTGTGCCTTGCCTTCTCATGCAACTTCTTGATATTTTCCTTTAACCTACCCATATCCAAAGGAGTCAAATGTTAAAACCATAAACAATTTCAAAATGTGACATCTAAGTAGTACTATGTACAACCCTATTATAAATAGAATCAAGTTGTGGTAAACACTTTTTCCAAGGTTTAATATTTTTTTTCTTTTTTGTAATAAGAGCTCTAAGAAAAGTAGAAATAGTTTTGTTAACCACTTCAATTTGTCCATTGGTTTGGGAATGACATGCAATTGAAAACAACAAATTGGTTTTGATCTTACTCCTACATAGTTTGCCAAAAGTGACTAAGAAATCTGTAATCCTGATCACATACAATACTCCTAAGTAAACCATGCAATTTCACCATCTCCTTGAAGAACGAATCAGCAATGTGTCATCTACCTTTTGTCATGCTGTGAAGTGAGTCATAGTAGAAAACATGTCAACCACCACAAAATTTTAGTCCTTTCCTATCTTTGACTGAGGCAAACCTAGAACAAAATTCATAGAAATCTCAATCTAAGGATGTTCAGGAACTGGTAATGGAGTAGACAAAAACCATGTGGCATAACTCTTGATATAGCCTTCTTGCATACAAGACTTATGCATGTTATGCTTCATGTGTGCCTCTCTAATAAGCTAGTCCCTAACTGAACCATTAGGTACACAAAGTCTCTTACCCCATAACAGCTACCTACATGGCGTAAACTGTCCATAAGATGGAGTATGAGAATATGTTTGATATTTATAAGAAAAGACACTATCATGCTCGCACAATTCATTAGTGCATTCAAAACCAAGAAACTTAGTTTCAAGGTTAGACAATAATGCATGGCTGCAAGAGACTACTTAAAAAATTACATTATTATTACCTTTCTTATGTCTAAAAACATATGAAAATTGTTTAAGAAATTCCACCCACTTGCCTCTTGTTCAAGTGTCCTTTTCCTTTCAAATATTTCAAAAATCACCATGAATAACAAGTTCTTTGGACAAGAGATAATAATGTAAAGTTCGCAAAACTCTAATTAAAGCATACAATTCCTTATTATATACAAAATAGTTAATAAGACCTCCATTCAGTTTATCACAAAAATATGCAATGAGATGCCCCTCTTGAATCAACACAGCCTTGATGCCTACCTGAGATGGATCACATTCAAACTCAAAGGACAAGAGCATTAGTAAACTTTTCATTCAAAGCAGTTAAAGCCTTCTCTTGTTGATCACTCAAAAGCAACATTTTTCTTTATAATTTCATTAAGCGGTGTAACCAAAAGGCTAAAATACTTAATAAGATGTGAATGCTCCTACTCACTTACATTTTTAGAGTTTGACCAATTTTGAATGGTTTTCACCTTCTTTTGATCAACATGCACTCCTTGTGAGATAATAATAAATCCAAGAAAAATAACATGGTCCATGCAGGACACACAGTTTTCCATGTTAGCATACAATTTCTCAGGTATGACTGCTTCCAAAATACAACTCAAATGCACAACATGGTCATTATAAGATTTGCTATATTATTGTTGAATATAGTGAAAACTATGTAAGCCATTAATCTCTCTTGTATTGAATATATACATAAGGTCCTCTATTTATAATAAAAAAAATATGGGTTAAGCTCAAAATACAAATAAAAATAATAACAAACTAACTAAAGATAAAAGATAAAGATAATATATCTAACACTCTCCCTCAAGATGGTGCATACAAATCATATGTACTAAGCTTGTTACAAATATAATCAATTATCAGTCCCCGTAAAGACTTAGTGAAAGTATTTGCTAACTGATCACTTGAATTAACGAACTCAATCTTGATATCTCCAAATAGAATCTTCTCTCGAACGAAATGACAGTCAATCTCAATGTTTTTGGTCCTTTCATGAAAGATTGGATTAAAACTAATATGAAGAGCAACGTCATTGTCAAATATAAGTGTCAAACAAGTTCACAAGTGGTTGAAGCCATAGCTCTATATTCTGCTTCTGCACTAGATCTTGCCACAACACTCTGTTGCGTGCTTTTCCTAGAGATCAAGTTACCACCAATGGAAACACAATATTCGGATGTAGTCCTTCTATCAGAAGGAGATCCTGCCCAATTAGCATCAAAATAACAAACCTCTCTTGTATGGTTTTTAGAACCATATAACAACCCTTTTCTAGGAGATCCTTTAATGTACTTTAATATACGAATAATTGCATTCCAATGATTTTCACATGGAGAACTAAGGAATGTGCTTACCACACTAACTGCAAAGGAAATGTCAGGATGAGTAACTGTAAGATAATTCAATTTTCCAACTAGTTTTCTATATTTCTCGGGGTTTGACATAAGCTCCCCTGTTTTGGTAGAAGTTTAGTATTGGGATCCATGGGTGTGTCCACAGATTTTGAATTCATCAACTTAGTTTCCTCCAAAATATATAATGCATACTTCCTTTGATATATAACAATATCATCATTGGATTATGCCACCTCAATACCCAAGAAATATCTAAGTTTGCCAAGATCTTTGGTCTGAAAATGGTTGCAAAGATGTTTCATCTGAGAGATGCCATAAGTGTCACTGCTTGTAAGAACAATGTCATCAACATATATTATCAAGTAGATACATCCAACACTTGATGACAGTAAAAGACTGAATGATCTGCCTCACATCGAGTCATCCCAAATTGTTGAACAAAGTTACTAAGTTTTCCAAACCAGGCCCTAGGACATTGTTTTAGGCTATATAAGGATTTGCGAAGACGACATACCAACCCAAAAGACTCTCCCTAAGGAACAAATCCTGGAGGTTTCTACATATAAAAATCTTCTTACATATAAATCAAGTTGAAAATAAGACTTATTTTATTATTCTCAATGATAAAGAATACATTCTCATACCCTTTATTTGTATTAATCTGGTTCTCCTAAAAAAAGAAATAGGAAAACTAGGAAAAATAAAATAAAATAAAAGATTATATATCTATTTCTTCTAATTAAGAAGATTTTAAAGATATTATCTCAAATTACAACAAAGTCTCGGTTAAGGAATTCATTTTTGACGTCCAGTTGATAAAGAGGTTATTGTTGAAGAGCCACCATGGCTATAAATAAATCAACAGATGTCATCTTTGCCATTGGAGGAAAAGTATTACCATTATGCAACCCAAAAATTTGTGTATAACCTTTGGCCACAGGACGAGCTTTGAGGCGATAAATAGTTCCATCAAGACTAACTTTTATAGAAAAAGCCCACTTGCAACCAACAATAGATCTTCTAGACGGTAATGGGACAAACACCTAAGTTCCACTATTCTAAAGAGCACTTAGTTCATCTAGCATAGCCTAATGCCAACCAGGATGGGCTAAGGCATCAATAACAAATTTTGGGATGGTCACAGAAGAAATAGACGAAAGGAAGGTATAAAAAGGTGAAGAAAGTCCATGATAACTTAAAGTAATATAATGTGGAGAGAGATTACTTGTAGAACATATACCTTTTCGGAGGGCAATTGGAAGGGTAGACTTAGTTATCAGAGTCGAAGGAGACAAGGTAGTTGGCACTTGAATTTACCCTTGTGCTTGGTACTTATCACAACCCCTCATGCAAGGTCTATCTCACCCTTCAATGTTCTTGACACAATTTAAAAATGTAGAAAAGAGTAAATGATGACTCAATTGGAATATATTTGAATTTTTAATATTGCTAAACAAAAAATCAGAAGGATACAACTATCCCACTACCCAGAGCAAAGCTCCTAAGAGAAACCGAAAATGGCTCCCTCTCCAACTAAGCATCATAATAAATGCCTCCCCAAAACCTACCTCCCTGATTCTTTTAAACAACCAATACCCCTTTCTTTCTCTTTTAACTAACCTATTCCTCCCTAGTGTGCCACGTCACCCTTCCTAGTCTTTTTCCTCTCATATAATTTGCCTCACCTATTCTTACCCTTCTCATCTTGGATCAAGGGTTTAACCCAATTGTAATATCCCATTTTAATAGTGTAAAACTATTAAAATAAAATGTACATACATGATAACTTCCAAGGAACATGAGACTAATAGAGTAGAAGATTCTACCCTTGAAGAGCATAAACTATCTATCATATTGCTTCTCTCTCAACCAACTGTTGAATCAACTAAAAAGATGTTCTCTTTCTAAGCTCACACCAGTTAAGGTGATCATTGCAAAGGAGAAAACAACACACAGACAGATAAAACACAAAAGCAAGGGTGAGCTAGTGATACAAAACATTTCATAATATAATTAAGTATTTTAAACATTCCACACATGATACATATAACACAATTTAACCAACCAAACACTTTACACATGACCACACTTTACCAGGACTATCCAGACTTAGAATGAATGTCGGACTATGGCAGGTTGTGCACTTGTGGTGGCTTCTACTGCTTTGCAAAGCCATTGCCAATGGGTTTCACCCTACCACACTCACAAGGTTAGTTTATTCCACGCCTTGAATCATACTAGAAGCACCCAAGACTAAGACCTCTTACTATTCTCACCACTTGTGTCAATCTTCTCTACTTGAATCCACCACTGAGAAGTTCCTCTTTGGAACTCCCTTCCATACCTTTGAAACCATTGAGATCACTTCACATTCACATAATACACCAATACATGAGACTACTGATCATACATTAGAAATAGAAACACCCATACAAGTCATCAGAAATGACATAATAACACAATTTCTTCATGGCATCTTGATAGTCACATTTAGATAAGGAAAACAACTTTGAAATCCTCACCAACAGCTCCGGAAGGGTCCAAAACACGATCTAAAGAACATTAAAAATGGACATTCAGAGCCTTGAGTTTGAGATCCCGAAATTGAAAAAAATTAAAATCTGGCTGAGTGGTGCTACGCACCCCAAAAAGGGGCGCCCGGGCGCCAGACCCCTGGAATAGAGCGCTCAGGGGGCACTCAAGCGAGTTCTTCTCGCAAAAATGACACCTAAGGGCCCTTGGAGGGCGCTCAGTGCTACACCAGGTTCCAAAATTCACCTATTTTGAATTTGGTGACCCTCTACACAAGTTTAAATGATTCCTAAACACTCTTAGGTGCTGAGAAACATCTAAAAACAAACTTCTAACTTGAATTGACCATTCCAAACCTAAATTGACCTATGAAAACCCAAATTCACTCTTATAAGCTACCCAAACTCAAATCTACACTTTCGAGTACCCATATCAGTTTCCCAACTGTGTAACCAGGTCCAAATACACTTGTTAGTACATTCCAACACCTCAGATTGCTCACAGTAACTCTACTCTAAATTTCCAACCCCCAAAATAAACCAAGAACCAATCTATGAAGCAATTCTCACCTTTATGACAGACTTTTACTGATTTGAATATCTATACAATTTTTAATTTGTACCATAACCTGTTCCAAACTCTCCAAAACAGTTTAACCTCCTTACTTCAAAATCTTACTACTCAAAACTCCATTTTCACACTAAAAACACCCTAAACTTCAAATATGCACTACCTCTTTATGATAGATCAGATTTTAATCACATTATACCTCCAACAAGTCTTAATTTACCTCATGATAGCACCTCAATAACAGTTTCCTCACATCAGCCCCAAATTCTCAAACTCACACCTTCAAACAACCACACCCCCCCCCCCTTTTTAGGCTTAAAACTCAATTATTTAACCAACCCTCACTCCAACCACTTGAATTCAGTTTTCAAACTGTAAAACAACATTATCATACACAATCATGACAGCATAGAACATCAATTTCAGACCATTCCAATTATACACACATCATACTATCAAATATCAATATTTAAACATACAGAATTTTACACTACTATCGCAAACCCATTCAATTCATCATATTATTCTCATGAATACTAATTTAGCACAACAAATATAACCTAAACAAGTTCTAGCTTCCCTTACCTCACAAGAAATAGCCCAACTCAAAGAACGTTCCAACGATTGCTTGAAATGCAAGGAAACTCTAGACGAACTTATGAAACACCAAATTGAAAACAAACAGAGTACTTAGAACTCTAGATGAACCAAGAATGAGTAGGAGAGACATGATTACACATGAAACAATACCAGATTCTTCTAAAACAGATTTGGAACAAAAGGGAAAAAGGAGTCGAAACTTACTTGTTCTATTCTTGAAATTGATCAGATAGGAATGTAGACCTTGTCACCATGGTCGATTAAGCACCTCCTGATCGTCAAAAAGATGACCCAGGAGTTAGAACTCTTGGAGAGAAGATAGAGAACTCTAAAAAGTGATTTCTAGAGAGATAATATGTTTTAAAATAATGAAACTCATTTATAACAAAACTATTTATAATGAATTGGCTCAAGTTGAATATATATAACTTTAAGATCTTTAATTATTCAATCTATAAAAATTGACCCGACTTTAGTACACATTTTACCCAGTTAACGTTTCAACATATGTACATTTATCATTATCCACATACATTGTGTTTTATTAAGGAATTCATCAATCCGTAACTCTCTACATCACTCAGCTGAAATCTTGTTTTTATTCTTCCCCTTTCTTTCTAAATGATATTTGAGTAGAATTTTAATACTGTAGTGTGTACTTCATTTTTCAAGGTTAACTTTACAAGTACACATTATAATGAATCATGGGCTTTCATTAGTGAACCCTTCATTTCATTTACCTTTCATTATTTTGGACCATATAAGGGTAAGAAAGTGACCTTTTAGTTATTCCCCTTGTCTTACATTTCCCTCTCAACCCAGAAACACAGGATACCTAATCATTATTTTGTTTTTCATAAATATTTGAATTATTTTCCTAATTCATGACCACGGTCTCTTTCAGCAATATGTTAAAGGTATATCTGCAACTGGGATGCAATCTAACTATGGTTTTGATGGTCAACTCAATGCATGTTGGACACATAAAATGACTGATGATGAGATTGAGGTGATCAAATCTGCCGGTTTTCTTGTTTCAATCATCCATGGCAGGTTTGTACTGTTTTAGTAAACATTTATGTAGTGCTGCTTCATAGGAATGTCAGTTTCACAATATAAATGAGAATTGACCTCAGGGATACATAAACAGATCATTCAGACACAAATTGTGCTTGAAATTGAAAACACTGTACAGCTACTCAACTTATGCTTTTTGTAGTTTTATCCAATCATGGAAATATTTTCTTCACGTTCAGGCATGACATAATTGCTCAGATATATTATGCAAAAAGACTTGCTCAGAGGCTTTATCCAGCGGCTAGAATGGTAGATCTTCATGGAGGTCATCTAGTAAGTCATGAGCGGCCTGAAGAGGTATATTTTCCTTCTAATACGATGTATTATATTCTTCATGATTTGAGTTAATAACATACTGGCAATTTTCACACTGTACTATGCCTCTAAAGTTGCATTGGAAATGGACTAAAGCTTTTCTAATTCAGGTTAATCAAGCACTATTTGACTTGATCAAAGCATCAGAAGTGAATATGAACCCACATGATTGGACTAATTTGCCAAAGAAACAGTCTTGTAAGTATTCCAGGTTATAGATTATGTTGCACTTGGCAATTTTGTATGAGCTCTCACTATCATGCCATGACTGTTTTCTGTAGCTTGGTGGGTTGTCGGTGTGAGGTAATAATGTCTAAGCTCCAAGAAGAGACAGACCCACGTTCGTGGGTAAGGGGAGTGTTCCCACTCAAAATTTACCACTATTATACATGATTTTCCATTTTTGATCCCAGAACCTTAGAAGGTTTGCCCTAAAACAAGATCCCTAGGTAAAAATCTAACTTTACAAGCCACATCTTAGTTTCCTGTTTTGGACTTCACCCTACTTCTCCATTCTCACTAGCAACTACCGAAACCCAATTTCATTTACAAGTGTTAACTGATATTTGGTTTCGTATATGATTAGATAATTTAATTATTATCCAACGGCCCCAGGTCTTCATAAAGAACAGAGACATGTTTCATCAGTGCATACCCAGTCGTAGTTGTGTTTACAGGTGAATTTCTTAGAGATGAGCTAGCTCTCATTCACAGCAAAAGAAAAATGGTGTTGCTTTGTGTGAAAAAACTGAAGAGTATCATTACTTGAAAATGCAAAAAGATTTACTGGGCATGTTGACCGAAAGGTTTCCTCCCACTAGGCCAAAGGTTTTTCAGGTCTGTCGCTGGCTCCCAATTAGTAAAGACGTGGTGTGCTATCATATGCTTCGTTATTTGAAGTACAATACATATATTACACCAACTGCATTGCAGACCTGTGATTAAGAAAGTGTATATTAGAAGGGGTTGGTATGGGTAGCAGTTGGTTGGCCCAGTTAAGGGTAGCCTTTCTGTTATATGTAAGTCACCAACTCGCTATGAAACGGGGAAAACTGTATAATCTTTAAACCTGGGACTTAGGAGAATTTGAAAATTGTGGGGAGTGGATCAAGACCTCTCAAACGTCTGGAGCAATGTATCATTTTCATTGGGAGATTTTCCCTATTATTCATTCAATAAAATTTCAATTTCCTCACTTTTTTTTTTTAGGTTGGTTCTGTCACAATATATTTTTATAAATTTAAGCTTACGGCGCTCAAGTTGCAATATGTATGATATTGGAGAAGATGTGTCGCTCAAGACAATCTTTAGGTGCACACTTTTTTTTCCTAATAAGATATACTTTATACTGATCTTGTACAGGGTGGAAAGAGAAAAGGGTGATGATTATAACAAACAATCAGGCTGGAAGGAATGACTCCCTTAAATGCCACGTGTTAGAAAAACTGCATATCTTCCTATTGTACTTCTTTGGTCTCCTTATGCTAGCATTTGAATATGGAAGAAAGCTTCTAAGAAGATTAAAACCAGTTCGAGTTGGAGGTTCCACCTTGTATACTGAAAGTCAATGACTCTTGTTATTGGGTACCTGACTATGACTATTTTCTTTTCTGCATTATGGTAATTGATTTGATTACTTATAAAGATTTGAGACTGGAATTCTTATCTCCTACTCGTTGCAGGTGTGTATTGTATAATTTGAGGCTGGAATTCTTATAAAGATTTGAGGCTGGAATTCTTTCAGCAAACTGAATTTCAACGCGCCAGAAAGCACAAACGAGAATCCTGGAATTCTGCAATTTGAGGCATGGCACTAAATATCCCTTTATTAGCAAGAGGAATTCCATGTGCTTCCCAGAGCCAATAAAGGGGATGGACATCCACTTTCCTTTTTGTACACTCTAGTGTAATATAATTGATCGAATCTAACCCCGCAAATTCTGCTCCGTATCAGAGTTTGCTTAATATATTAAAATAAAACCTATAGAAACCAAATCACACGAAAAAGGAGTAAGATGATTCTGCATGCATTCTTTTACCCCATGATTTAAACGAATCACGGGATTGTCTAACTCTTGGGCCTCTTAGCAAACCTCAATTGATTTTCATAGTTGTTCACAACATCCATGTCCTTTACTTTTTCCTTTCTATGGAATGTTTGGTTGAATTCAGGATAGAGAAAATTAGTAGGATAATTTTAATTGGTACGTTTGGTGGTACAGTGATTAACAGGGAAGGAGAATTAACAACTAGGTGGATTTTATTGATATTTTTTTCTTATTCATTTCTATTTTGTTTTCTCTATCTCTTCTAATTCCTATTTTTTTTTCTTTCAAACTAACACCCTTAACTTTGATCTTGTTTCCCTCTGGCAACATTAATAATGCTTGTAAACATTCTAGCAACAAATTATATTTTAGTAAGAAATATGATTTGATTCAAATGATAGGATATCATGTGATAAAATATAATGGGTGCAGGATGTAAGGAAACAGTTTAGGAATTAATTAGAAGTTCGTTAGTTGGTTGGGTTGCCTTTATAAGAAGGTAGGGGTTTTGGTGGCATGATAGCTTTTGGATAATTCTTTGTGTGTAGACAGGAGGTTGTTCTTCTGGAAGGAGAGTGCTCCTTTGAGAGTTAGGTGTTGTACCTGTTTATTCTTTGATTCTAGAGTAATACAGTTTTATTTCTCAGTTATATGGTTGTGTGTGTGTTGTTTTGAGTGATAGATAAACTCTTGTACTAAAGAGTTCTATCAAATTTGGTCTGATCTGTCGGATACCAGAGGAGTGGAGAGGGATGGAGGGCAATCTAAACACCTTGGAGGGAAGAGTATAGGGGCAGCTCAATGCTATGGAGACAACAATGGAGGAGTTCGAGGCAGAGTTGAGAGGGGATCATCAAGAACTCCAAGAAATCAACAAAATTCTTGGAAGAACTTAGAACTAGTACAGGAGTTAAGAAAGAAGTGATAAATCTATGGAAAGAAAGAGGGAAAAACAGGTAAGGATATTGTTAAAAACGGTCTGCAAAACATCAAGAAAGGCAAGAAATTATCTGAAGAAGGAGTACTTGGCTAATGATGAAGAGAAAAAAGAAGAAAGATATCCATAAGGCAGTAAACCAGATGAAGAACCACTTTTCCTGTGCGTTGAAGGAGTGGAATTGTCCACGATTGAAGGGAATGGCACCTAGGGTCAAACAAAAAGGGCAACAAATGTTTTAGAAGTTCAGAACATCAAAGGAGCAACAAAGGTACACCCAACAGTCAATAACATGGAAGAAAATGTAGTCCAAGGGTTCAAGACCTGGCAAAAAAAATTCAAGAACCTTTCTTGGAAAGATCTTCCAAAAGGCCTCTGAAGGAGTTGCATGGGCAGAGAATGCAACACCACTTTCAAAAAGAGTGAGGGTAGAAAAAAGAGTGCCATTGTTGGAAAATGGGCAACAATTAAACAAGAAAGGGTAGAAGATTACATTCAAGATTTGGAAGTGGGAAAAAATAATAGGGGTGAATTTTATTATGCTATTGATGTGCTGCCTAGTAATAATACACAACATGATGGTTTATGGGATATGGATCTTCTTTATACCCATAAAGATATTGGCATTGTTAAGGAGGTAGGGGAAAATGCCAGAGAGTTTTTGATAGGGATAATAGGAGATGGTTGGTTTATGAGAGAAGAAAGAAGGGGAACTAATTGGGGGGAACTAACTGTAACCGTTTAATTGTTTTATCGGTTAGAACAGTTAGGTTGGGGTGTATAAATAAATAGAAGGCAGTTACTGAGAGGTTGTTGTTTTTGTTTTGTTAATAGAACAGGATCATACCTGTGAGGAAGGTTAAGCTTCCGCATTCGTTCTTGCATAGAGATTCTACTCTGTGAATAATATACAATTTCCATATTCTTTTGTGTCTTGGTGAGAAAGTTAGTTCTTGAAATTAGGTTCCCAATCTAGGAACCTAACATTTTGGTCCGACCTGCCGGATCCCCAATCGGAGTGTTTCACGCGTGGAAATGGAGGGAAGAATGGTGGTAGTAGAAGGACACTTAGAAGCGGTCGAAGTGGCAATCGCCGAGACAAAAGTTGATACGGGGGCGTTGCGACAGGAGACGACGGCGATACGACAAGACATCCAGGCCATCTTGAAGGCGCTTGGAGAACGTAACCCCAATCACCATGGGAAGCGACAGGGGGAGAGTGAGTCGTCGGAGAACGATAATGGTGGTGGTCCCAAAGGTGAAGGTGGAAGAAATGGAGACGGTAACCAATGGGGTTTGAGCTAATGGAGGAAGCGAGTCGAATTACCAGTCTTTGAGGGGGGCGAACCTTGGGTATGGATAGGCAGAACGGAAAAGTTTTTCGAAGTACAGAAGGTGGCGGAGGAGGAGAAACTGGAACTGGCCTTTATCAGTATGGATGGCTACGCCGGAAGCTGGTTCCGATTCTGGCGAGAGAAAACCAAGAACCTTTCTTGGGATGGGTTGAAGAGGGCTCTGGGTATCCGATTTGGAGGAGGAACACGAGGGACGGTGTACGAGAGGCTGTCAACCATACGACAGTCGGGACAGGTGGAGGAGTACATACGTGATTTTGAAGTTTTGGTGGGTCAGACGACCCAGATACCAGAGGAGCAGATCATGGGGTATTTCCTGTCCGGTCTAAGGGAAAAGGTGGGCGATCATGTCCGGCCACATGACCCACCGGATTTGATGACTGCCATGCGAGTGGCGAGGGATGTGGAGAAATTGTGCACGAAGATCGGAGGAGGGTGGTTATCCAAGAATCAAAGTTCTTGGGGCAAGGCGTCGGGTTCGGTGACGCGAGTTGAACCGAATCGAGAGTCAACGGTACGAGTAGGAACGGCGGAAAGCGTTGGGTCGGTTAATAAAGACGCGACCCAAGGGCGGAATAAGGGGGTGGCTACCATTAGCGGGGGTGATCGGAATGTTCGAAATCTGCCTTACTCGGAGTATCTTAAACGGAGGGAAGAGGGTCGTTGTTTCAGGTGCGGCGGACCCTTCGGCCCCGGCCATCGTTGCCCAGAGAGGGGTCTCAAAATGCTAATTGTGGTAGAGGAAGAGGAAGAGGCCGAAGGCGACGAGGTGACGGAGCCGAACCTTGCGACAATGGAGTTATCGGCGCTGTCCGCCGGCGGGCTAACGACACCCAAGACGATGAAGTTACGAGGACACATCGGACACAGAGAGGTGTTAGTTTTAATTGATAGTGGCGCGAGCCACAACTTCATTGATCGGCGAGTGGTGGAGGAACTGTAGATGACGGTGACAAAGACGCAACCCTATATGGTGAGTCTGGGAGACGGTCAAAAGAAAAGAATTAGCGAGTGTTGTGAGGGAGTGAAGTTGGAGCTTGGGGAAGCTCAGTTGATTGAAAGATTTTACTTATTTGAACTTGGGGGAGTTGAAATAATTCTTGGGGTGGAGTGGCTGCAGAGGTTGGGAGAAGTAATGGTGGACTAGGGAAAGTTGAAGATGATGTATAAGGAGGGAGGAAGAGAGGTGACGGTGAGGGGTGACCCCACGTTGGAACGCAGAGTGGTGGGCCCCAGGGCGCTCATGAAAATGGATAGAACTGAGGCTTGTTATGTGGTCTGGGAGTTGGGCTCAATGGAGGCCCAACAAAATAGACTGAAGAACGTGGGCCTCACTGAAAAACAAAAAAAAGAGAATGCATGTAAGTTACAGCTACCGGAGACAGCGAGAATTCATCATGTCTTCCATGTTTCACAAGTGAAGAAGGCAATAGGAGAAAAAAGGGTAGAAAGGGACTTACCACAGGACCTGCAGGCTGAAGGACCCTCATTCTGGCCCGTAAACATTTTGGGAAGAAGGCAGCTGCAGGAAGGAGGGGAAAGTGTACCACAACTGCTAGTTGAGTGGCAAGAAGGAGGACAAGAAGGGGCTACCTGGAAGAATGAAATCACGATACGGGAACAATATCCCGATTTCAACCTTGGGGACAAGGTTGGAGTTCAAGGAGCGGGTATTGATAGGGATAATAGGAGATGGTTGGTTTATGAGAGAAGAAAGAAGGGGAACTAATTGGGGGGGAACTAACTGTAACCGTTTAATTGTTTTATCGGTTTGAACAGTTAGGTTGGGGTGTATAAATAAATAGAAGGCAGTTACTGAGAGGTTGTTGTTTTTGTTTTGTTAATAGAACAGGATCATACCTGTGAGGAAGGTTAAGCTTCCGCATTCGTTCTTGCATAGAGATTCTACTCTGTGAATAGTATACAATTTCCATATTCTTTTGTGTCTTGGTGAGAAAGTTAGTTCTTGAAATTAGGTTCTCAATCTAGGAACCTAACAGTTTTACTTGAGAGTTTAGCAACAGTAACATGGTCTGGGAGTGGGGAAAAATTCATCCAAGAATTCAAGATATTGGTGTCACAAGCAAGTAAAATACTAGAATATCAATTACATGAATTTTTCTTTACAGGGCTGCAATCTAACATTCACAATTGGTTGCCACAATAGGATCTAAAGAACTTGATTAAAGATTCACAAAGTGCTCTAATTATGGGAGAAAGCCCAACAATGAAGAATCACACTCTCTATAGGGAAGAAAAAACCAAAACAGAAAGGAAATTTGGAATAGAAAAATATAGTATGATGGAGGAGGAAGGGGATGCAATAATAGAGTTGAAGGTTGAGATGTAACTAAGCAACAATCAATGACATAGGAATTTTGAGATTCCAAATTACTAGGTTCAGAATTTGGTATGCAAAAACCACTTTCATATTGATCACCACCCAAGCCTCTAGATCTAAACTTGCAGGCAGTAGCCAGTGGGTTCCCTTCATATGATAACACATTGATGAAGATAACCAATGAGATTAAGTTTCACGGTTCCAACCTTGAGGACAAGGTTGTTTTGCAGTGGAGTATAATGATAGGATATAATGTGATAAAATATCATGGGTGTAGGATAAAAGGAAACAATTTAGGAATTAGTTAGAAGTTGGTTAGCTGGTTGGGTTGACTTTATAAGAATGTATAGCTTTTGGATAATTCTTTGTGTGTAAACAAGAGGTTGTTCTTGTGGAGGGAGAATGCTCCCTTGAGAGTTAGGTGTTGTACCAGTGTATTATTTGATTCCAGAGCAATATAATTTTGTTTTCCAATTATCTGGTTGTTTGTGTGTGCTGTTTTGAGTGATAGATAGACTCTTGTACTAAAGAGTTCTATCAAATTCAACCAAGTGAGGTTGATGTTTTCAATTGTTTACCATCTTTAGAATAGAGATTTATGTGGACTCAAGTTAATTGTGTACAATGACACTTCCATTTCTTGATATTGTGATAATAATAGGATTAAAACCTATTGGGTTATATTGTACCATGAATTCTACTGGAAGTTTCACATTTATTAGAGATAAAATTTAATTTAAAGTATATATATATATATATATATATATATATATATATATATATATATATCTCATCTTACGAACTGGTTTTTGTGAAATTGAATTAGATTTAAATTCACTTTGTAATATAGTATGAGAGTTATAAACTAAAGTTTATTTTAATAAGATTTGTGTTAGATTTGTGTTTGTTGAACATATAAATTAATTTCACGAGATATATATACCTAGGCATAAAGAAAATATGTTGAAATTAAATTTATAATTTAAGTTAAATTTAAATTTCACTTTTTAACAAATTAATTCAAAGCTAATTCAATCTTAAAAAGATTGATTGGAGTTAACAAGCTCATAACCATTTTATGTCAAACAACAATAACAATGATCCCAATAATGTTGTCTATTTACTGAACATGTCGTCCTTTATAACTTTTTGTAGAGCTGTCAAAATGGGTCACAATCTGCGAGCCAATCCGGCTCGTCACGGGTTCGGGCCGGGTTGGGTTTGAAAAAATTATATTTTTTTTATGCGGGTCAAATTTCAATCCGGCCCGACTCATGCGGGTTGAACCTGTAGTGGACCGGGTTGGTCCACTAATCCACTTACCTAATTTTATTTTATTAAAATTTAATTTTAATTTTATAAAAAATATTTATTATTATTTTTTTGCTTGAAAAAATTATTTAAGTTCTATATTTTCAAAATTAATTAAACATCCATGTTTGGGGTGAAATTTAGGAGTGAAATTTGTTTAGATTTGAATTATAGAAAATTTGTAATTTTTTTTTATTTAAAAAAAAAATTATAATTAAGTGGATCAGTGAGTCAATCCGTTTACCCACCAATCCGCAGTGGGTCGAGTCGGGTTCAAATTTTTCTGACTCGCTAATAAATGAGTCAGGTTGGATTGGCTCACCCATGGTGGACCCGGCCAGGTCGAGTCGGATTACCCGTTTTGACCTTTCTAATTTTTTGGTTGGTATCTCCATATTTTTTTGTTTAAAATCCATTAAGATAACTTCGGGTTTCTACCATTTGGCTTGATCATTCTATTCAAGCAAGTCTAAAATTTATTTAGGTAATTACTACTTGTTTGTATTTTATCTTTACCGAAACGCACTAGATGTTGCAATCATCAAAATCTAACAGTAATATTTCTAGAGTACTGTGGCTCATTCAATTGTAGTTGAATTATATAAAGAAGTACAAAGCTTTAAAAGAGACCTAATTCTTGCAGCGGTATTTAATAACACATGACTGACAAAAGTTTAGTAAGATTGATTAAATTAAGAGACCAAAACTAATAAATAAAATCACTAAAAGACCAAGAGTAAATTTTTGAAAAAGCAAGGAACTAAAAGCATGGTTCATTACTAAAGTTACATGAAATTCATAATTCATGTAACCAAAATCTACACAATGTCACGTTAACATTTAAGGTAACGACAAGGAAAAATATAAAAATGATAACCCAAAAACCAGAGTAGGTATTATAAAAAGAAGTTATGTTTATAAGTTTTATACATATTTTGATTGCTTTAATTTTAGGTGATGATGACCAGTTCATCCGGTAGGTAAATTTTTTAAATTCTTTTATAAGTAGAAGAATAATTCTCATATTTCTCATAAAAACAGGCTTGGTATAATTTTTCTGTTTTTTTAAAAACTATTTTATGTAATTCTATTCCAACATATAATTTGAAATTTCAAACAGACCTCTTTTTTTCTTTATTAGCGGATCTCTAAATTTTGTATGCTAAGAGAATCGAACATGGATTCCCAATAAATTTATTTTCACAGTATAAATTACACTCAATAAATCGTCCTCACAAGAACTGAGGATAAGGTGTTTAACAAGAATACCTACATCATAACTTTCCTAATACCTATAATTCTTAAAGATGGAAAATAACCTTCTATCAACAGGGAAGCAAGTTTTCCCATTCATGAAAAAATGTTAAACTTTCAATAACTTCTACTCCACGGTGAAGTCAACTTCCCCATTCATGGAGAAGATTGAGCCTGAATTAAAATATTTCACATCCTTTAGTTTTCCTAAAACTAACATACGTGTTGAATAATAGATGATAAAAAAAAAAATAAACGGTAATACGGCCTCTCATTTCGAATACAAAAAACTGGAAAAGAAAAAACATTTATTCCTCGATCGTATCGTATGAATATGAAGAATGGTGAAGAAAGCGTACCTGGTAGCTGGGTTGGTTTTTCTGAGGCGTAAATGAGGAATTTGAATAAAGAAGAAAGGGGAAAGATAAATGAGAAAGGGAATATGTTTGATACCAAATAATATACCTCACTCGCTAGCAAAGAAAAGAAGCTCTGAGCAAATATTCGGAAGGAATATGCTCAGTCCATGAAATTCTAATTCTGTTCGAAGGGTCCCAACAACGTTAGGAAAAACCAACTTAATACGTCTTTTAACTTTTATTAATAAAACACAACTTACACACACGAAGGGCATGCATGGAAGTTTAGGTACGTTTGAATGAAACTTAGAATAATCAATTTTACAAGAGAAAAAAATATATTTTTGATAAGGTAAAGTAAGTGTTATATATAAGAATTTAGAAAATACATATAGGAAAGAACTTTATTTATTTATTTATTTCTTCTAACTTTCTTTACAAAAAAACCTATTTAAATATATCCCTGAATAGAAGCTTTATCTTAAATTAGAATATCTTTTAAATTACATATATAGACTTAAAGTCTTGTATATAAAGAATAAGGCTTAATTGTTTGGTTTGTCTCAAGTGTGTTAAACTGATCTTCTTTTTTAAAAAAGTTACTATTTCGTCTACATGTTGTTTAAAAGTGTCAATTGTATCCATTAATAGAAAAATGTGTGTCAATTAGGTCCTCTTCGTTAAATACAGACTAATGGTGTTAAGTGAGTGATGATTTGGCAGTAGAGAAGTGCAACGTTTGAAAAGATTGTGAATATTTTTAATTACGTGTCATCCATGTCAATTATTTAGATAGAATTAAATTAGGGCTTTTGTAATTGGTGAACGAAATAAAATTAGGGCTTTCGAAGAGTGAAAAATCCCAATTAAGATAGAGGACAAAGTGTGAGTTGACGAAGAGTGAAAAATCGCAATCAAGCTTTCGAAAGCTGATGTGCGTTTGGTGATTGTGTTCGTCTTGGTTAGGGTTTGCTGAGCTTGGTGAGTTTACTGTTGTTGTACTTGTTCTTTGTCTTCTTCTTCCTTCTTTGAGAAAGTATTGTTGTGAGGTTGTGTCCTTTTGGCGTTGGTTTAGGAAGTGGCAATGTCATTGAATCATCAGTGTTGTTCGTCTTGCTCATGGGGGAGCTCTCGTGCTGTTTCATCCAGAGGATTGGTTGGAACCAACATATGTCATTGTGGGGATGTTGCTGTGTTAAGAGTGGCTAAAACAGTGAAGAACGACGACAAACAATTTTGGGGATGCCCTAATTACAAGGTTTGTTCAATGGCTATACTTTAATTTTTGTGATTACTTTTATTTTTTGAGTAATGAAATGGTTGTGGTTTGATGTTTTGAACAGCGTACTCGAAACGAAGAACTTCAAGGATGCAATTATTTTAAATGGTGCACTGAAGAAAATTTGGATAAAAGGGATACTACTATTGCTAGACAAAGGAGAAAAATTATTAGTCTGGAGAAATCTGCAATGGTTTCTCAGAAATGAGAGAAGCAACTAACATGGATGCTATGTTTTATGGGGTTTATTAACATCATCCTTCTTTGTATGTTGTTCAAAATTAAATGTCTTGTGTTAGACTGTTTTTGTAATGTCGAAGTTCGCAATATTGTAATCGGATGTTTTGAAATGAATGACAAATCTCAAATTCTGCTTTTAATAGCTAATTTGTAGTGTAATGTAAGAAGTGTATGGATTGTTTAATGTTACAATGATATAAGGCTGTCTGCAAAAGCTGTATGGACATCTGGTGCTTCATATACATGTGCTTCATATATTTCAAGTGCTTCATATATTTCAAGTGCAGGTCAATCACTTACTAAGAGAGATGGACAATTTTCTTTTGGTTCTTTTGGGAGCATAAAAAAGAATATTTTGTGGTGAAATGATTAAAGTATAATCAGACGTATCCCAAAACAGAGGCCCATGGAATGTAATTTCTGCATGTGAAGTGCTCGTCTATCCCAAATTAGGCAAGACAAACCTGCAAGGAGAATTATTTTATTAGTTAATTATGTGTGGTGTAGAATGGTTTCAATTAGGAGAGTATAGTTTTTTTTTTCTGGATGTTGGAATCATAAAGAATGGTTTCGGGATTCTATAGAGGAAGTTTGTTTAGGGTGGTTTATGGTATTAAAAGTGGGGTCCTTTGAGTTATAATGTTGAGATCATAAATGATGGTGTCAGGTTTTTATAAACATAATTGGTTTGTGGTTTATCATATTATAAGTGGCGGCCCGTGTATTATAATGGAATAATTATAATATAAATTGAACTTGTGGCAAGTTAAATTGTAGAAGTTAAATTCACTATGTTGTGATTTTGCATTAATTCTAATTCTTATGTAGATAAACAGAACTTGCTGCTATGAAACCATAAAACATAACGAAAGTTGTTTTTCCTTCCAATCTGGATATTGGCAAGAGCAATACTTCATGCTAAAAGCATTTAACTAAATTATTATGCATATAATCTTTAGCTTGGCTGCAATATTTTTGCTTAGTTTTGTTTTACTTTTTGGAGTCTTTCTTGTGTTCTGGAAACTTTTTCTAGTCTTTAAGTTTGTACTTAGATACTCAATACAAAGATATTAATACAAGTATTTAATTAATTTCATGAGTTCTACAAATTTATATATCTCTTACATGCAATATTAACATTTTAAAACATTTGACTATTTCATTTCATTTATTAAATTTAATTTTCTACATGAAAATCTTGGTTGCAAATTTAAAGTTTGTGTATAGTATGGCATATATGGTTAAGATTAGTGCTTCATAACAGCTATATTACATTCCAAGATCATCTTGAACGTCCATGAATGAATACTTATATCATTTCATCCTATTATGATTGAAACCATCACCCTTCAACAATAAGATTTATAGTTAAGACATGTCATTAAGATTAAGATGATTATAGAGATTAATTTAGTTCAGACTCAATAAAATAATATCCAAACTTAATATTAATAATATCGTTGACGAGCACAGGTGTTAAAATGGAATGTGGCTTGTGAGTCAGGTTGACATTTTCAACCCATCAATCCATTTTGGTCTCATTTGCCTAACCAACCAAATTGGCGAACCAAAGGCGGGCCAACCCGCTCGTGACCCTTGGCTCGTCTGTTTTTAATTTTTTAAATTAAAAATTAAAATTAAAATAATTAAAAAGGTTAAATTTTCTATATTATATTTTTGTAAAGATGTAAATATGTAATACTATTCTAATTTAAATTATTAACACTTACAAATTAAGTTTCAATTATTAGTTATAGAGTAATTTAACATGTAATAGTTATTTTAATTTATCCAATTAAAAATACTAATTAATTAGTTAAAAATTTATAAAATATTTATATAATTAAATATGTTTGAAGTATTTATTTATAAGTACATATAAACAACTATTAAATATATATTTTTTTCTAAAAAAAAAGTGACAGTTACAATCTTTTATAGTGCTTACATGAAAGACAAACAAGTCAAAGAATCTTTAAAAGTAAAAATATTGTTTCAACGAAAAGACCTATAGAGCTGCTTCATATAGATTTATTTGGACCTACAAGAACTGCGTCCATGAGTGGTAAGCACTACGAACTAGTAGTAGTAGACGATTTCTCTAGGTGGATACGAGTCCTATTTCTGACTCACAAGGATGAAGCGTTTTATGCCTTCTACAAACTTTGTAAAATGATAGAAATTGAAAAGAATTTAAAAATCATGTCTATCCAAAGTGACCACGGAGCACTCTACAGAAAAGGCTTTTAACGTATGTTATTTTGGGCTTTTGGCATCTGATCCCGACCCAACGTCATATTGGGTGACATCAATTGGATGTCGGATCCTCCATCAGTCGTTAATAGACGTTAGTCTACCCATTAGACTTCAATTGAGACATCAGATCTACCCTGTGTCTAACCTCTATAAGCGTTGAACGCCACTGTTCCGTGCTCAGCGCGCAAATCTCTGGCATGCCACTGGAACGAAGCTGACGTCGGATAGTGCACTGATGGACGTCAATGGATGTCAGACAATACACTAATCGACGTCTATGTTGTGTTTTTTTTATAATTATTTTATGGGTCAAATATGCTTTTAGTCCCTCAACTATCAAGCGATTTTGTTTTTCGTCCCTCTTTCAAACTTTGGTACACTTTGATCCTTCTCCTTAAAGAAACCATAATTTTTCGTCCTCTAAAACAAACGGCGTTAAAAATCAAGTAAGCTGGCTAACGTTTGGCCACGTGAGATGATATGTTTCATTGCTCACGGTGTGCCACGTCACTTTTTTTTTTTTTTTTTTTCTGAAACGATCCTTGCCTCCTGCATCTTCACTCACGCTGAGAGTTCTCTCCCTTCCCATGAATGTAGCTGCTTGTTACACTAAAATGACAAACTAAAGAGTCAAACATTTAGATCATTAACATAGAAAATGAATAAGAACTATAAATGACTTACAACCTTTAGAGACAGGATTTGAACTAGCTAATATCAGGGTTTACCCATAACTCTATTTACATTGAAAACACAAAGTAATATTAATATAACTATATTCATCATAAAAATTTAAGGTCAACATGAATTTGAAACATAAAAAGAGAAACACTTACCCTTGAAGCATGTTTTTCAAATCATTTTTCATTCTCTTGTGTAGTTAACAAAACCATAGAATTTTTCGTTGTCTGGGAATGATGACCATCAGTTTCCAGTGAGACCTATCATGAATCATAAATAGTTAGTAAACTAATTAAGTAAAATTTAATGAAATTTTACATTTTGCAACCCATAACCATCAATGTATTGCACAAGATATGTGTCTCTATTTGACTCAGCCATCCATGTTTGTAAATAAATTTATTTGCTCTCAATTGAGTTACCAGAAGGTTGAATGGTCTGAGGTTCAACAAATCCGTACATGAAAGACCGACCTTGGTCCACAATGACTGTGTCCATGTACCTAAAACAACAAAGTTAAGTTGTTAGAAACTAACAATCTAAATATAACTAATATGGAAGACAAAATTGACTATCTTACATGTACCATAGTTCAAGGATTGAAATATTCAACATTTTGTCTCCCCCAATAACCTCCAATGCATCATTTAATGTGATATATACTAACACATGACACTAGAGGACAAATACTCTCAAATCCAAGTACAATTCTACTGGTCCTTTGGACAACCTGGGTAATTTTATCATGAGCTTTCTTAGAGGATCATCCCATGGTGCCCTGGGTCATGGAATGCAACTTCTCTTCAAGCGCTCTTTGGATTTCTTTTTGTTCTTGTAGCTGCTCCATGAATCGTTGCTCCATAGATCTCATGCTTTGGTTGAGCCTTTCCTCCCACTGAAGATCCATCTTCATCAGTTTCTCCTGACTCATGGATTCAATGCTTTTTTATGTAGGGCCAAAGTAGTCACTAAGATCAATCGCTCCACCAACTCCACGTACACATGCAAAAGAAGTATAACATAATAAATTTGATAACATTTCAGCAGCATTTCGCATTGGTCTCCGAAATACATAAAATGAGAGTGGTCAGGGATGACCACAATCAAATATGCATCCGGAGAACAACACAAACAATCTGAACCGAAATTTTATCAATCTTATCCATAAACTCCAACGTACATGTTATAGCAAATTATGAAAAATAATTTTCCCAAAATGTCCAGTCGGACAATTCGAAATGTAATACAAACGATTAAAAGATTAATCGTTTGTGTTAAATCTCAAAATGGAACTAAGTTTCACTCAATGATTTCATACTTATAATATATTCAAAATTAACTCAAGAAATATATTACGAAAATTTAATCTAAAAAGTTAGCTTAATATGCCAATCTTAATAACACAACAAACTTTATCCAATAATGCAAAATCACATTCAAATAATCATATCTCCCAAAACTAAAATTCATATATGTTATAAATAACAACTCAATCACATGCATAACCAAACCCAATAACTATGCATACACAAAAACTAACAACAAAAAAGCTAACCTTAACGGGTTAAAAATGTAGTGGAGGGATATGGAGGAGTGGGAAAGTGTTCTGGAGGTTGCACCACCATTCAAAAACACGCAAAATATGACCTTAAAATCGCCGCCCAAGAACACACCAAGAACTGCACCAAAACACAACAAAAACGCATTTTAATCGGATCAAATGGAAGATAAATCATTAAAGAGTAATGTAATAGAAGTAAAAATGATTTTAAACGGTGCAAATGAGAGAAAATCAAACCTGAAATGCAATGGCAGAGGAGAGAATATCGCGAGGAAGACGATGAACAAAGCGCGTAACTGCATTTCGCGTTCGTGGGTGGCAATAATATAAGTTTAAACGTTGGCTAGGAGGGTCCCCAACGTCTAAATGACATTAAAAGCCAGCCTCCTTCCCATCTGTCTTGTAAGGGCTTTAAAAAATAATTTTGGCGATATAATTGAGGGATTTTCGAAGCCATTTAGTGTCCAGGGGTGGGGGGCCGACATCTTAATGGGCGTTAGACATCGGGGGCTCAAGTCAAACATCTAAGGGGCAATGTAACAATGACTTTTGGGCTGCTTTCTGCAAGCAATTTGGCGTCCAGGGTTTTGAGGGTCGACGTCTAAAGCCTATTTAGACGCCGGGGTCTAGGGGTCGGACATCTAAATCAACGCATGAAGTGACTTTTGGGTTTCTTTGGCAGCCCATTTGGCATCCAATGTGGGTGGCCGACGTGTAAGTAGGCTTTAGACGTCGACCCTCATCACCCCGAATGTCTAAAACTAATAAAAAATTATTTTTTTTACTTTAGATGTCGGGGCCCCTCCATAGCCGACATCTAAATGATTTTTTATTTACGAAACTATCACCGGTTATTCCAACGTTAAATTTTTGGTGGTCCAACGTTATACATGTGAGATTAAAAGCCTTTTCTGCACTAGTGGAAGAAAATTTGAAAATGAGTTTTTTCAAAAATTTTGTGAAAACTCTAGCATTAAGCACAATTTCTCAACTCCAAGGACTCCACAACAAAATGGAGTTTTGAGAGGAAAAATGGGTCTTTACAAGAGGTGGTCAGAACAATGATAAACTCTTTTAACTCTCCTAAGCACTTTTGGGCAAAAATAGTTAATACTGCATGCTATTTTCAGAATAGTGTTTACATTAGGCGAATCAGTAATGAAACGCCTTATGAGTTGTGGAAAGATAAGAGGGCCATCATCTCCTACTTCCTTCCCTTCAGATGTCAATGCTTCATATTGAACACTAAGGATAATCTAGGGAAGTTTGACTCCAAGAGTGATAAAGGAATCATGCTTGGTTATTCAGAAACATCAAGATCGTTTAGAGTCTACAACTCTGTAACCTTGAAAGTTAAGGAATTCATTCATGTTATATTTAACCATGAGCCTTGATGGCAACCTCCTTGATCTAGGTTGAGTCAAAGCTTAGGAGGAAGCAAAGAGATGGTCCCTATAATGGATATGGTTGTGGAGATGGGTGGGAAAGGGGTGATATGATGTGCAAATGATGGTAGTGTGGTGATAGGATCGAAATGGTGTGTATTTTGAAGGTTCAAGAAGAGGTTAAGCCAACTTCATGAGGTAGGTGACTAGAAGGGCCTCTAGGGTTGTTCTAGTCCTGATCAAGGAAGAATGAGGCTATAATTTGGCAGCATAACATTACTAATTTCCAAGATGAAATACAAGGGTGGAGGCACCTCTATTTATAGGCCAAGGGTTGTTGAGATTGTTGATAAGGGAAGCATTGGTTTAGTTGATCTTAATCTCATAGTGCTATAGTCACTCTGGTTTTTGATGATGACAACACATTATTAATAACACATGTTCTGTTATGTGTTACATGTTTTGTGTTGATCTTGATATGTGAATGCACATTTTCTGAGCTTATATCTGATACATCATATATGGTTGCATTACATATGTTTTTGAAGAAGAAACCACATGCACTTTTATGAACTTATATTTTGTGGCATAACTGCAAGTTTTAAGTCGACTTCATTATGAAGCAAGTCGAGTAAAACTCGTGACTATGCATAGATTTTCAAACTAAGCTGATGTGCTTAAGTCGACTACATGCGCATTGGATCCGACTTAGTTAGTTGATTGTTTGAAATTATGTTATTGTTTGTGTACAATAACGACTATATTTCAAAAGTTAGTTAAAGCTTTTATGATAGTCAACTATATTAAATGCAAAATCAACTTGGTTGTTGTAGACTGCTACTATTTGACTTAACTGTTATAATTGTCTGAGGACAGTCACTTTATTAGTAGCCTAGTCGTCTACAAAAGCGTCTCATTTATAGAAAACTATAAATAGACGGGCCTCAATTGATCACGAAGACTTTGGAAATTCTAACACTTTCATTTGTGATTTACAGATTGTCATCTCTGAGAATTTGCTCCGAGAACTCATCAAGACCGTGGTGATCTTTCTTTGAGGAGGTTCTTTGAAGGAGACAATAGTGTGCTTATTAGTTGATTAGAATTTTGCACAGCTAGTGTATTGACATTGATCAAGACTGCCTTCAATCTATGAGAGATTGATTGTTCCTGTTGTGATTACAGGAGGCTGACTCGTGGAGTCTGAACACTTTGAGGATTGTTCAAAGTGGGTTTGAAGATTGCAGAAGAGGGGATATCTTGTTGTAGATCTTTGTGTGTTGTTGCTGCCTATATTTTGGTTAGAGGGTTAGATAGGTGTTTTATATTTTTGACGTGGAGGTCTCTATAAAAGCCTTGTTGTAAAAACCTTGACCAATATAGTGCATTTGCTTCCGGATTGTGGAAGGACACTACATGTAGGCTTTGAGGCCGAACCAGTATAAAAACCTGCGTTTGATTTCTCTATCCTTACACTATTACACTTAGTCGACTTACCTGTTGTTAACACTCCGGCAAGTGAACCAGATCGTATCAAGTAATAATAGACAGTAAGTCTAGATATCGTTTCCCAAGGGACTCTTAGGCCTAAACGTTTATGTGAATTGATTTCATCAAACTTGAATGGAAATTGAATTTAAGGTATGTAATGCTAAATGAAAATAAAGATGCAAATGCAAAAGCTTGATCAATTGGCAAATAAAGATATGAATGAATGGAGTTGTTGGGGTTTACGGTTTCATCCTAATCCACCCTCCTATATCTACTATTCTTATTAAATTCAACTTTATTATCAATGTTCATGCAACTTTCTAATCTACTATAAACCCGATCTCTCAGCGAAAAGAGCCTATTACCATAATTACTAGTTTACTATCTCTAGTCTCCCTAGTAATTACTAATGCATTAATGACAGAAGCTTAAAGCAATTGACCGTCCTATTGCTATCTCTAGGCAATATTTCATAATCAAGAGAATTCTCCTCATTTATAGATTTCCCCGTATGTCACCCTATCGATAAAATTAAAGATCATGACACTGAATGAGTTAAACAATGCAAGCTTTAAAGTACTGAGAATAAAACCCAAACTATTGATAATACAAGTATATAAATAAAATAAGAATTTTGATATAAGAGAGTTTCAAAAGGATTACATCATTCGCCAATAACAAAGGGTTTAGTTCACCATATTCATGGTGAATCTAGATTAATTGAATGGAAAGAATGCAAAGATAAACTCTAGATTTGGTAGATTGGAGCTCCCGCATCCAAAAGCCGCCTCCAAGGAGTGTAGGAAGTGTTCTGACGTCTCTCTCTGCCAAAAGATTCCCTTAAGGGTCGTTCTGGGGCTATTTATAATACAAAAAAATAACAGAATTTTGGCCCAGGCCCATAACTGCACCGCTCAGCGGTAGGTGCGACACTCCACTGGACGCTCAGCGTTCACGCCCAGGTGTTAAACAATGTTGTCTCTGAGAAGGCGACTGCTCAGCGGTGGATTCTGGCGCTCAGCGGTAGGCGCGATATTTCATTTTCCCCTCAGCGTTGGCGCTTAAGCGTCGGGCAGTGGCTTCTCCTCTAAGGCTGTGATAATGGTTGGAAAACCGTTATTTTTATTCTTAAATTTGATATTAAAACACACCCTTTATGGCTTAGAATGAGCTTAAGACTCAAGTAAAACACTTAGTTGAGTCACATGAGAGTCAAGAGTTGTTTTTAGAGATATTATGCTTGTTTTGCATTGTTTTGCAGGGTTTTGATGAGAATTGAAGATGGAAGTAAACAAGGGACGACTTAGACTCATGAAAGAAGGAGAAAAAGGATGAGAAGAAGAGTCAAGTGCACCGCTCAACGCCAATTCCAGTGTTGAGCGCCCGTTTTGTGGGTGAAGTCACTGTTTCTCGCTTGAGCGGCACCGTTGAGTGGCCACCGCTGAGCGGCGTATTGGACCGCTAAGTGATTTTGCGATTAGAGGCAAACCGTTGAGTGGCCAAATTAGGAGCTGAGCGTCCATCAGATGGGCTTGGGCTTAAATTTTGTTACTTTTATGCATTATAAATAGCCCCAGTGCGATTCTCAAAGTATTCTTTTGGTAGGCAGAGACGTCCAGAGTTGTTCTACACTCCTTGGAGGCGGTTCCTTGGATGGTTAGGCTCAAATCTACCAAATTTAGGGTTTATTCTTCCATTCTTTCATTTAATTCCATCTAGTTCACCATGTCTATGGTGAACTAAACCCTTTGTTGTTGGGGAACAATGTAATCTTTTGAAACTCTCTTATATAAAAATTCTTATCTTATTTATATGCTTGCATATGCTTATATTATCAATTGTTGGGTTTCTTATCTATGCTTAATGCTTTTATCGTTTAACTCATTCGGTAAATGTTGTTTGTCTTTAGCGATACGGAGACGTACGGTAATGCCATGAACTGGTAGGAAATTCCTTGATTAAGCTAATACCGCCTAGAGATAGGGGTAGGACAATCAATTGTATTTTGCTTCTGTTTATAATGCATTGCTAATTACTAAGGGAGACTAGAGATAGTAAGCCAGTAATTAGTAATAGGCTCTTTTCGCCAAGAGATTGGGTTTAGGGTAGACTAAGAAAGTTTGCATGACAATATGATAATAAAGCAAATTAAATAAGAAAAGTAGATATAAGAGGGTGGATAAGATGAAATTGTAAACCCCAACAACTCCATTCATCCATATATTTTCCTTGCCAATTGATTCATTTGCATTTTGCATGTTTATTTTCGTCTTGCATTAAAACACTTAAATTTAATTCTTTCTCAAGTCTTATGCGATCAGTTTACATGCAAGTTAAGGCCTAAGAGTCCTTTCGGAAAACGATACTTGGACTAACCCGTTTTATATTACTTGATAACGATCCGGTACACTTGCCAGGGGTTTAACAAGTTTTTGCCGCCGTTGCCGGGGACTCATGGTTTAACTTTTCAAGTAGTGTAAATTGATTAAATTTGACTTGATTTTATGTTTATTTTTATTTTTGTTCAAATAAATGTTTTCTAGGGTTTTGTGTCTAACATTTGCAGAATGCAGTATGGACAAGAATTTGACTATATGGGCACTCAATTCTATCAAGATGATTTTAACCACTGGTGGGATCCTCATTCAAACATGTATCAAAGCCAATTTGGGCAACAATCCTCTTTGCCAAGAGAAACGTTTGGGGAAGCCGAACAACGTCTTTGGCAGAAACAATCCTTCTTGCGAAAAGAAATATTGGGGGAAGCTGAACAACGTTTATGGCAGCAACAACTTTCTTCACCAACAGAAACGTGGGAGGATGATCAACAACTATATCATCAGATAGTTTATTTGACGGAACAAGTCAAAAGCCTTAATGAAAAGTTTGACAAATTTTTGAAGAAGTACGATTCCAAGAGCTATGAAGTTACCTTTAGGAATTTGGAGACATAAATTGATAAGGTTGTTGATGAGGAGAAGATAGAGGAGGAAAAGATAGAGGAAGAAGAAACAGAAAGGTTGAGTGAGGGAGAGAAAGATGAGGAGAGAGAAAAAGAAGTGGTTGAGAGAAAAGAAAAAAATAAAAAAAGTGCGAAAATAGAAAAGAAGAAATCAAGGAAAAATAAAAAGAGAAAGTTGAGGGAGGAAAAGATTGAGAAAAAGAGGAAGAGAGGAAAGAAGAAAAGATCATATGCAAAATCCCTTCCTCATCAGAAGAAAAATCATAGGAAGGAAAAGAAGTTTAAGTGCTTGATAACGGCCCCAAAACCGTTATTTTCATGCATAAATTTGATATTAAAACACACCCTTTGTAGCTTAAAATGAGCTTAGAATCAAGTAAAACTCTTAAGTTGTGTTGCATGAGAGTAAAAATGAGGAGGTTGATAAAGGAGGAACAATTAACTCAGAAGATATACCACTTCCACGAGGCTCACAGGTAAAATTCAAGAAAAGGAAGTGGATTGTTGATAATATCAAAGAAGATGGCAAGGTAGAGATCAGAAAACCATATACTAAAGCCATCAGAAGAGTGGATAGAAGGCAACTAATGAGTTGGGAGGATGAAGATTCCAACCGAGATGGAAATATTTGAAGACATTTAATTTTATCCCATTTGTTGTAGAACAATTTTTAGAATAGGTTTATTCTGGTTATGTAAGTTAATGGATTTTTAAACTCTTTTTGGGTAGCATCTACTGAGGGATGCTAAATTTTTATGTATCCACTGAAGGATACAGGAAGGTACAACTACTGATGGGTGTTGGTAAGATTCGCATTTGCTGATGAGTGCTAAACAGGTTCGGGTCAGGCTCGTGACGTTAAACAAGCGCTATTGGGAGGCAACCCAGGTTTCTTTTTCTTTTGTACTTTGAATTTGTAGAATAGGTTGAACTTTTATTTTGTGTCTATGCTTGTCTTGTACACTGATTCCGATGATGGTTTGATGATTATATTGCATGACAAGTTATTCGATGATAATGATTGAATGTGGTTGACTGAGAATGTATGTATGATGATATCCAGTTGAATGGTTCACTAACTATATGAACAAATGTATTGTGGTTTATGATTGTGATTGTGATGCTAAGCAGGATAAATGAAAGATGTGTGAGAAAGCATGTTGTATGAGATCTTGAGCTCCAAAGTTTTCACTGTTATATGTACTGTTCATAGGGAATCATGAATGATATTGCCTTAGTCTTGATAATTGATTGATTTGCATGCTTATGTTATATGATCAAAGCCATGTTTGGAAGCCTTATTTAGCCAAATTTTCACCCAAAAAGTTTAAAATTTTATACCCCTTTTGAACCTTGGCCTTAAACAGGATGAAAACCCTTGATTTGAAATTATTTATCTTGAGTTGGGTTGAGAATAATCATATGTGATGAAAAGGTTCAAGTTTGGGGTTGTATGGGGAAAATTGAAAGGCAAAAGAAAAGCATTAAGCTCAAGTATTGAAAAGAAAAATGCATGAGTAAAGAAGAAAAGGAAAAAGTAGAAGCATGAAAAAGGAACTCAATGCAAAATTGATAACAAGGGAAGAAGTTGGGAATAAAGGAGATGGGTGATAGAGAGAGTTTAAACTTGAACCTTTTCAATGATGAAATAACTCTCTTAATTCAAGGCTTTTGCTATCCAGAAAAACCAAATTTTCTTGATAGCCCAACCTCATTACAAGCCTTGGAAAAGTCCTTGTGATGGTATTTGCATGTAAGGATTTTGATTGTTTTAGGTAAATGGCAATATTGTTCTATGGGACATGTGAATAGTAAAGAGTAGAGTGGGTTCTTAAACACTTGAGTGATTGAGTGAAACACTTGCTTGGTAAGAATTGTTGAAATCCATACTTACATATATGCTTAGTGGATTGATCATTCATGAATAAAACATCTGTTGGGAAATATTGAAGTAGGTGAACTAGATTGGATTGAAAGCATGCTTGCATGTTGGTAGGATTCCATTGAAAATATGAATTGGAAAATAACTTGTCATGAAGAAAAGGATTTTGAAAAGTGTAGAACTATTTGATGAAAAATTGGAAGGCCAAATTTGTTTTGTTTTGCTTGAGAACTATTTCATGCATAAATTTGATATTAAATCACACCCTTTGTAGCTTAAAATGAGCTTAGAATCAAGTAAAACTCTTAAGTTGGTCACATGAGAGTCAAAAGTTGTTTCTAGAGATATTAAGCTTGTTTTGCATTGTTTTGCAGGGTTTTTGATGAAAATTGAAGATGGTAATGAAGTAGGAAGGTCATAGACTCAAGAATGAAGGAGAAAAAGGAAGAAAAAAAGAGTCTGTGAACCGCTCAGCGGTAAATTCCATCGCTGAGCGTCCTAGTTCGAGGAAAAGTATTGTCTGGCGCCCAGGCGGTGACACTGAGCGTCCAGAGCGACAAGAGGCAAACCGCTCAGCAGTCATTTTAGGCGCCTGGGCGGTGGCGTGTGTTGAGGCAAACCACTGAGCGGCCAATTTTGGCGCCTGGGCGGTTGTCTGTTTTTATATTTTGAATTTTGAGATCTTTCTGTTATCTTTTTGGCTTATATATAGCCCTAGTGCGAATCCAAATGTAATTCTTTTGGCAGAGAACAACGTCCACAACAGCTTTACACTTTTGGAGGAGATTTCTTGGATGCTTAGGCTCCACTTTATCAAATCTAGGGTTTGCTTTTCCATTCTTCCATTATATTTCATCTAGTTTCACCATGACTATGGTGAACTAAACCCTTTGTTGTTGGGGAACAATGTAATCTTTTGAAACTCATATATCCAAATTCTTGTTTACTTTATATGCTTGCATATGCTTGATTTATCAATTGTTGGGTTCTTTACCTGTATTTAATGCTTTTACCGTTAAACTTATTCGGTATATGTTGTTTGTCTTTATTGATATGGGGACGTACAGTAATGTCATGAACTGGGGAGAATTCCTTGATTATGTTAATACCGCCTAGGGATAGGGGTAGGACGATCAATTGTATTTTGTTTCCGCTTATCATGCATTATTAATTACTAAGGGTAGACCAAGAAAGTTTGCATGGCAATATGATAAATAAGAAAAGTAAATAAGAAGAGTAGATATATGAGAGTGGATAAGATGAAATTGCAAACCCCAACAACCTCATTCATTCATAGTTTCTCTTAGTCAATTGAATTCCTGCATTTGTATGTTTATTTCTGTTTTGCATTCAAACCATTTAAACTAATTTTCTTTTACTCAAGTCTTAAACAATTAGTTTACATGAAAGATGAGGCCTTAAGAGCCCTCTAGGAAGAACGATATTGAGATTACTGATTTTTATTACTTGATACGATCTGGTACACTTGTCAGGATATTAACAGCCACGCTACAATTAGAAGAACAATAGCATCTTGGAGAGAAAAAGTCCAACCTTCATACCATCCAACAAGCATAACGGCCTTGGCCCACCTTTCTATTTTATTTGACGCACACGGCAGCAGCCACGTTCAGCAAGCGGTGCACACCTCAATTAAATCATGCGGTCCAGCAGCTTTGAAGAGAAATGGGTAGCGGTGTGGCAGCAGAAAACAGCAGCATCCAGCCTTCTCACAGTCCACCTAGCTCCACATTCACGGCCCAACACGTTCATCCAGCAGCTGCATCCATCCGAGAGCAACTGCACATCCAGCAAGCGGAGCAGCACATCACGGGCTTCATTTGAAAATAGCTAGCAGCTCCCACATTAGAAGAGGTGCATCTAGCAGCTCAGCGAGTAAAGTCCAGTAGCAGCACACATGGAGCACGTCTCGGCCCAGCAGATTTTGAATCAGCAACCACAAGCAACTTGGTCCAACAGGAAGGAGAATTTTCACCCTATTGAAGTGTAGCAGCAGGGCATATAAAATGGTGGAGACGCATAAGAGAGAGGAGGAGCCGCCACACCGAAAAAGTTTTTCTTTGAACATTTAGTTGTTTTTCACGGAAGGAGATGGATGGTACGTGAAGTAGGAAGCTCTTTTGCTTTGTGCGCTGGTTTTCGTGCCTGAAGAAAAGTTTCCTTTCAATTTCTTTTTATTATTCAAAGTATGAGTTGCTGGCATTTTATTTCTTAGAGAAGGGAGTCAATGCATTTGTATAACAAGATGCATTTACTGATTCAACTCTTGCATTAAATTGGATTACGCACGTTGAGATTGGAATTTGATTTTCCTAAGCAATTTTGCACTTATGATTTACCGTCGGCTAGCTTTTTTTAGTTTATGTTTCCATGCCTAATTTTCGTTATGCATAAAATGCTTGCTTAATTAAATGTCGCTAGGTTATTTTCTTTAGTTACTTACTTTTTGTTGTTATTTTTATTTAATTTTGATCCCCATTTTAATGATGTTTATTCTGTTCGATTTTGATAATTTATCTGTGATGTTCGCTTAGGTTAGTTGGTTGGTCGTTAACAAAATTACATTGCTTCTTTGAGATTTTTGGGATTGTACTTGTGTTTATTCTGTTCTGCCTAGCATTCTTTGAAATCTGACTGTGTTCTTGCAATGGGTATACGCTTAGTTGCCCAATTGGTGATTGCATCTTCGCTTAGTTGATCAATCTGTATAGAACAAATTGGATGAAATAGGTGTATTGCGTTCACTTAGTTCGTGATTATGATAGCATGATTAGTCTTCGCTTAGTCGGTTAGTTGTGCTGGATTAGAGGTCAAAGTAGTTTGTTCATGAGACTCTTGCACTTTAATTGCCATACTGCTGCTCTGATTTAGCCAATATTTAATCTGTTGTGTGCTTGCGATTAGGTATACGCTTAGTTGCCTTCTCGGTGTTTAATCTTCGCTTAGTTGATTAGATTGTATGGTGCATGACTGATTGGATTTGAGCATTGCATTCGCTTAGTTTGCAATTCTAAAAACCGAATTACCATTCGCTTAGTTGGGTGATTCGTGTTGGATTTGGATTAGAGTAGTGTGTACTTGTCGTTAATCTGTGATTGGAAGCATAGTAATTGAGTTAATGACCAATCGTTTTTATTCTGTATTTGATTCCATTTTTACATTTCTGTTTGCATTTCTGTTTACATTTCTGTTTGCATCTTTGTTTTAATTTAATTCATCTACATTCATAAAACCTTTCAAAAAAACCCCACCACTTCGTGTTTGACCTGATTCTCGAACCACAGTTTGGTCCTTGAGAGACAACCTAGGACTCACTTCCTAGTCTATACTGCATTCTTTATGCACATTAAATTTGCATGGGGTGCGATACCCATCACCAATACACAAAAAATTAAAAATTGTTCATAATTACATCACCAAGATTTTAAAAAATGAATTACAAAAATATTGTTCTTGGATCACTCGGGTGCCTCCCAGTGAGCGCTCTTTTAACGTCATTAGCTTGACCCGGTAAAGCTCACTTCTTTTCTTCCATGTTGATGTTTTCATCACACCAACTCATCAATTGCCTTCTATCCACCTTCTCGACTTTTCTGAAGTATGAATATTCAATTTCTACTATTCCTTTCTTTCTACGTTTTTTCACCATCCACTCCTTCTTCTTATCTTTCACCCCTAAACCAGATTGGAATGGTGCATCCTCCAATTGGATTGTGCCTCCTTTATCAACATCTTCATCTTTAGGTACCAACAAAATATTACAATTATTATTGTTAGCACCTTTAGATCCTCCAACTACAACATCTTTCCTTGAAGCTTTATATTTGGCCCTCTTTTGTATTCGTGTAAGCTTTTCTTTAGAACCAGTATATATCAACTTATTTTCTTGGTCCCTCAACATAATCGTCTCATCATAGACACTCATAATAACTTTGGCATTTTTCATGAAAGGCCTTCCAAGAATCAACGGAATCCTCTCATTGGCCTCCATATCCATGACTACAAAATCAACCAAGAATTCAAGATGCTCAACACAAATGACCACATCCTCCACCACACCATAAGGTCTCTTAGAATATCCATCTACCACCATCACAGTAAGACTTCCTAGATCCATATCTCCAATAGTGCATGGAAGAGAAAGACTTCCTAGATCCTTCATCTTAGGCGGATGTTTCCTCTTCTTAGAACGATTACAACCTCCCTGTTTCTCAGTTTCCTCTTCTTCAAGATCTATGACTTCTCCAAGGTAATACTTTATACGCTTGGAATAAACAGGAAGTTGGTGGAGTACTTCAGTTGAAGGCATATTCATTTTCACTTGATTAAAAATCTCTCTAAATTGCCCAAAATCACTCTCAGTTTCTCTATTTTTTTCTTTTTCAAACTTTTTTTCTCTCATCTCCTCTTCCTCATCCTCACTACTCTCTAACTCAATAATTTCAAAAAAAAAATTCTCTCATCTCCACTTCCTCCTCCTCACCATTATCTATCTCAATTATTTCTTTAGGGTTAACATCAGTATTAGTCCTAAATTGATTCTTTTCTATGACTTCCACCCTTTTTGCCAGCTGCCCAATTTGCATCTCCAAGGTCATAAAATTAACTTCATGACTCGAATAATGAGAATCATACACTTTGAAGAATTTAACAAATTTCTCATCCATGCTTTTGACATTGTCAGTCAAACTAGCCATCTGTTGCCATAACGGTGGTTGTTGTGGTTTGTTGAAGAGGCCTCCATTGTGTCTAGACGAATTACTCTGGCTTTGACCAATACTAGGGTGATTCTTCCAACTTTGGTTATAGTTACCTTGGTTAGAGTTACCCTGACGTTACTGGAACTGGTTGCCCATATAGTTAGCTTCTTCTTGTGCCTCATCAGGGACGACACATTGACCATTAATATGGTCACCACCATAAGAATCATAGAGTTATTGTGCTAATGAAACATTCCTTATCTCCTTCAGAAGTTGAGCAATAATCTTTGATAAATTTTCCAATTGTTGAGTAAGGAGTTTATTCTGAGCTAGTATTGCATCTTCAGCAAGCAGATGAAGAACTCCCCTCTTTTGAACTGTTGTGCCCCTTTCACTATGAGTCTCCTGCTCATTTGCAGCCATGCTTTCAATCAGATCATAAGCCTCGTCCTCAGTCTTTCTTTTAATATCGCCTCCAGTTGAAGCGTCTAACATCATTTTAGACTGTGTATTAAGGCCTCCAAGGAATGCAAGAACCATGTACAAGTGTCTTTCTCTTTAATCCTTTGAATCTTTCCCATGCCTGCCCTAGAGTTTCCTCCATACCCTGTCTGAAGGAAGAGATCTCCAACTTTCCTTAGTTGACTTTTGACTGTGGAAAGTATTTACTCAAGAATTTGGACGCTATAGTCTCCCACGTAGTAAAGCTTCCTTCTGGGAAAGAATTCAGCCATAACTTAGCATTGCCTCCCAATGAGAAGGAAACAAGCTAAGTTTTATCCTATCATCTGATACTCCATTCATCTTCATTGTGTTAGATATCTCGTTGAACGTTGTGAGATGATCGTATGGATTCTCATTCGACAATCCATGAAATTGGTTACTCTGCACCAAGTGAATTAACGCAGGATTCATCACCATGTTTACTGTGTTGTCCCTCGACATGGCAATACTATTAAAGTGTAGAGGGCTAACCACATTAGATGCGTTTGCAAGAGTGCGTCTAGGAGGAGCTCCTTCTGCCATCTCTTCTATGTTATGACTAGATGCCTCCGGTGAGGGTTGTAAAAGTCTTTCAAGAGAGGGGAATAATTTTCTAGATGGTCTTCAAACTTTCTTTCCCCCTGTCACTCAATCCTTCAAGAAGAGGTTGATTTTTCTTGCTTCTAGTGTGAATTGCCTCTTGCATACATACACAAGAAACAAAAACCCTAAAAAGCACTTTTATATAAAAAAAAATAAAAACAAAAACAAAATAACAAAAAAAAATCAAGTCAAATTTAATCAAATTCACACTACTAGAATAGTTAAACCAATGAGTCCCCGGCAACGACGCCAAAAGCTTGTTAACACTCTGGCAAGTGTACCAGATCATATCAAGTAATAATAGACAGTAAGTCCAGATATCATTTCCCAAGGGACTCTTAGGCCTAAATGTTTATGTGAATTGATTTCATCAAACTTGAATGGAAATTGAATTTAAGGTATGTAATGCTAAACGAAAATAAAGATGCAAATGGAAAAGCTTGATCAATTGGCAAATAAAGATATGAATGAATGGAGTTGTTGGGGTTTACAGTTTCATCCTAATCCACCCTCCTATATCTACTATTCTTATTAAATTCAACTTTATTATCAATGGTCATGCAACTTTCTAATCTACTCTAAACCCGATCTCTCGGCAAAAAGAGCCTATTACCATAATTACTAGATTACTATCTCTAGTCTCCCTAGTAATTACTAATGCATTAATGACAGAAGCTTAAAGCAATTGATCGTCCTATTGCTATCTCTAGGCAATATTTCAAAATCAAGAGAATTCTCCTCAGTTCTAGATTTCCCCGTATGTCTCCGTATCGATAAAATCAAAGATCATGACATTGAATAAGTTAAACAATGCAAGCTTTAAAGTACAGAGAAGAAAACCCAAACTATTGATAATACAAGTATATAAATAAAATAAGAATTTTGATATAAGAGAGTTTCAAAAGGATTACATCGTTCCCCAATAACAAAGGGTTTAGTTCACCATATTCATGGTGAATCTAGATGAATTTAATGGAAAGAATGCAAAGATAAACCCTAGATTTGGTAGATTGGAGCTCCCGCATCCAAAAGCCACCTCCAAGGAGTGCAGGAAGTGTTCTGACGTCTCTCTCTACCAAAAGATTCCCCTAAGGGTCGTTCTGGGTCTATTTATAATACAGAAAAATAATAGAACTTTGGCCCAGGCTCATAAGTGCACCGCTCAGCACTGGTTTCACCGCTCAACGGTAGGTGCGACACTCCACTGGATGCTCAGCATTCACGCCCAAGCGTTAAATAATGCTGTCTCTGAGAAGGCCACCGCTCAGCGGTAGATTCTGGTGCTTAGCGGTAGATTCTGGTGCTTAGCGGTAGGTGCAATACTTCATTTTCCCCTCAGTGTTAGCGCTTAAGCGTCAGGTAGTGGCTTCTCCTCTAAGGCTGGCACTCAGCGCTGGAATTGGCGCTGAGCGATAACTACGATTCTTCTTTTGCACCTTCTTCATCTTTTCTTGAGTCCAAATTCTTCCTTCTTCACTTTTCATCATCCAATTCTCATTAAATCCTGTCAAAACAATGTAAAACCAAGCATAATATCTCTAAAACCACCTTTGACTCTCTTGTAGCCTAACTAAAGTGTTTTGCTTGATTTTAAGCTCATTCGAATTAATCAAGGGCGTGTTTTGATATCAATTTCAAGTATAAAAATAACGGTTAGTCAACTTCATATTTCCGTTGCACTTAAAATTTTCATTCCTTGTGATTCAAGAAACTTTGTAAAGATGTCTACTTTGTGAAAAAGATTTTAAAAAGACTCTGATTTTGAAACCTCACCAATTCACCCATCCCCCTCTTGGTGTTGAAACGAAGCCAACATTTTTCCAACAAAGGTGTCTCCTTCTAACCCTAAAATCATGATCTCCCACATTTGCTCTCATTGGCCAAAAATGAGGCCTTCTAACCTCTCTAATGATGGAAGGACATGTGGCCACTCACAAAACACAATCCTCTCCATTCCTAGAGTGTCTTATGGCCACTACTAAAAGTAAATCCTCTCCAATGGTGGAAGGACATATGACCATTATCAAAAAGAAATCCTCTCCATTCCTAGGGTACCATGTGGCTACCTTTTAAAAAGTAAATACTCTCCAATAAAAGCATGGTAGATGACACATACTTTCCACTTGGTTTGGATATCTAACTTAGGGAAAATCCTATTCTACTTAGGTCTTAATACAAGCCTTAACCAATCCTACACTACATGGACGAATACAAGGCCTAAATCCTATACTTCTCCTTCTTCTTCCATGATGGCCCAAGTGAAACACACCTTTGTTTCACCTTCTATGGATGGTTCTTCTTGGAGGAGCTTGGCCATACTTCTAGTGGTTAGACCCTTGGCTCTGAGTTTTCCATCATCCCCTCCCTCTTGAAAAGGATTTGACCTCAAATCAAGAGGCTCTTCTTCTTCCAAATCACCTACAAAAGGGGTTAGATCACAAATATTGAAAGTAGCACTCACATCATACTCATTTGGCAACTCTAACCTATATGCATTGTTATTAACCCTTTAAAGCACTCTAAAAGGTCCATCAACATGAGAAATGAAGCCTAAAAAGATGACACTATCCTCACCAAATGTGCATTTCTCTCTATTGGCAAATAAGTGGTTGTTGAGCGCAATCAATGAGAACACCATTGGTCGTCAGCCAATCCATTCCCAGCATTATGTATAACCCCTCAAGCGGTAAACCCACCAAATTAACCTTGAATCTATGTCCTTCTACTTCTAATAGATACCCAACACAAACTAAACTATTTGAGACTTGTCCTGATGCTGGTATAGAAACTAGTAACTTGCATCCCAAATCAACCACATGTAACCCATGTTTCTCCAAACATTCAAGAGAAATAAATGAATTTGTTGCACTTGAAAAAAAAAAACCATGCACGCATTGATCATTCAAGTAATATGTGTCCAAAATTAAGTTACTTGATTTAGATGCTTCGACTCCTGACATGGCAAAAACTCATTCTGCTACTTTTGGCTTCCTTTTAGAGGACTTCTGAGTCTGTGCATCACTACTTGTGTTCTTCTTCTCTGGACATGCAGCAACAAGATGTTTAGGCTTTTGACAAACAAAACACTTCCTCTCCATAGTCTTCACATTAGTCAACTTCGAACAAGATCTCCTAGTATGAGGACCCCCACATTCATAACACTTCAAGCCTCTAGAATGTCCCTACTATTGTTTAGCATATGGCTTCTTCTTATTTTTGTCTCTAGAGAAACTACCCTTCTGAGTCATCATCGCACGATTCTGACTCTCTTCCATCACCTTTGTCGTCTTAGACTGTTCCACCACATCCGTAAATGTTTTTATCTTCAGATGCAGTATAAATCTCATCAGATTATGACGCAAGCCCCTCTCGAACTTTCTACACTTTCAATCCTCACTCGTGCTCTGAGTATAAAATCGAGAAAGGTATACAAAACATGCCATATATTCCTACATAGTCATGCTTCCTTGTTGTAGTGTTAGGAACTCTGCTTCCCATTCATATTTAGCAGTTTTAGGAAAATAACACTCCAAGAATGTTGCCCTGAAAGTCATCCAACTGATCTCATATCCTTGAGCAGTCATCAATTTCTTTGTGCTCCTCCAACAATACTCTACCTCCCCAACTAATATGAATGTAGAGAACATAATCTTCTGCTCCTCAATATAGTTAATCATTCCAAAGATCTTTTCATTGTTGAATAGCCTTCCATTGAACATCAATGGATTATGACATAGATAGTCATTCATGTTGGCATTGTACCTAGGGACAAGTCTTACCTGTTGTCCCTATAGTATGTTCATCATCTACCCAAGTGCGCTAGCGATATCCTGAGCGGTGTTGGTAGGGGAACGTTGTCTACAGACATCTTTTTACACGCTCAACAATAACACTAATTTAATCACATTAATTCAAACAATCATACACATACACATGGAATCACATAATCATACACATACACATGCATTTAAGTTACAAAACAAAAGCTAGACGAGCTCATTTCCTAAAAGCCCCAAAAGATATTTTTTTGAAAACCTAGCTCTCATACCAAAATGTAACGCCTCAATTCTCGATCCCTGATCCTTGATCTTCGATCCTCAGTCCTTGATTCCTTGACCCTCGATGTCATTACTAACATCTCACACATTGACCTTTGGCCTATCCACTCATTAGCACGTACGCTAACTACTTACTATAACCATTAGAGTAACACCACTATCAACATAGTATCAGCTGAAGCATCTCCAATACCATGATCCTCATCATATGTACACCACCATCAGGACTATCCAATCATGAAGAACACCATGAGCATCACCGTACCATGTACACCCTAGTGGAAAGAGTTAGTCTCACTCCTGTACCCTACCTAACCCGTCTATAGTCGCTCCTACAGACCAATTTGTAGCTTCACCTACAGATATGCTCGAGTAGTCTTGCAATCCAACTAAGGAACATGTAATTTTGCCACACAAGGACAAGGAAAACACCATCAACCCCACACAAGGAATGTTCAATATTCGTACAACCCTTCTTATGCACACTAGGCAAAAGGAAGCACCTATCTAGATAGAACCAAGATTTACTAGGTACAACTAGTAGACCTATCCACCACTCTCATGCTCATCAACCACATACTCAGGTATGCTCCAACACTCACTCATGTTGCAACCTCAACCACAAGTCAAATCTGAGCCTAAACATAACCACTAATCTCAATCTCTGATTATCATCACGTTCTACAACTCCTCAAGTTGATCCACTTTCATTCTTCATCAAAAGACACGTTTCCAGTAAAAATACTCTAGGATAATCGATTAACATAACTGATAATTGACTATTCCCGAAATGTTCACATTTACACAAAATACACTATGATAATTGATTATCACTTAAGATAATTGATTATTTCAGAGGTTCTGACACAAATAATTAAGCTGAAATTTTGATATATGATTCCTGAGATATATTACTCCACTTTGACTGTTCGGATTTATAATTTGAGGTTTGTACCTATAGGAATTAATTTCGCAAATTTGAATAAAATGATCACCACTTTATTTTTGTCTCTAAGTTACCTCGGTAAAATCTTAATCCTCACTTTGTTTACCATTAGATTAATCTGAAATTTTGATATATGATTCTTGAGATATCTTACTCCATTTTGACCACTCGGATTATTAATTTCAAGTTTGTACTTTGAAGAATATATTTCTCATTTTGAGTAACCTGATTAACACTGCATTTTTGTCCTTAAGTTACCTCGGTGAAAGCTTTAAGTTCCACTTTGTTTACCGTTAGATTGACCTAAAATTTGTATACATGTTTCATAAGACATATCATTTCTTCTTGACTGCTCAAATTTTTAATTGGATCTCTGTGCTTAATGGAATTAATTTTGCAATTTGGGTAGAGATGAAAAACACTTAAATTATGTCCTTAAGTTACCTCGGTAAAACTTCATTTCTACCTAGTTAATCATTAGATTACCCTGGAATTTAGATATGTAGGTCATAGGAAATATTGATTCACTTTGACTGATTGAAATTTTAATTAGATGACTATATTTAGAGAAGTTATTTTCGTGTTTCTTAGGGATCTCAACACTACCTAAATTTTGTTTCTGGATCACCTATTCAAAAATTAAGATTTCTGTTTTATTAACCGTTAAACTGAAAATTTTACCATAAGTTCTAAACATGTGTTTAATTACTTTGACTAGTCAGATCTTAAATTAAATTTCTATAGTTAGAATAATCTTTGCACGTAATATTCCAATTGTTTAAGTTTTTAATAATCTTGGATCATATTGGGTGAAATCTTGAGTGATTGTATTATTGCTTTGTATGTATGGTGGTATCATTGACTTGAACATTATTCTATGTTGAGTTACGAGCATGAATTTGGATCAAATATGTCTTGCATGATGATTCAGTTGATGAATATGATCATGATATGAGATTGGCCAAGGGTCTCGTGGAGAGATTCTATGTTTGAAATTGGTTAATGTATACGTTGATGTTGGAAGTCTTGTTGTTGGAGGTCATCCTGATACTTTAATAATCATCCAATCCCAAGTAGAGAAGGATGAGTTATGTGGTGAAAGGGGTATGAGATCCTAGTCTATGTGTCGGTAGGTGTTAATGGACTAACCTTGTGGGTGACATGATGTATGTATTGGTAATGTCTATGTAAAGAGTAGTGGAGGCCTCCACAAGTGTACAACCTTCTGTAATTTCGAATCAACTTTTCATCTGGATGGTCAAGTCTAGTATGATGGGATGATTGAGTCTAGTATGATTTGCATGATAATATGATTATTTATATGTGTAGTAATATATTTATGCATGTTTTATGAATGATCAATTGCATGTTAGCTCAACTCTACTTGTTTGTGTTGGTATTTATTTTGTACAATGATCGTATAACGTGTGTATTGTATGAGAGTAGATGAGGAAACAACGACTGATCCAATGCTAGTAAAGAGAGAAGCAGAGGAATAATGAAGAAAAGTTTCTAGTCGTTGCATGAGTGTTTTATTAAAAATATGTATCTTCCATGTGAACCCCTTTATATTTACCTATTGGACAACTCTAATAATGTTACAACATGTTAACTATAAAATATTAACTGTGAGATAAATGACACAATAAACTTAAAATATTTATTATTATTTTTTTTAATATCTAATTCTCTTTTAATAACTCACAAACAAACATCAGCCGTGCATAGACACATGTTTGAAACTAGTTAAATTTTAAAACCTAAAAAATTTTAAAAGTTGAATTCACCCTTCTTGAACTCAGTTCTTTTTTCCAAAGTTTGTTCTTCGTGAAAATTTGAAGTACAACTTTATTCAATACATTCAAGAAAATAAAGCATAATTTGTAGATTTTTTTTATGTTAAGCATCATAAAGGTTTTCCATTTGAGTGTATGAAAAGTATACCAAGTGACTTAGATATATAACAGGCAAACAATTTCTATAAAACAAAAATAAAAGATGATGAGAAAAAGACCTTTACATTCATGTTAGTTAAATCTTGGTTTTCTAAATGAGCATAAAGATAAAATTTAAACATAATTTGGGGTTAAGAGGATTAAACACACGAAATTAAGATGATAATAGTGAAATTGGAATTAAAAGCACTACTTTTAAAAAATATCTTACTTTGTAATTAAGTGGGAAGTGCAAATGATAGTTGATGAGAACTCAATAAATAATAAGTAAAACCATAGAGACTACTATTTTGCAAAACACAAATCATGCAAAAAATTATAAATAAGGAGGAGTATATCACCAAGCGAACAAAAATGTGGTGAACAAAAACACATACTCTTTTAATTGGTTATATTTATTTTCGATGTATCAGAAATTCGGCATACTACCTTAACAAAAAATTATGAATTCCTACTATTTTATACTATTATTCTTCTAACAGTTAGATTCTTAGACTTTACTAATTGAAGAACTTCTCTTTTATACTTTCATAATTTATCAAAAATAAAAGTCTTACCCTCCTTTTTTGGTATAATTCATTCTATTTTCTCTGTATTTCTACATTTACATAATTTAAGAAGCAAACTTTTACCTAGATCAATTGTAACTAGTCTAGTAGCAATAGCATTTTTAAAAATCTAACTTCATTCATTATCCACATTGTTACTACTCTCCTCCATTTTTTAGCCACCGTAGGGCAATAGCATGATAGAAGAGTCTAACGTTGCATTGGTCAAAGATCAAACGCTGTCAAATTTGGGCATCCACTTTCCCTGCTTTTCTTTCCTGCGCTTCCAGGGTACCACTTGCTTAAAGGTTTCACAAATGCTTACCTGCAGTAAGAAAATTGGTTCATAATAAGATTTTAACATCACAACCAAACCAAATGTCCTTCTAATCAATGTGAAACTGTTTTAGTTGTTTTTAGTGAAAGGAAGAGAAAATGTTGCTATCTCTGAAATGCAACTTTTCGTACCTAGAAAAACGGACAAAGATTTCAATCCATTAAAATATGTTAGTGTGTTTGTTTGCTTTTATATTAAAATACGGTGCCTTTCCCATTCACTTTCTTTTATTAAAATTCTTATCTCTCTTTCTATTTCAAAGCATACTCGACGCAGCTTATAGTCATTTGTTTGTACGACGAAAGTAACAAAGAAATTGAATAAGAGAAAACCAATTTTTTTATAATTTAAACAAAAAAAGAAAATTAAACTTTTAGAATCACTGGAGGCTTCGGTAGAACTAAAAGAGGTGTGATCTGTAAATGAAGGAACTGACATTATGAATTTAATTTCATTAAAAATACATTATTTACGATGTCATTCTATATCAAATTACACCAAAATTGTGTCGGTTCAAATTAAATAATATTAAAGTTTTCTGGTATAATTTTAATTGAATTGAAAAGAAAAAATAATTAAAATTATGTTGGATCTATATACTACTTCTCATTTCAGAAATTGTTAGATCAATGTAATTTCACTTTAAGATCGTGTCATGTATATAAACACGGCTATCATTTTAAATTTAACTATGCTTATCATTTTGTAGAACACGTTGATATCACTTTTACTTTCTTTTTTTAATTCCATCAAATCAATTTAATTTTAAAAATTGTTTCCAAACAGAATCACCAAGAAGATATATTTTCATCTTCTTTTTATACTTGAAAAAGTAAATTTCCCTTAAGTTCATCACTTTCCCAAATTAGCAGAACTCATCTCAAAGAACACGATGAAAAGGATAAGAAACGAAGCTTACATACCCACACGTGTGAACTTCGGTGGGAAAGACTCGAAAAGCTTCCTTTTCTTCTAACCCTTGTGATCTTCACCTTACCAGTTCCCTCCACAGTTGAACTTGAAAAGTCAAAACTACCCTCCTCTGGCTCGTTTTTCTTCAACGCGCTCCACCTGTTAGACGCGAAATTGGCATTCCACGTGTCCTTCGAGGGCCTAAACGACGTCGTAAAAGACATGGCGCGTGCAACATAAGGTCCGTCCAGCACAGTTGTCGGCGACGAACCCTTAGCCTCCAACAAAACCAACCTCGGAGGCAGTTCCAAGGTTCTAGCCACGTCATCATTACCGTTGGGCCTGGATCCGCTGTGGCAGGGCCTAGGCCTCCCCGGAGCCTCCTCCCACTCGAACGGAACAGACACCGCCGTCCGTGGCGGTGGAGTAGGCAAATCCGGCAGCATGCTCCCTCGAGAAATTGTTAGTAGAGAGAGCTTGGGTGGTGTTTTTGGTTCGTCGTCGCGGGGCTTCTTCTTCTCTGAGCCCATTATTGTGAAGGTAAATGAGTGAAGTGTGGGTAGCGTGAGCGGGTAGTTTTTATAGAGAGAGTCAACAAGTGTTTGTTAGATTTGGATAGAGTGACCACAAGTGAGTTATGTGTGATTCTGACTAAGTTTGAGTAGGCTCCTGTGGCGCTTCTTCACGGGAAGATACGCTTTTTTATTTTTCTATATTATTATTATTATTATCGTTGGAGGTGGATCCCGCCTTGACTATTTCTAAATGCTGGAAAACCACAATCAACAGTCACTAACACGTTTAAGTCTTGGGAGTAATGGATGGGAGAAATTCTCATTGGTGAAATCCATTACTTTAAAATGTTAGTTACGACATTTAAATATAATCACAAAACATGTGATATATTTAATATAATATTGTGTTGAACAGTTTTTATCCTAATCTTTATAAACTGACTTCCAGACCTAGAGTCGCGGTATTAAATATATCAAAAATTGAGCATAATATACTATCTTATAATGTTTTTGACATTTAAGTTAATTTCTTATAACTAAACTGTTATTCAGTTTTTTTGTTTTTTTATTTGTAAAGTTTTTTATTCTCCGTAAATATATTTATAGGGATTTTACATATTTCCATAGCTACAGTTATCACAATCAATTTATGAAGGTTTTTCGTAAGTCTTAGTGATGGAATAACATCAACCAATCAACCTAATACTAAGAGCAATAATCCAAAGATCCAACAAGCGGAGTTTCAAATCAATCTAATAAGCTTCAGAACGATTCAGATTGACTTAATAAGCTCTAAGACATAGTTGTCAGGCTCTAGGACCATCCAATTGAGCTCTAGGACCAATTGGCCAAGCTTGCCGAGCTCCATGGAAGAGCTGTCGAGCTTCCACCGCTCAACGAGAATCCTGGACGCTTAATGCCATACATTCCAACAGCCTCTACCAAGCAGTTTGCAACCTTGAACGTAGCGGATCATCTTGCGCCCAACGCTGACTATAATGTTCCAAATTTCAAAATGTCACATATTTCAATTTTCTATCTTAGGGTAAAATCATTTTTTTTCAAAAACCTTAAAAGCATGCATAATTTATTAAAAGCATGAGTTCCAAAAGACTTATCCATTTACATTATTCAAAATAATGATATTAACGAAAAAATAAAATAACTCTAATTACATTGTTTTTAAATTTAGAAAAAATAAATTTTAATAAAAATCTCAAGTTTATTCTTCACCATCTATCGAAACTATCATGTTTCAACAACATCTATAACATTATCTGCTCGCATATAACACATTATACTATTATTGTCAATAATTCACAAGCATATATATAGGGTAAGCTATAAAAAAACAATCATAATAACAAGATATAAGCACACTGATTATGTCACCATAAACAACCACCCCATACACTATAATAATAAAAATAAGGTTCTTAATCCATTAACATAACAACTTAATAGTAATAAATTACTCGATTCTTGTTCCACGATCATTGATTCTCAACTCTAAGCTTAGGCTACAAGTTTGTCCATTCATTAGCACCTATGTTAACTACACAACGTGATACCATCACTATCAACACAACATCCTTTGGAGCATCATCGTCATTACGATCATTAACACATGTACCACCATCATGATTAACCTCATCATGAACATCAACATGAGCAGCCACAATACCATACACCACAGTGGAAATAATCAGTCTCACTCCTATACCCTACCTCACTCGCCTGTAGTCGCTCCTACAGACCATTTGTAGCCTCCCTTACATATATGCTTGAGTAGTCTCGCAATCCAACTAAGGAACATGTACTCTTGTCATACAAGAACAAGGAAAACACCATCACCCCCACACAAGGAAGGTTCAATACCAAAACAATCATTCCGTTTGCACAGAAGGCAAAAGGAAGCACCTATTGTTACCAATGAGAAGCATTGAAGAGATTTTGATGATGATACACTTGAAGCTTTAAAGAACTAATTATATTCTATGTTAAAGCATTTTTGTATAATACTTTGTAGTAGGCTTCGCCTTCATTTATAAATCAAAAGAAGCCTTGTAAATTGCTTTTTAGTATAGCTATCTTGCGATAGTAATCAATTACCTCAAAGGATAATTAATTATCGTGTGAAAAACAAGAAAACACTTCAAATCGGCAATAACTGATTATCTCTCAAGACAATCGAGTATCACCGAAAGATATGATTGACCATGGTTCGATAATAGTTTATTACCACTAAGGATAATTGATTAGCACATAAATGGAAACGTTTATAAAAGCCTAAAATAATCGATTATCACTTTTGATAATCGATTATCACCAGCAGTTGGGAGTTGTCTTTCTAGCTTCTGACCTAGCTCGAACCTTTGGCTATATATAGTGTTCTTCACAGTTCTTAAAAGGTTACGTAAATTATTACAGAGTACAAAAAATAGTCTGAGGAAACTCTAAGTGTTTAACAGAGCTTGAGATTCAGTGCTTGAAGAAGGAGAAGCTTTACTTAGTGTGTTTGAGTTGGAAGTGGTTCTTTACCAAGAAGAATCGAGTTGTTCATTCCATCGTCCGTCGAACGAAGGTGTTCTGTCATCTCTTATTGGTTAAGAAAGGTGTTTTCTAAACCATCTTGTATTCATTCTATTGTATCTTGAACTACTTTTTAGTGAAAAGTTAATCACTTCTTTTAGAGTAATTAATAACTGAATGTAGAATCTTTTGATTCGAACCAATATAAAAATTGTTTGTGTGAATCTTCTTATCTTTTCTCTATTTTACTCATTCACTTTCAAGAAATTTTTAAAGGAAGTTGAATTTTTAAATAAAACCAATTCACCCCTCCCCTCTTGGTTTTGTTAGAACACGATGTTAAACATTTCATTGCATGATAACGATTCCAACAATTGGTATCAGAGCTTGCTTTGATACTCTTTCAAACTTTTCGAAAATGGTCGGACAAAGCCAAATGTATGCTGAGGGTGCCTCCATCAACAAACCCCCTCTGTTTACTGGTGATAATTATGCGTTCTAGAAAGTCAGAAGGTTAATATTGATGACACTGCAGGCCAAATAAGTTTTTATAGTTTTGATACTAGTGAAATTGATTTGCCAAAAGCTTTTCTAGAACTGCTTGATGAATCTAAAAAATTGGATGCTACTCATAAAAAATTGAAAAATGAGTTTAAAGGTTTACAAACTAAGTGTGGGAAAGCCTTGGATGAAGAAGTTATTTTAAGAAATAAACTCTACAATTTAGAAATTAAAAAGGCTACAATTGTTGAACCTCTTTTTATTTAGATAAAGATGAATCTATAATAGAAGTTAACAAAACCATGTTTACTATACCTAACAACTAATAGGCCAGACATTATGCAGAGTGCATGTGTGTGTGCTAGATATCAAGCCAATCCTAAACAATCCCACCTTTTAGTTGTTAAGAGAATCTTAAAATATCTTGAAGGTACTACCTCCTTTAGTTTTTTGTATCCCTCTGATGCAACCCCTAGTCTTATAGTTATTCTGATGCTGATTATTGTGGCTGTAAAATTGATAGGAAAAGTACTAGTGGAACTTGTCATTTTCTAAGATATTCCTCGATTTCATGGAATTCGAAGAAATAAGCTTGTGTAGCCTTGTAAGAGTTACATGCTGAAGCCATAAAACTTCAATACAACTTGTTGTTGCATGCCTTTCAAGAGTTACATGCTGAAGCCATGAAACTTCAATACAAGGTAAATTGGTTAAGTTTAGAAAGAAAATATTATGAGTATCGTAATGATAACCTTGTAAAAGATAATGAAAGCTCAGATAGGAATTAGAAGCTGCTTTGCAATTTGCTAGAACTATTGAAACTAAAGTTCAGGTTGTAGAGAAAAAATGTGAAAATTGTCTTGTTCATCTAAAGAAAATTGATTACTTAACAAGCACACTATCAAAATTTACTCTAGGAAGAGATAATCTAGCTGTTGTTTAAAGGTCTCAGGGTAGAGCAATAAACAGACAAGGAATAGGTTATAAAGCTAAGAGCAATAGAATTAATCCTAAGAAATTCATTGATTTAAGCAAACCTGTTACAAATTCTTGCTTTTATTGTAATACTATAGGACATAATATCAGGAACTGTTACTACAGAAAGGTTGGAGTTCCTAGAGGGAAATACAAGTGGATTCCAATGAAACAACCTCCTTTAACTGACAACAAAGGACCCAAGTTTGTTTGGGTACCTACTTCAAAACCTTTTAACTATTTTGCAGGAAAGTAAGCTACTACTAAAGCATAGTAGTGCTCAAGGATGAACTGCAGTGGAATATATCACAGATTCTTGAGTATCTCATTGTGGTAAAGAAAACAGTTATTTTCATGCACTCATGCATTATAAGTTTCTGTATGTGAATGACTGTTGTATGTATGTTTGATGATTTCCTATCTGATAGATGTTTTGGAATGAAAAACTGTTTTCACGATTTTTAATCGGTTATATTATACATGAAATCAATTTAGATTTATGTGTGTTTCTCTGTTTTTAAGTGAAACTCTGTTAAACACGAAATCGTTTCTGATAGTAATAAAATCGATTAAAAATTCTCTTATATGGGGTTTCATGTTTTGAAATTTTAAATAGGCTTGATACTAATTTGTGTTGCGCGCCTTTATAAGAGTTTGTTTAGAAAAAAATTTGTGTATTGTTGTGTTTCATAGTTGCTCTAAATAAATCCCTAAAAAGTTGTTTAAGATTCCCCTAACTGCAAGAAACGCAAGTCCTACTGGATGGATAAGTGACTATACTACTCGCAATAGGTTTTTAGGATGGAAAAAGATCAAAACTATTGTTCCGCACAAATCACTTGACTTATCTTTGTTCAGAGGAGAAGGGTTTATTTTTCCACAAAAGCTAGATCATCAGGGACTTACTGATTTTGTTAAAATGAAGGGTGATTGCTATCCAGAATTGGTTGGTGTATTCTATAATAATCTCAAGCTAGTCAATGATGATATTCACTCACGAGTGAAAGGCATGGACATCACAATCAATAATGATGTATGGCTACTAGTTGTTGGACTCAAAGCTGAAGGATGCATATCTCGCTTACCTAATTCTATGCACAATAGATGGACTACGAAAAGACAAATGTATAAAGACTGTATGAGGTATCCTAGAAGGTACAGAAAAGAAAAAAGGCATCTGAAAAGAGGATTAGATAGAAAGGAGAATATGATTGCTTATATCCTTGACCGGCTGCTGTTACCTAGGAGATATATCCATGATGAACTAACTTCAGAAGATTTGTATCTACTGAATGCAATTCATTTCAGAATTCCAACAAACTAGGTTGTTGTGTTCAAGAAACATATGATCAATACAGGTATAAATGATGAGCATAATCTACCCTATGGTGTGTTTATTAGCAAAATCCTAGCACTCAATCAAATGGTTCTTGCTCGTGAGATAAAACTTATATGCAACAGAACAAATGAAATTGGAAAACCAATACTAACATGTATTGGATTGAAAAAAAAGACTGCCTTGGGATGGGTGTTCAATGATGTTCAAACTTAAACCAGAGATAAGGATGAGATATCTGACTCTAATGAACCTGTTTCCTTTTCTCTCAAATATGAATTTGAGAGATTTGTAATGAAAAAATTCAAAAACTCATCTGAAAAGACTGAAGAGATGAAGAAATTAGTGAAGTGTATTGAAAGGAAAATGGAAGAAATCATCAAGAATTATGTGGAAAGCTCTACATCAACAGAGGAATCAGATGAGGATGATGAGTCCAGTGAAGCTGATTCCATGGAAATCTCTGACTCAGAATAAGGTGTTTGTGTCTTAGTTTTGTGTCTGTTTTGTTCTTGTCTTGTCTTTGTTTTGGTTTTTATTTTGTGTTGTCTTGTAATGATTGGCATTACATGCCATATCTTTTGGTCTTATCTGATTGTACTCATTTCTCTTAATATGAATGAAGTTATATTTCGGTTTTAATCAATCTGAGTATGAATTAAAATTTGTGATTAATGATTTAATTTGATTAATAAATCGATTAATCAACTTGTATGTATGCTATTTTAACATTCCATTGTTACATTTTTATCATTGTATAATCATACTTTAACTGTGTTGATGGTTATTGTACTGCATAGATACTAAAATGCTTGATCTAGATAAGCCTAGAGGGTTATGTAAGAATACAATTTGCTGACTGAGCTAGGATGGAAAATCAACATTAATCTACAACAAGGAATCGATTAAGATGAAGTTCTAATCGATTGAGATTCGTCATTTGGTTTGAACATTCTATACTTCTGATCTCTAATACTTTAAACCATGACTTATTATTTGTTACATGTTTATTCATCTTATATCTCTTTGTTTTGATCCGTTGTGAATATATTATAAGTGATTAAACTGTTATGATGATTCAACATGTATCAAAACTGCTCTGATATGAATTTACTAATATTACCCTGATACATTGTTTGAACATTCTTGATTGACACATAACTCTGATATATTTGTATTATGAATCTGTGATTTGATGTGAATATGCATAGTGACAAGGGGAGTAATGTATATTTTTTAATGGTTCACATGTTATTGAAAGGAGGAGAATATGATAGAATCATGTGAAGATTATTAACAAGGGGAGCATCAAATTTATTCTGTTATATGTTAAGACCCTGGCAAGTGTACTAGATCGTATCAAGTAATATAATTGGTAAACCTAATATCGTTCTCCCAAAGGACTCAAAGGCCTTATCTTTCGTGTAAATCAATCTTATAAGACTTGAAAGTGAAAATTAACTTGTGGTTTGAATGCAAAAACAAAAAGTAAACATGCAAATGCAATTGATTCAATTGGCAAGAAAAACATATGGATGAATGGAGTTGTTGGGGTTTACAATTTCATCTTATCCACTCTCTTATATCTACTCTTCTTATTAAATTCACTTTATTATATAATTGTCATGCAAACTTTCTTAATCTACCCTAAACCCGATCCCTCGACGAGAAGAGCCTACTACTAGTTACTGGCTTACTATCCCTAGTCTCCCCTAGTAACTAGCAATGCAAGTACCACAGAAGCAAAATACAATTGATCGTCCTACCCCCTTATCCCTAGGTGGTATTGCTTAATCAAGGAATTCCCTATCAGTTCATGACTTTCCCGTACGTCCCCATATCGACAAAGGCAAACATCTATTTATCGAATGAGTTAAACGATAATAGCATAGAGCATAGATAAGAAACCCAAGAATTGATAATAACAGCATATGCAAGCATATGAATAAAACAAGAATTTCAATATAAGAGAGTTGCGAAAGATTACATTGTTCTCCAACAACAAAGGGTTTAGTTCACCATTGACATGGTGAAACTAGATGAAATAAATGAAAGAATGGAAAAGCAAACCCTAGATATGATAAATTGTTGCCTCAACATCCAAGAAATCTTTTCCAAGGAGTGTAAATCTGCTCTAGACGTCTTCTTCTGCCAAAAGAATAAATCTCAAATTGCACTGGGCTATATATAGCACAGGAAAGTAACATAATTTAGGCCCAAGCCTAGCAAACCACCGCTCAACGTCGTATTTTACCGCTCAGCGGTTTCCCTCAAGACGCGCCACCGGTCCGCGGTCATGTTCATCGCTGAGCGGTTTGCCTCTAATCACCCTGGACGCTCAGCTTCATCTCCTGGGCGCCAAATAGTGCTTTCCCTCGAATTATGGTGCTCAGTAGTTCATTTTGACGCTGAGCGATGCATAGACTCTTCTTTTCTTCATTTTTCTTCTTCTTCCTTGAGTCTAAGACCTTCCTTCTTCAATTTCATCCTTAATTCTCATAAAAAACCTGCAAAACAATTCAAAACAAGCATAATATCTCTAAAAACAGCTTTTGACTCTCAACTGACTCAACTTAACTGTTATACTTGATTCTAAGCTCATTCGAAGCCACAAAGGGTGTATTTTGATATCAATTTAAGCATGAAAATAACGGTTTTTAGACCGTTATCACAACCCCAAACTTAGAACTTTGCTTGTCCTCAAGCAAACAAAACAAAACTTGGCTTTCCAGTTTTTCATCAAATAGTTCAACAATCCCAAAATTCATTTTTCTTATGACAAGAACTACTCAATTTCATATTTTCAGTGGAATCTAATCAAGATGTATGCATTCTTTCAATTCAATTCAGTTAACATGATCACATATTTTCCAACAGATGTTTTATTTATTAATGATCAATCAACTAAGCATAGATGTAATCCTGGAATTCAACAATTCTCACCAAGCAAGTGTGTCACTCAATCACTCAAGTGTTTAAGAGGTCACTCCACTCTCTACTATTCACATGTCACATGAAACAAAATTGCCCTTCATCTAATACAATCAACAGTCTCACATGCCAATGCCATCACAAGGACTTTTCCAAGACTTATAATGAGGCTAGACTAACAAGAAAAATTGGTTTTTCTGGATCACAAAATCCTTGAGTCAAGAGAGCTATTTTAACATTTAAAGTTCAAGCACAAACTCTCTTTCTTAACCAATCTCACTCATTCCCAACTTCTTCCCTTTTCTTTTATTTTTACATTGAGCTCATCTTTCATGCTGTTTCTTTTCTTCGTTTTCTTTTCTCATGCATTTTTCTTTTCCAACACTTGAGCTCAATGCCTTTCTTTTTGCCATTCAAATTTTCCCAACAACCCCAAACTTGAACCTTGTTAATACATACAATTATTCTCAACCCAACTAAAGGTAAATAATTTCAAACCAAGGGTTTTCATCCTGTTTAAGGCCAAGGTTCAAAAAGGGTATAACATTTTAATCACTTTGGGTAAAAATTTTGCTAAGTAAGGGCTTCCAAAAATGGCCTTGATCATATGACATAAACATTCAATTCAATCAATTATCAAGACTCAGGCAATATCATTCATGCTTTCCTATGAACAGTACATATAGAAATGAATACTCTGGAGCTCAATACCTCACACAATAAGCTTTCTCACATATCATTCATTCATACACCCTGCTTAGCATCATAACCACAATCATAAATCATCACACATTTGTCCACATAGCTAGTGAACTTTTCACCTGGATATCAACATGCAACACAACTCCATCATCATCCACATCCAATCATCATCAAATAGATTTATCATGCATTTCATTCAGTCAAACATTTTTAGAAATAGTGTTCAAGCCAAGCATAGACACTGACAATCAAAATTCAACCTATTCTAAAAAAAACAAAATACAAAAGTGCAATATAAAACCCTGTCTAAAGCATGGGCATCCATCAATAGATGCCCTCTCAATCCATGTCCTCATCTGAGTCCCCCTGGTCTCCATCATCATCATCTTCAAAGTTATCTTCATCGTCATCCTCATCCATGCTCGGTGCTTCAGCTGCTCTAGACCCGCTGCCCTATGCCTGCTCCTGAGGCCAAGCCATAGCTCCATGAAACTCGTCCATGGTCCACTTGTGCACTGGTGGCTGATCGTACAACCCTACTATCATCTCAGCAGTGGCTATCTGCCCTCTGCGAAGAGCCTCAATCCTAGTCTCCATCATGGACATATACATGTCCCTCATCTGGAATGGCTCGACGTGCTGTGTCGGTGTATCTGCAGGTACATGCTCCTGTTGTGCTGCTGCTCTCCTAGGACGTCTTCTAGGTGCTCTGGCTGCCTCCTCTTCTTCACAGTACTGTTGATAATAGGCAGCGTTTATGGCCTTCCTAGGCCTCTCATATGGTGGAACTGCAGTATCCACCCCAACCTGTTGACACAAAAAGGTAATCAGAGACGGATGTCCCAACGGTGTCCTGCTACTCACAATGGTAGCGCAACTCTGAATCTCGTCAGCAATGACCTTCCTGACATTCACATCTAACTGCCTCAGCATGCAGTAGATGAAGATGATCTGATGCACAGTGATGTCGGAAACATGGGAGCACGGCTGAATATTGGCATGGATGAATGTCATCCAGTATTTTGCCAAAGGTGTCAAATCTGCCCTCTTTATGTTGACGGGCACTCCATTAGGGTTGTTCTGAAAATGCCTTCCAGGAAGGCACATAACCCTCTCAATGTCTGCTATGTCTCTGAACCCCCCAACAAGTGTTGCATACTGACACTGTTCACCTGGCCATTCAATGCCCAAAAAGCTGTTAATAGTGTCAGGGTCATACCGAATGGTCTGCCCCCTCACATAGCTCATGTATCTTTCAGCCAATATTCCTCCTCTAGTCAAGGCGTTCGTATAGAACTCCTTCACCAATTCAATGCTAGCTGGTGCAGGATATGTGGCCAGCCTTTCCCAGTCTCTCCATCAGCAATCTCCTCTCTTGCACAGTCACATAGTTTTCCTCATGTTTCCTGGAGAGAAACCTAGGCGAATAGAATCTTCTTTGCCTCTCAGGTTCCTTCCTCTTGTTGCTAGGAGTTTTCACCCTTCTTGATGATGATGACATTCCTGCATAAAATAAAATTCAAAGGACCACAGGAATTCATCATTAGAGGTTAGTACATCATCAATCAGATTTCAAACCAATTATCGTCGAACACTGAGGGAAAAACAGGGCCCCTCAATGTCCCTGCATCAAAAATCAAGCATCCAACAAAATCTACAGCAGACCGCTCAGCATCCAAGCAGACCACTCAGCGGTGGAGACTAGGGTTTGTCAAAAACCTTTTCTAAATCACCCTATTCTCCACTCTAACATTAATTTTATCAATCCAGACCAAATTCATGCAATTCAATCGGTTCAAACAGTTCCTCTTTCATCAAATCATGCATAGAAATCAAAAGCCCTAATTTATCATGTTCCTAAGCATGTTCTTCATCAAATTTCAAATTTAGAAACCCTAAGAATGAAATTGCACAACTTACTTAAGTGGAGAGACTAGATGCTTGCTAAACTTCCTCCTAATTGATGATGAATGCCTCTTGAATGCACAATCCCTCAACAAAAACCCCAAACTTTGACAAGAGAATGGTATAAAATGAGGTTTTTGTGAATGGGTGATAAGAAAAAGTGAGGAAATCTCTTTGTAAAACCTTTGAAGGTGTAAATTGGGTGCTAGGGCTTAAGGAGACCGCTTGGGCGAACTACAAAGAAGAGGTTTCAAAGTGCAGAAAACCTAAAAACGCTCAGCTTTTAAAAGCCCGAGCTAGGTATTCGCCGCCACCGCTCAGCGGTGGGCGGTAATTTTTCTCCCTCTCTTCTTTGCTTGCTTTTGCATGATTCCACCCTGTAGCACCTGATTTTAACCTTCAATTTTTAAATTTCATGCCTTTCCCCTCTCAAATGCACATGCAACATATAATGCACTTAAGACAGAGTTTAAAAACAAACAAATAATCAACTGGGTTGCCTCCCAGGTAGCGCTTGTTTAACGTCACGAGCCTAACCCAAACCTGTCCAGCACTCATCAGTAAGTGTTATCCTTACCAACACCCATCAGTAGGTATACCTTTTTGGTATCCTTTAGTGGATACATAAAAATTACCATCCCTCAGTAGATGCTACCCAAAAATTGTTTAAATATCCAAAGAATTACATGTCCAAAATACTAAACCAATTAAAAAAAATAATGTTTTACAACAAAATAAATTTCTCCAGCAAAATCATGTGTTGTCCTTCGTGTTGGTGTCTTTAGTACACCAAATCCTCAGCTTTCTTCCATCCACTTGCTTTGTGCGTCTCGAATATGGTGCTTCAATCTCCACCACTCCTTTCTCCTTCAGCTCTTTTATTACCCACTCCTTCTTCTTATATTTCACCTTGATGCCTGGTCGGAATGGGTCTTCTTTTGGTTCAGGATGGATAATTTTCCCTTCTTCACTTACAGGTACCTGCAAAATATTACAGCTATCAGTATTAGTACCTGTTATGTTTTCTTCAGATGCAACTTCTCTTCTTGACTTTTATATCTGGCTCTCTTTTTTATTTTGATTGTACTTTCTTTAGCACCATCATAAATCAACACCTGTTCTTGATCTCTTAACATCATCTTCCCGTCATTGAAACGCATCAACATTTTAGAAGTCCTCATAAAAGGTCTTCCGAATATTAATGGAATTCTTCCCTCATTCGCCATATCAACAACTACAAAGCCAATCAAGAACTCCAGCTGCTTAATTCGAACAATTGCATCTTCCACCTTACCAACTGGCTTCTTAATAGAACCATCCGCAACTGTCAGGGTAGTTTGAGATGGTTTTAATACTAGCCCTCCAATCTTCTTGAAATAACTGAAGGCATCAAATTAATATTCGATCCTGAATCAATCATGGCTCTTCCTATATCCACATCGTTGATGACACATGGAAGAGTTAAACTCCCTGGATCCTTTCTTTTTTTTCGGATGGTCCTTCTTTCTAGGCTTAACACAAAATTCCTGATCTTCTTCATCATCAAGATCAATTACCTCTCCAAAATAATACTTAATCCTCTTGGAGTAATCAGGAATTGGTGGAAGTACTGAAGGAACAACAATCACCTGATTAAAGATCTCCCTAAATGATTCTCGTTGACTTTCTTTCTCTTCTTCTTTCTCCCCCTCTTCTTCTTTCTCCTCCTCTTCTTCCTCCTCCTCCTCTTCTTCTTCACTGCTTTCCTACTCATTAGATTGTTCATTACTAATCATTTCTTCATCTTCCTCCTCACTGCTTTCAATATCAATTATTTCCACCTTTGCCTTCCTTATACTTCTTGTCAGAACAGCTTTGCACTCATCCTTAGGGTTAACATCAGTGTTAGCCCTAAACTGATTCTTTTCAATGGTTTCTATCCTTTTGGACAGCTGACCAATTTGCATCTCCAAAGATCTGAAGCTGGCTTGGTCACTAGCTTGTTGAGACTCATAGACCTTCAAAAATTTATCAAAATTTTCATTCAAGCTTCTGACAGTCTCTGTCAAACTGTTTACATGCTGTCATAAAGGTGATGGTTGCTACTGTCGGAAGCTTCCTGATTGCCCAGATGGGTTATTCTGAGTTTGTCCAATACTAGGGTGGTTCTTCCAACCTTGGCTAGAGTTGCCTTGGTTAAAATTACCCTACCTATACTGGAATTTATTACCCATGTAATTGGCTTCCTGCTGCATTTCCTCTGCATAGCACATTGACCATTAATATGGTCACCACCAAAAAAATCACAAAGCTGTTGTGCTTGGGAGACATTCCTAATCTCCTTTGGAAGTTGCGAGAGAACCTTCGTCAAATTATCTAGCTTTTGAGTCAGAAGATGATTCTGAGCTAGTATGCATCATCTGCTACCAAATGCAAAACTCCCCCCTTTTGTACAGGTGCGCTCCTCTCACTAAAAGTTTCCTGCTCATTAGCAGCCATACTCTCAATCAAGTCATAGGCTTCGTCCTCAGTCTTTTCCTTGATATCACCTCCAGTTAAGGCGTCCAACATCATTTTAGACTGCGTGTTCAGACCACCTAGGTAAGCAAGAACTAGGGTAGTCTTGTCAAACCCGTGGACCGGTGTCTTCCTCAATTGGCCTTTAAACCTATCCCATGCTTGCCCGAGAGTTTCCTCCATGCCCTGTTTGAATGATGAGATCTCCAACCTTCCTTGAGTAATTTTGGACTGTGGAAAATATTTGTTGACAAATTTAGTTGCCACAGTCTCCCACGTAGTGAATGTTCCTTCAGGAAAGGAATTAAGCCACGTCTTAGCATTGCCTCCCAATGAGAATGGAAACAAGCTAAGCTTTACTCTTTCGTCTGATACTCCAGTCATATTCACAGTGTTGCAAATTTTACTGAATGTTGTCAAATGATCATATGGGTTCTCATTTGAAAATCCGTTAAATTGGTTGCTTTGTACCAGATGGATTAGTGTTGGATTCATCGCCATATTAACTGTATGGTCCGCAGGCAAGGCTATGCTGTTGAAGTGGAAAGGGCCCACAACATTAGACTGATCCGCAAGTGTGCGTCTTGGAGGAGGTTGAGTCGCCATCTCCTCTAAGTTCTGTGTAAAAGCCTCTGGTGAAGATTGTAGGAGTCTTTCAGGAGAGGGAAAAAGTTCACGTGATGGACGTCTAACTACGTCTAACTCTTCTTCCTTTCCTATCTGATATACCTTCAAGAAGAGGTTGTTGGCTTTTGTTACTTCTAGTGTGTATTGCTTCCTGCATGCACAAGAAACAAAAACCCTAAAAGCACTTTTACAAATAAGAAAAATGAAACAAAAACAAAATATATACAATAATTACAATAATTACACCAAGTCAAATTCAATCAATTTACACTACTCGAAAAGTTAAACCACGAGTCCCCCGCAACGGCGCGAAAAATTTGTTAAGACCCTGGCAAGTGTACCAGATCGTATCAAGTAATATAATTGGTAAACCCAATATCGTTCTCCCAAAGGACTCAAAGGCCTTATCTTTCGTGTAAATCAATCTTATAAGACTTGAAAGAGAAAATTAACTTGTGGTTTGAATGCAAAAACAAAAAGTAAACATGCAAATGCAATTGATTCAATTGGCAAGAAAAACATATGGATGAATGGAGTTGTTGGGGTTTACAATTTCATCTTATCCACTCTCTTATATCTACTCTTCTTTTTAAATTCACTTTATTATCTAATTGTCATGCAAACTTTCTTAATCTACCCTAAACCCGATCCCTCGGCAAGAAGAGCCTACTACTAGTTACTGGCTTATTATCCCTAGTCTCCCCTAGTAACTAGCAATGCAAGTACCACAGAAGCAAAATACAATTGATCGTCATACCCCCTATCCCTAGGTGGTATTGCTTAATCAAGGAATTCCCTATAAGTTCATGACTTCCCCGTACGTCCCCGTATCGACAAAGGCAAACATCTATTTATCGAATGAGTTAAAAGATAATAGCATAGAGCATAGATAAGAAACCCAACAATTGATAATAACAGCATATGCAAGCATATGAATAAAACAAGAATTTCAATATAAGAGAGTTTCAAAAGATTACATTGTTCCCCAACAACAAAGGGTTTAGTTCACCATTGACATGGTGAAACTAGATGAAATACAATGAAAGAATGGAAAAGAAAACCCTAGATATGATAAATTGGAGCCTCAGCATCCAAGAAATCTTTTCCAAGGAGTGTAAATCAGCTCTGGACGTCTTCTTCTGCCAAAAGAATAAATCTCAAATCGCATTGGGGCTATATATAGCACAGAAAAGTAACAGAATTGAGGTGCAAGCCCAGCAGACAATACTTTATAGTAGGCTTTGATGAAGCGATTTTGAACCGATTTTGATGATGATACAATTAAAGCAATGAAGAACTAATTACATTATATGTTAAAGCAATTTTGTAGAATACTTTGTAGTAGGCTTTGCCTTCATATGTAAATCAAAAGAACCCTTGGAAATTTATTATTAGTATAGCTATCTTGCGACAATAATCGATTACCTCGAAGGATAATCGATTATCGTGTGAAAAACAAGAAAACACTTAAATTCAGCAATAATCAATTATCTCTCAAGATAATCGATTATCACCGAAAGATATGATTGACCAAGGTTCTTCAATAATCGATTACCACTAAGGATAATTGATTTCACCAAAATGAAGACCTTTATAATGGTCTAAAATAATCAATTATCAAATTTGATAATCGATTATCACCAGCAGTAAGGAGCTATCTTTCTAGCTTCTCAACTAGCTTGAACCTTTGGCTATATACAGTGTTCTTCATAGTTCTTAAAAGTTTACTTAAACTATTATAGAGTATAGAGAATAGTATGAGGAAACTGTAACTGTTTAAAAGAGCTTGAGATTTAGTGCTTGAAGAAGGAAAAGCTTTACTTAGTGTCTGAGTTGGAAGTGCTTCTCTACCAAGCAGAATCAAGTTGTTCATTCCCTCGTGTGTGGAAAGAAGGTGTTTTGTTCCATCTTGTATTCATTCTATTGTATATTGAACTACTTTTTTGTGAAAAGTTAATCACTTCTTTTAGAGTGATTAATAGCTAGACATAAAATCTTTTGATTCGAACCAGCATAAAATTTGCTTGTATGAATCTACTCATCCTTTCTCTATTTTACTCATTCACTTCGAAGAAATTTTTAAAGGAAAATGAGTTTTTAAATAGAACCAATTCACCCCTCCCCTCTTGGTTTTGTCCGAACACACTCTTAAACATTCCGCTGCGCGATACCGATTCCAACATCATTCTACAAATAAATGCAGAATTTACTAGGTACAATAAGTAGACTTATCCCACACTCTTATGCTCATGAACCACACACTCGGGTACATCCCAAAACCCACTCATGCTCCAATCTCAAACACAAGTCAAGATTGACTCTGAACATAACCACAAATTTAATTTTCTGATTTTCACCATTTTCTATAGCTACTCAAGCTTGGTCTATGTCCATTCTTCATCAAATTCGTCAATTTTAACATCACTTGAATCATCCAAAACCCATCGTTAGGCGGATTACAACCCAAACAAACCCAACATACTGCTTATGATCATCATACCACTCTTTACAACATATATTTGTATGGTAAACCCCCAAACAACATACATTTGTCCTCCTTTAGCATCAATACATATTATCATGGGAAAATCCAACAAAAACATACATATTTTCATAAGGAAAATCCAACACAAATATTACATAAACCCTATCTACAAACCCTTACCCAACAATAATTACGGATAATCATAACAAAAATCGTGTACACGTGCATCAAAACAATGACTATCAATGAAGATAATAAAGAACATAAAACATACAACAACAAGTGAAAAAAGGTAAGTTTCCCCATACCTTGGTCAATCCTAAGGCTTTATCTAAAAATCCAAAACAACACCAATATTCTCTTACATTAAGGTTTTCTGCAGCTTTTCCTCTTCTCCCTTAGAAAACGTCTCTCTCTCCCTATCTCTCTCATTTTCGTTTTCAGACCTAGAGTAACAATATACAACACATTTTTCCTCTTCTCCTTTTTATTTCTTTTCACTCTATCTCTATCTTTTTGGTTAAAATAAGATCCCTCACTTACCCTCTAAAAACCCCTAATATTTCTTCTACTATTTTATCTTGATCACTTTATAAAATATTAACAACTACTATAACTTACAAATATTCACATTTTTTTTTTACATTTTCAAATTTTATATTATTTTACATACCTTTACTTTTTATAGCCCTTAAAATAATTTCTCCACCATTTAGTAAAGGGAAAAAAACTCTTTTTCTAGATCAAAAATACAATTAAAATGTAAGTTTGTCCTAAACTTTTTTTCCTAGGAATTAAATCCGCATGCATTCAATCTTAAATAACATTCCTACCAACACATCACATTGGTAACATCGCACATTCACAAATCACCAAATTAATAGCATATTAATCATGTGTTGTACTTTATCAATAATAACATCAAATAATTAACATAGCAATTATAATTCTAAGAAACACCTAAATATTAAACACCAATTTCCAAGCAATAACACTTAAATCTCAAACCCACCTTATTTCCTAATTACTACATTTTTCACGGGTCTTAAACTAACGGATAACACTTCACCCATGCTTCGTAGCTTGCTTTCCACATGCTTCATTCATGTAAAATGTGATTTTCCACGTGTCACTTGATCCTTGTTATATGCTTGATCAGCAGATGAACTCTAGGCAACATGGAGAGGACTGGAAATCTATATGAATTCACCCTCTCCCTCTCTTTGTAATCATGTTTGAGAAATATGCAAGGAACCTCTGTTGAGATCACTCTAGAGCACTCCTCTCTTCTTGAAACTCATGCCTATGGAGTCCAAATAGGCCTCCTCTAGCCACCTTCTCGTCAACTTTGTTCCCTTGCATCATTCTTTTAAAATTTGCCAAACCTTCACTCCTAAAACACACCAACTCGTCCTCTTCTATAAATCATTCCTGATGTGTCTTTACTCTGGAAGATTACTCTAGAAGAAACCTTTCCAATTCTAAATCTAGATTAGTTTGAAGCGTCTTCCATCAGGTGCTAGTTAGAGACTAAGTAATTTTGTCATGTTTGGGTGATTACGTGTTGTTACATATGTTGTTATGTGTCTTTTTGTTGTTGTGAGTCTTTGTTTGTTGTAGTTCAGATTTGATGATGAAATTCAATTTTGCTTGCTTGTTCTTGAGTTTCAATGGTTTCAAGTTTAGAATTTTGTATTGGTGTGATGCTATAACTTTTTACAGTTTTTGAGTCTTCTCATTTTAATATTCAATGGTATCCTATCATTTGAGTTTTTTTTTGCTAATAAAATCCTACTTTGTTAAAAGTCGTGTGAATTGGTTTATTTATCAATGCATCTCAATTTTACGCTTGATTTTGTGCATTACCTTGATACCCTCACTACAAAAAATAAGAGCATTACCGACAGTCATAATCCTTCGAAAAAACATAGTAATTTCAAAACTTGATTCTGGATAAATATTCATATCAACATTAAACTAAAGGAAAAGAACTTCATTGGAAAGCAATCAAATTTGTAAATCAAGTTGTCATGAATCATACGAATAGGAAAACTTTATTTTAACACATGAATTAATCTTTTTAATTTTCCAAGAAATAAAGTATTAAAGAGATCACTCAAGTTAAAATGTATATTCACTCACCAATGCTCTCATAAGTGTTTAGGCTCTTATCTACACTCAAAATACTAATATATATATATATATATATATATATATATATATATATATATATATATATAAACACTACCATAACTTAGCAAGATTCTAATATTCACATAATTTTGGAAAATGCATTCAAAAAGCATGAGGAATTTTCAAAGGTAGTAATGTGGCCAAGGCAAAGGTAGGAAAATTTAGGATATAAAGGCTTAAAAAGTTTGGATAGAAAGAATTAAGGAGCAAACACTATGGAAAACAAATTTATTATTTTCTTTGTTCTTTTTTTGAGAAAGAAACTATCCTTCTATTTCTACATTTTGTTTTTAATTTTACTTCTTTTTTTATCTCCTTTCTTTTTCCTTTTACCCAATTTTTTTTTATTTTCCATTAAACTTTTTCTTCCTTTTGCTCTTTTTATTGTTTTGTGGGTGACGTACTCACCCACACACTTTATTCATCACTCATTCTTAACACAATCCATTAGCTCCTTCTTTCTTCCTAAGGTAGGGAAGAAACATGATCTTTTTATTTTCAAGGTTTTGCAATGGACTAAAAACAAGAAAAAAAAGGTTTAAGGCTCAAAGGGGCTATTGATGGATTAATATCAAGATGGACTGATTTGGCCAAGTAATTAAAAATAAGAAATGCATCAATAATATCAAATCATGAACATCTACCTAAGTTGTAAAACAAAAGAATCAAACTAAATTTTAGAGTATAAATAAAAAATTAGCAAATCACTCAAGAAGAATAGGAATGACACATGGTGGTCAATCCATCACAATTAGGCTAAAAACTCACAAGGCAAAAAATTATTTCACAAAAGATTCAACCAAATAATTCTCAAATTAACTCAATTAATAATTTATAATTGTGAATCACTTAGGCTAGCTTCCAATCAATTCAACAACCCATTCAGCATAAAGCATGACTACTACTTCAAAATTATGATAGTTCCAGGTACTAAATCAAATCCTAAAATCTAATGTCAATGTTTTATTGAAAACAAGAAAATATTTTTGGGTGAATTTCTTATAAGACATACTGTGTAAAAGTTTCACCAAGTAGAAAGTTAATACTTTTGCAATTTTTTCAAATCGTGCCCCCCCCACCCCCAGACACACACACACACACACACTTATTTCAACAATTGTCTTTAATGGACTTATTTTGGGAGGAAATAGAGATTTTTTTTAGACTTTTGGCTCAATCTAGCCATATGTCAAAATTTATTCTCTTTAATTTTATAAGGTCAAGTTATCTTGTACAATTTTATTAATTTTAAAACTTTTATTTTAATACAAATAAATATTTTTAAAATTCTAATAGTTTTTTTCTATTTATGCTAAATATACTGGTGCCAACCCCTAGCAAAGATGAACCAAATTAGAAACGCAAAGCCATGGTGGTCACGGTTTTAGGTGGTGCAGAATTTAGTGGTGGTGGATGTTTGAGGTTTGTCTCGGTTTTGGAGTGATATATGGTGATGGAAGATATCTTTAATAGTTCTCTAAGAGAGGTTGACATGTGGCCACTACCTATAGGAGGGAGACAAGTGGTTAAAATCCTCTCAAATGAGAGGGTGACATGTGGCCACTACCTAAGGAGAAATTCTTCATTCCTAGAGTGACACATAACCATTATTAAGGAGGAAAAATTCTCTAATAAGGTGCCTCCACATGGCAAGGCCGAACGTGCTCCTTATCCTCCAAGCTTGGCGAAAAATGTTGACCCCTTAATCAACTCTTCCCTTTGGACGTCCACCTTGGTCAATGTTGGGCTTAAGGCCCAATGTTGACTTAGGTGGTTAAAACCCCATTCTACTTGGCCCAAAATACAAGACAATTAAAATCCTACATGTTGGGGCAAATCGGCAAGTGTACCGAGTCGCACAAGTAATATAAAATGGTAAGACCAAGTATCGTATCCCAAAGGACTCTCGGCGCTGAACAGTTATGTGAAAACAAGATTAATTAAGACTTAAAAATAAAAAAGAGATAATTGGGTTTGGGCAAAAATAATAAAATAAAATAAAATGTAATTGATCAATGGCAAAGGAGAACAGAGATGAACGGAGGTTGATTTATATGAGATGGATATGTTGTTGGGGTTAGATTTTACCAAGTTTCCTCTCATGTATATAAGAATTCTTCTTTATACATTAATGCCAACATCCCTCACTAAATCACTTAAACCCGATCCCTCGGTAAATAAGTTTGTCCCTAATTACCAGTTCATACAATTCCTAGCATTCCTGGTAAAAAGATGTGAAGATCAAGAGGTTAAGACGACTAAGACTCATACCCTCATCCCTGAGAAATATAACCCTTAGGAGTAATTCAACAAGAACCTGAATTGAAAGGAACCTCTCGGCACTCATGCAATTCATAAATAATGCTATTGTATAAGCAAGAATAAAATAGATTAATTACTCTAACAATTAATGAAAAAACATATGGAATTAAGAATCAAATCAAATACATGAGATTTTAAAAGGTTACATCATTCCCCAACAACAAATAGAAATTAGTTCCCCCATAGACATGGGGAAACTCTATGAACAATGGAAGAAAGAAGGAGAATGGAAGATTAAGAATAGGCTAAGAGTGTATTGCTATGCTCTTCTCTGCCAAGGATGCAAAACCTAGAGCCCTAGGGTCCTTTAAATAGTGTCAGAGGCGTGCTAGAACGAAGCCCGGTCTAAAAGAATCAAAACAGAGCAGAAACAGGGCACGATCCACGTGAATTCACGCTCAAGCGTCGCAGAGGGGCCGCCCGGGCGTGAATTGAGGGTCATGTATGGCTTGGGCGTTGAAAATGTTCGCCCAAGCTACGAAGCTCCGCCGCTCGGGCGTCGAGGGCCACCGCCCAGGTGGCGGACGTCGAATTTTCTCGCTTCAGCTACGCTTCTGGACGCTCAGGCTGCGTGTTTTCCCTCCTTCTGGTGCCTTTTTTACCCCTTCCGAGCTCCCTTTTCTTGGTCTTTCATCTCTTCTTCCAATATTACCTCAATCTCTGTCAAAACAAGGGGAATTAGTCATAAAATCATTGAAATCAACCTTAACTCTCCTATTCACACAATTTATTCAAAAATGATTAGTCAAAGCAAGTTTCTAAGTGAAAAAGGATGCTTTTAGTATCAAAATCATATAACAAATAACGGTGTTTTAAACCGTTATCACTACACTACTAAGAGTAAATACAAAGCCCAAAAATTATTCAATGATGGCCCAAGAAAAGAAGAGATTAACTTTGACTCATCATAAATATGTATGCAATTTAAATTATTTATCAACAATGATATCAAATGAATATAAATCTAACATGTTTTCCTGTTTTCCTATTTCAGCAACCTTTCTTTTTGTTTCACAGCCAATTCAATAAATATCACCACTAAAAATTTATTTTCATTGTTCACATCAACAAACTTGATGTGTGGAGCATGTGGTTTCAATTCAATTTCAATATCATTAGGTGCATTATGGTAAATAGGATCATCAATAATCCTCATAATCTTATCTTGTGAGAAAAAGCCTATACCTGAAGTAGTTAACTATGCTGCTTCATCATTAACAAGTTCAACAACAACGTTAGTCAAATTTTTACGTTCATCAGTAGACATATCAGCGTGATGTGAGTCTATAGTTGGTTGTTGATTTGATCTTTGGATCTTGATTTTGTTCACCTTAGCAATCCGATTTTGCAACCTCTAATCCATGTCCTCTTTTCTGCTCAACCATTATCTTCGGCAAAAAAAAATTCTAACTTGGTCTCCCTAACTTTTCCATTATTTATTTGACTTAAATAATCAGACATATGTTTTATTCTAATAGCCAACTTTAGAAGTACATCTTTTATGTCATGATGAAGTGCTCTAAACTCTATAGCATTAGGAAATCGCGAGTAGAAGTGAATGATGGAATTAATACTTAGAAGTAATTCAAAAAAAAATTTGTTACTTGCATCCTCCATCATGTTGCATAACATTTTGTTACATAACATTTTGTCATTTATAACTTCTAGTTTCTCTTTCATTTCATCCATTAATAACCCAACTTTCCTATAGGATGATCCATATTGTTGTTGCTCATATTTCCAAAAGATAATGTACCATATAGATTTATTTAACATATAATCAACTTAATTATATCAAGTATAGTAGTAGGTGTAACAACTTGTTACTGATAACCAGGACACGATGTAATTCATAATTTGCCATCTTTTCCCAACTTTCTCACCTTATGCTCAAGCAAAACATCCATCATAGGGCCTACACAATTTTAATCTCCTTTATACATATTTCAACTTAACTAAGCTCTCATCTTCTCAACTTTCGCTTTCTTTTTTTCTTCTGCAAACTCATCTTATACTCAACCGAACAGAACATGTAACAGTACTAAAATGGGAAAAGAAATAAAAAATAAGGAAAAGGCGAGGAATGGCAGTGATTGTATTCTTCTATTAGCAAATAGGTACCAATAGTGAAGGATGAGTACAGAATTAGAGAATGAGGTGAGAGAGAGAAATCAGAAAAATACAGATGAGAAGAGAAAGAGACAATTCATCATTCTACACACTGCCCACTAAAGGGAAAAAGTTGTTATTATACTGCCAGCCTACTTTCCTTGCACGAAATCTCTCAGCCTAGTGTTGGTCCTCTTAGTGCGTATGCTCCTCCTGAGCAACGCACTTTTTGGAAAGGCTGCCACGTGTCCTTCCTCAATAACTAACTTATCATTTTCTGCCTGAAGAGGAATATTCTCCTTTGGGCCCATGACAATGCTTCCCCCATTGAAAATAACCTTGTCCTCAAGGTTGAAATTGGGATATAGGTGGCTCATGTCCTCTGCATTTTCCCAAGTAGCTTCAGAAACCTCTTGTCCACTCCACTGAACCAGGACCTGAGGAATGAGTTGCTCTCCTTTAAGAATCGTTCGTCTGTTGAGGACTTGTAGAGGTTGCAGCATGATACCTTCTTCATCAATAAGTAATGGAAAAGGAATAGTTGTTGCAGTGTCATCTCCCTTGAATTCCTTTAGCTGTGAAACATGGAAGATAGGATGTATTTTAGCATTGACTGGCAGCAGTAACTTGTAAGCCACTGAACCAATCTTAGCAAGGATAGTAAAAGGGCCAAAGTATCCCATGCTAAGTTTTTGATTCTGTCGCAACTGAACTGAATGCTGCCGATACGGTTTCAGTTTCACCCACACTTTATCACCAATCTGAAAGTGTTTCTCAATCCTCTTCTTATCTGCTTGATGTTTCATGTACTGTTGGGCCCTGAATAAATTCTCCTTAAGCTTGTTCAACAAAGCATCCCTGGCTAGTAAGGAATCCTTAACTGATGGGTTATTAGATGGTGACGGTTGATACCTCAATAAGCCAGGAGGGTCTCTGCCATAGACCACTTTGAAAGGAGTCATGCCAATGCTATGATGGAAGGAAGTATTGTACCAATACTCAGCCCATGGTAAAAAATTGACCCAATTCTTAGGTGATTGTGAAGTGAAACACCTTAGATACAACTCCAAGGCTTTGTTGACAGCTTCAGTTTGCCCATCTGATTGGGGGTGATAAGCTGTACTCATGGCCAATGTGGTGCCTTGTAGTTTAAACAATTGCTGCCAAAATTTACTTGTGAAAGTCTTATCTCTATCAGAGACAATGGACTTAGGCATGCCATGAAGTCGAACCACTGTATTGCAGAACAGGTCAGCGACTTGAGTGCTTGTATAATCTGCTTTCAAAGGTTGAAAATGGGCATATTTGGATAACCTGTCCACTATGACCAGAATCACAGTAAAGCCTTTTGAAACTGGCAGGCCAGTGATAAAATCCATACTGATATCTTCCCATATCTGAGAAGGGATGGGCAAAGGTTGCAACAGCCCAGCAGGTTGCACAGCAGCATATTTGGCTTGTTGACAGATGGAACAATGTTGTACAAACCTGTCTATTTCTTCCTTCATTTTGGGCCAATAGAACTCTGCTTTCACTCTGGAAATCGTCCTTGCAATTCCAGAATGACCGCCAATGAGAGAGCAATGATATGCTTCTAGGATTTTGGATATCAAGGGAGACTGCTGTGGAATTACCAATCTGCCTTTCCAAAATAGAAGTTGATCCTTACTAGAAAGATCAGGATTCTGATTGTTACCCAGCTCACAATCCTGTAACTGCTGTTTCCAATACTCATCCGTGGCAATGTCGTGTTTGAGCTCTTGCAAAAACGTTGGCTGAGTTTCAGACCAAGCCATGTAAAAATATCTGGACAAAGCATCCGCAGGAATGTTATCTTTCCCAGGTTTATACTCAATTTTGAAATCATAGCCAAGAAATTTGTGAAGCCATTGTTCTTGCTCAGGGGTTTGAATTGTCTGATCCGTTAGATGTCGCAAGCTACGTTGATCAGTTCTAATTGTGAATTGGTGGCCCAATAGGTAATGTCTGAATTTAGCCAATGCCTCGGTGATGGCATATAACTCCCTGGAATAAGCAGATTGCTTTTGCATCCGAGGGGATAGCTTTTTTGAGAAAAAAGCAATAGGGTGTTTGCCTTGGCTGAGTACAACGCCTATACCAGTCCCTGATGCATCAGTTTCTAATATAAAAGGCTGATTAAAATTAGGTAAGGCAAGCACTGGAGCTGTGGTAATGGCTTCTCTCAAGCTCTGAAAGGTCTTTGATGCAATGTCAGACCAATGAAAAGCATCTTTTTTGAGCAGGTTTGTTAACGGTTGAGCAAGAGCAGCATAATTCTTTATAAACCGTCTATAGTAACCTGTGATGCCTAAGAACCCTCTGAGCTGTTTGAGATTTGTTGGCTCTGGCCAGTTTAAAATAGCCTGCACCTTTGCTTTGTCCATAGAAACCCCTTTCGCAGAAACGGTATGGCCCAAATAATCTACTTGTTGTGTAGCAAAAGTGCACTTAGACAACTTTGCATACAAAACATGAGATTGTAGAAGCTGTAAAACCGCTTCTAAATGTTGGAGATGAGAGGACCAGTTGGGGCTATACACGAGGATATCATCAAAGAATACAAGAACACACTTTCTCAGTAATTTCTGAAACACCCGATTCATTAGTTGTTGAAATGTGGCAGGGGCATTGGTAAGCCCAAAAGGCATCACCAACCATTCATAATGGCCTTGATGCGTTCTGAAGGCAGTCTTGTGTCTGTCCTCTGGCTTCACAAGAATTTGATGATATTCGGACCTCAAATCCAACTTTGAAAAGAATTGTGCACCAAAAAGCTCATCAAGTAATTCATCCACAGTTGGCATAGGAAAATTATCCTTAACTGTTATGGTATTAAGGACCCTATAATCAGTGCAAAATCTCCATGATCCATCTTTCTTCTTGACTAATAAGATTGGAGAGGAGAAAGGACTAGTGTTGGGTGTAATTATGCCTTCAGCGAGCATATCTGCAACCATCTTTTCAATTTGAGCTTTTTGACTGTGAGCATACCTATACGGTCTGACCTTAACAGGATTACTACATTCTATTAAAGGTATGGAATGATCCTGAAACCGTTGAGGTGGTAGACCTGAGGGTTTGTTGAAAACCTCCTTATAAGTATGCAACAACAAAACAAGTGCAGGTTCCAAATTTTGAGGTATTTCCTCACAGAATTCAGACTTGTTGTCAGATTCTTGTAGCTGTATAGAAAACACTTCAGCAATGGCATGAGTTTGATGGAGCCTTTTGATATGGTGAAACTGGGCTAGCTGAGGCAAGTTCTGTTTTTCACCATATAAGGTGATAAACTGACCATCTAGCAGAAATTTGAAGGCTAGAGCACTGTAATCAGCCACATGAGGACCTAAGGTTGCCAACCATGCTGCACCTAGCACCAAGTCTGCTCCTGCTACTGGTAACAAATAGACAGGAAATCAGAGAGTGTAGCCTTGCACCGCAACTTGCAGGTCAGAAATAAAGCCTTCAGCAGACATTGAATTTCCATTTCCCACCATCACTTGGAAATTTGGGGCTGGTTCGATTGGTAATTTCAGAAAGTGAGCAATTCGTGGTTGCAAGAAATTATCAGAACTGCCACTGTCCAATAAAATGTTTACTGGACAACCATTAATTCGACCCTGGAACTTAATGGTACCAACTCCACTACTGCCTTTTAGAGCATTGAAAGACAAATGATGATCAGGTGCATCCTGTGGTAAGCTGTCTACAGAATCAGTCTGAATCACATTGTCCTCATGGGTGCACTGCTCCTCATCAACTTGCAGGATCATGTAATGCTTGTTAGGACACCGATGGTTTGGTGAAAAACGTTCATCACAAGTATAGCAAAGGCCTTTTTCGCGCCTAATCTGCATTTCAGTGGGTGTCATTTTTTTAATAGTATTGGCCGGTTGGGCGAATGGTTTAACTGTGGGGGTAGGCAAGAGAGGGGGTTGGGAATTTTGTAGTTTAGGATATGTGTATGGGGTGGTCTGTGTGTAAGGTTTTTTTGGTGGTTGAGATTTTGGTTTGGGAATGTATTTTTCTTCAAAGAGTTTGGCTAAGGACACAGCCTTAAGAATGGAAAGTGGGTTTTGTGCTATAACTTCTCGTTTTAAGTCTGGTTTAAGGCCACTAATGAAGCAATCTAGGAGGGCATCAAGACTAAGGCCATAAACTCTATTAGCTAAAGACATAAATTCAGTATAGTAATTACTAACAGAATTTGATTGAGAAAGCTTAAAGAGTGTAGATCTAGGACAATCATAAGGTGAAGGACCAAACTCTAATTCCAAGGCTTTTACAAATTGTTTCCAATTTTGAAAAGGTTGAGTTCTAGTAATCATCTGGAACCAAGGGGTCACATCCTTTTCAAAATGTAGGGCAGCAATAGATAATCTATGTTCATCAGGTGTCCCATAAAATTCAAAGAATTTTTCTGCTTTAAACAGCCATTGCAAAACATTTTCACCATCAAAGCGTGGAAAATCAACCTTAACATTTCTCACATGGTATGGAGGTTTGGGCCCAGGAGGTGGATCTAAGATGTTTGTGCTTGCTGTGCTAAAAGGAGGTGGAGGATGAGGTCCGTGATGAACCAGAGTAAGTCTTAGGTTCTCCAAAGCAGCTTCAATTCCATCCAAACAGTTAGCAGTTTGTTGATCTCAAGTGTCTAATAAGGCAGCAAAGTCATTGTCGCGTTGCTCTAACAGCTCGACAACTTTCTTCAAATCACGAATATCTGAGGTCACCTCTTTCATGCGAGTATTCTCAGCCATTTGCAGAAAAGTTGATGTAGCAGAATGAAAGCACCAATGTAACAGTACTAAAATGGGAAAAGAAATCAGAAATAAGGAAAAGGCAAGGAATGGTAGTGATTGTATTCTTCTATTAGCAAATAGGTACCAATAGTGAAGGATGAGTACAGAATTAGAGAATATGAGGTGAGAGAGAGAAATCAGAAAAATACAGATGAGAAGAGAAAGAGACAATTCATCATTCTACACACTGCCCACTAAAGGGCAAAAGTTGTTATTATACTGCCAGCCTACTTTCCTTGCACGAAATCTCTCAGCCTAGTGTTGGTCCTCTTAGTGCGTATGCTCCTCCTGAACAACGCATTTTCTGGAAAGGCTGCCACGTGTCCTTCCTCAATAACTAACTTATCATTTTCTGCCTGAAGAGGAATATTCTCCTCTGGGCCCATGACAGAACATTAACATTTTGTTAATTTGAGGTCATTTCCTATGGAGAGTAATTAGGTGTGATGATTTGCGAGTTACATTTTCTTTATTGAATTAGCAGGATATTCCTGTGATCCAATCTTGTTGTCTGACTTTATGAGAGATTTGAGAATGAACGATGCACATTTACAATAATATCCCTGTTAAATCATCATATGCATGAGGCATTTTCTAGGACAAACTACTTTGTTTTGAAAGTGATATTTGGTTCCAACGTGATTTTGAAAGATTCTTGACCCATACAAAACATAATCTATCACTCATTAATGATTATCACTAATGCAGACTTCACAATTCCATTCAATTGTTATTCTCACTATTATCTTTTACATTATCTTTTACAGATTTAATTAAATTAATTACAACGAAAATAGTTTGTAATCATCATTAATAAAATAATATTATATCATAATATAATAATAAACAATAATAATAATAGTAATAATATATTAATTTTTACTATAAGAAAAAAACAATAATCTTGTATTATAATCTATTAAAAAATTTATCTATCATATCAATCAAATTACTCAAACTTTCACAAACTTCATTTCTAAATTCATTAACTTTTATCTCTAAATCTTTAAAAAAAACATTTTATCTCAAAATCCACTTAACTCTCTCTCAAATGCATTCCAAAACTGTACAAAACTTATGAGATTGGAGCATCCCAGCCCAAGACAAGAAAAAACCTCAAACCAGTACAGACTTCAAATCACATGAAAAAAATCTCACCTATGTTTGTTCAACTACTTACATATTATTATAATTTAAAGAACTTTTGAATTATAATAACCTATCTAAAAGTTCTATAACAAAAAGAATTTACAGATTAATTCAACTTTTTTAAACATCAAAGCTGATCTTACAAAATGAAATATATTCGAAGTACAATAGAACCTCCGTCCAACTTTTCTTAACATTCTTTAAGAAAAACACATTCCATTCACTCGCAAAAAATTATAGAACGTACTGACTGCATTTACGTTTTCATTAAATACAACTTTGAGTCTTGTTCAATCAACCAAAAAGTAATTCTGTTTTATAACTAAACTAATTCTTTTAATCTCTTCAAATAGCATTCATTCTTAATTACGAATTAGATTTTTAAGCACATTATAGAGCTTGTTTGATTGGTAGTACAAGTTCTAAAAGTATAATCAATATTAGGATTTTTCTTTTTTAAAGTCACGTTCCAATCACATTCAAGATTCAAAATAAAATATTGAGACAGTATTGCCCTATTTGCTTTTGGGCAAAGAAACAGAAACAGTATATTGTTTGTTACTGAATATCTCAAATGTTTTTGATTTACAAAAGAAACAGAAAAATATGACAGTAATCTTTATGTGTCGAAACAATTAAATGATTTGGGACTTTGTGAGAATGAGAGCAGCCTAACCTACAAATATATTATTATTTACGGTTACGGTTCAGGGCATCCCAACCTTTGTATAACTTGACTTTATACAAGCATGATACACCACAATTTCTATCCTGCTCCCTGTACAGAGTCAGTCTCCCTAAAACTAACGCTAGTCCTACCACTTGTATCTAACTTCCTATTCCTATGCTCTATCATTATGTCAGGATCAAAAAGGGCAAACACCTCCACCATTCCTTTAACTATCTACCAAGCATGTTCCTGTACAAAACACCATCTATCTCCACCTTTGAACTTGGGGGAGGTGGTTGGAACCCAGTTGAATGCAGCAAAACTGAATCATCTGGGTCAAATATCAAGAGGGAAAATATCTAAAAGTGGGGAGAAGACGACAATGAAGGGGCAATCTTGGAGTCTGAATTTCTAAAGGTGCTGCCTGAGCCGCGTCCCAAATCACCAAAAATATAATCAGCAAAGTCATCCGTACTGGTTGAATCACTCGTGCTATCTGTACTGCAAGAACCTTCGTCAGAATTGCTGCTTATAAGGGATGAATTATCACTTGATGAATCTTCTTCAAAAATCCTTCTCTGGCGGAGAAGCTTTGAATAGATAGCATCAAGGGAAGGTGAACCATCTACAGAAGTCAAATTAACTCCAGCACCAGAAACAGTAGATAGTCGTCCCTTCACTACGGCAGTTTTTCCATTGAGTTTCCATTTTAAATCTGAAGATACTATACTGTTCCTGATTAATCTAGGGGCCCTAGGTGAGCACCTACCAGGAGGTTCAGAGAGTCAGGGAAGCATTGAAATGATATAATTAAAAGAAACCTAAGACAGTGACCAATAAGATATTAACCAAAAAATAAATCCATATTCAGAAGGGTTACCTTGCATAAAAAAGCATGTATGCTCCTTTTGCCAAGACGCTTTCCAATTCAACAGATGTCACCTGCAAGACAAGTATGATTGATGATTAAATGAGTTCTAAGCTACATCTGCAGTGGAAATATCGATAGATCAAAAATAGACTCTGTATCTTAAATCCACAAACACAATGCAAGTACAAGATTCGTTTTCAATATAAGTAATAGAATTGTATTAAATTTGTTTTCAATATAAATAATAGAATCACGGATAATGAGTTGTTTTTAAACAGATCATATAGATCCACTAAGATTATGTACTTCAAACTTTATTCTAATGTTGCTTATAACAAACTACAGATTGCAATTTCAGCTTATGATAACCAATGGGTAAGGGAAAGCATAAATCCACAATATATATATAAGAACCATACAAATATGCTCTCAGAAATTCAAGTAAATGGAAACTTGACATACCACGCTATCATCAACCTTGAACCACCTGCCTTGAAAATTATTCACATAGCAAACATAGTGACCCGAAAAAGTAGTGTTCATAGTATCCAGGTGAACAACTACCCCATATAGCCTGTATATAGCCAAATCACTAGTCCCACTCATAAAAGGTGCCAAGTCAAGTATTTCAGGAAACTGGATAGGTTTATTGAGCTTCCCAAATTTTCCTGACTGCAAAACAACAAATATAATCTTCATACAAGACAGGTGGCAAAACCTTCAACTTAAATTTAACACAAAAATACCTTAAATCTCTTTAATGCAATTGTAAGAACATTAGGTGCCTCCAAAACTGTCATCCTCTTCTTAGCCTTCTCGTAAGACTTACACCTGTTTAACATAGAAAAGTAAGGAAACTATTTTAATTACAAAAAGCTTAGAAAGCAAAAGAAATAAAACTCAAACAATAATGTACAAACATTGTGACAAAGATGACCTCACTTAACACATGAAGTTTTAGAAAAACAACAGAACAAACAGCGTGACGAAATTTTTGGCCAACAGAACACCGGAGGAAAAAGAAGATAAAAAAGAAAGCAATGCTCTTTTGGGCAATGAATCCTGAACATGGTGGTGACCATAAAATAAAACAAGATTCTCACTTGATTAGACAGGTACACTGAAAAAGCAGAGTTGTTTCATTCTGTGAGCATAAATCTGCAGTCATGTGAGGCTTGAGTACTTTACCAAACCTCAAGGAGTTCAGCTTGGAGGGAGAGCTCGGTCTTGACGGAGAGCTCGGCCTTGACGGAGAGTTCGACCTTGAGAGATAGCTCGGCCTTGATGGAGAGCTCGGCCTTGAGGGAGAGCTAAGCCTTGATGGAGAGCTGGCTTGCAAGAGGTCAGCCTGGAAGAGCTCTACCTAGATATCTTGGCCTCGAGAGCTTTGCTAGAGGAGCTCGACCTGGATAGTTGGGCTTGGAGGAATTCGGCCTAGGTGAGCTCAGCCTATGGGAGCTTGGCTTGAAGGAGCTCGGCCTCGGAGAGCTCAACCGAGGGGAATTCAGCTTGGAGGAGCTCAACCTGAAGAGGTCGGCCATAAGGGAGCTAAACCTAGAAAGCTTGGCTTAGAGGAACTCAACCTAGGAAAGCTCGATCAATGAGCTCGACCTAGATCGGTGAGCTCGACATCATGGAAGAGCTTGGCCTGGAGAGCTTGACTTAGAGGAATGAGGCTAAACAGGCATATGATATAGTTACTTTAACAATAATAATAATTACAACAATACAACCTAATTTTTATAATATCTCATTAGATAATAGTTTCACTACTTTATTATTTTTATATATAAAATGAAAACGATTATTAACAAATAAAAAAAAAACGTGAGTAAGTACGGGTCACTCAATTAGTTAATCAAATAAATGACAAAAAGAAAGTCTTTTCAGTCGTGCGATGCGGGAAAGAAAGTCTTTTCAGCCATGCAATGCAGGAAAGAAAGTCTTTTCGACCGTGCAATGCAGGAAAGAAAGTCTTTTCGGCCGTGCAATGCGGGAAAGAAAGTCTTTTCGGCCGTGCAATGCGCGAAAGAAAGTCTTTTCGGCCATGCAATGCGGGAAAGAAAGTCTTTTCGGCCGTGCGATGCGGGAAAGGGGTTCTCTTTGGTCGTGTGATGCGGGAAGAGGATGGTTTAGGTACTAATGACTCTTCTGGTCGTGTGATGTGAGAAAGAGGTTTCATGTGATACGGGAAGAGGGTGTTGTGTGACTCGTAATGAATTTGTTATGATGATTAGGTGGTGTGGTAGTGTAGGGGAAATAGAAGACTAAGTTGTGATGATGATGGGTGACTGTATTTAAGTTGTTGGTGTGTTGTTGATGTGTTATTATTGTGATAAATGTTTAGCATTTGTTAGTAATATTATTATGTTTGTGATTGATCCTTATTTGTGGCTATGGTTTCCACCTGCAATGATCATTATGCAGGAGCAGATGATCATGCAGATAATTCGGTTACGGTATAACACGACAGCGAATTGAGAGAATTGGAAAATTTACAGGTTTATTTTAAATAAAATATTTTATTGGCAATTTTATTTTGTAATCAATTGGAATTATGGTTTAGTTTTGGTTAATTGTAAAGACTTATTAAATTTGGATTTCTGCAATGATAATATGTTTTAAAGTTTTAATTATTTGCTCACAACCGTGACATCCCAAAAATTAAGGTGTTACAGTAAAAACAAAACAAAAAACTTCAATTTCCACTAAGGCTAAAAAAGAGATAAATATCACCTAACTTCAAAACGGTATGCACTAACATACTCTTTGAGCTTGTTTAGTAATATAATATTGTAAGCATTCCACTACCTCTATTTTTCTTGAATGAAAATAATAAACTAAAAGAGGCAAATATCACCTAACTTCAATATGGTATCCACCACCAACATATTCTTTGGGCCTGTTGAGTTATATAATATTGAAAACAACAGCAAGCAATGATAATATTTGAAACCAACCTGACACAGTTGTACTTGTTTTCCCCATCCAGAGTCTCAGCAGTTGTAAACTGTCGAAGGGCATCCTCCAGGGTTGCTATCTCCCCATCTATCTCAACAGTCAGATCCATCATCCTTTCTTGACGCTCAGATTTCCCTCCACACTTCATGCATTTTATCTGCCAATAGATTGTCAGCTTTACATCATTGCGCATCTTCTTCCATCAGCAAATGATGGCAAGAATAATAGCTCTAAGTATTTAAAAAACAACCCAACACTGTATTATACCTATAATTGGGGAAGTTATAAAAACATCTACAGATAATTGCAATTTTTTCAGATAGAAAAAAGGTTTACCTTTGATTGAAGATATCCTCCAAAAGTTAGGCCCATTAAATTGGTTTCCTCTTTTAATGAGTCTGATGTTTTATCCCCAGAATTCATAAGGCAAACAGATTGCATTGTCTCAACAGCAAGCCTTGTTAAATGTTACGCGACTTATTAAATTGAAGTGAAATGTATTACAAGTATTATAAAATATCAAATTACACTGATTCAATATAATACCTTAGAAACTCATGTGCATCTTCTTCCCTTCCATTACCAAGTTGACTCCCAATATTCTGTAGTTGAGAGAGTAAGCCCACAGGTGAGATGGGAGATTTTGTGTCTTTTGACTTCAAAATCAAACTTTCAAACTCACAAGTGAAACAACTCTTTTTATTTGCACCTGGAATTAAATTAAATATTAACCCCAGGAACATTAACACAGTATTCAAGTGCATGATGATTCCAATATGAAACTATGATTGCATACATACATGATTTAGAATGAAGTCCTTGAAGTAAATAAGCAGTCAGGGGTGGTGTAAAAGCCAAGCACTGGAGTACAGCATTAGCATAACAGCTGCAAAATGACAGTATATTTAGGAAAAATAAGTAAATCCACTTCTACAGGTGCTAAGTGGTCGATTCTATAAGAAATTCTATAAGAAAATACGAGAAACTAACAATTTAGATCAATCAATTACCAACATAGAAAGGAACAGCATAACGCACCCACACTATTAAATTATTTAATAAAAATATCATAAATAGTGCACACAAACAATTTCAAATTACCTGTTTCCACAGTTTACAAGACCAAATGGTTGCAACTGCACTCTGTTCAAGTTAAAAAGCTTGACAAACAAATCATATGGAAAATGACCCTGCAACAAATTAGAGGAGAATGTCAGATACTAGCTCCTATTGGCACAGAAGAAAGTAAAAAGACTTCTTCAGTAGTAACCTTGTCACTATATTTTCCAGTGATGTTACTCCCAACTGCTAATGGGAAAGGTTTAGATGATTTTGATCCTCTAAACTGATCAGAAGCTTTCAGGACAGATGTTTCTAGGTCATTCTTAGACTTTGGAGAGCCAACAACCCTAGATGAAGTAACAGTTCCAGACTGGATGCCTTTATTCCCACATTTCGTATCAGCAAATGACTGACGTATACTTTCAGCTAACTCCAAGGTGCTACTAGGGTTTATAACATGATTTGATACCCTAGAACCAACTGTTTGCAAATTATGGACGCTCACAGCATCGGCACAACCTGAAGAATCAACTACATTTTTCTCTGAAGATGATGATCCCGGCATATTGTTCTCAACTGACTTTGGAGAAGAATCACCCTGGGATGGACGATGGTCACTATTAGAGTCATCTTTTAACCTTGTTGAATCAAGTGTTTCATTCCTGAATCCAGAAGACACTGTGGAAGGCTCAATTGTTGATCTTTTCCGCATATGCAAACCAGAACTGCTATCTGATGATGTGAGCTTACTCTCTTCTTTTCCAGAACCAGGTGTAACTTGATATAATTTATGCATTTCTGGATAATCATCTACTGAATCGACCAAACTAACAAACTTAGGTGATAATGGAATGGATTCATCAATGTTGCTATGACTTGAAGTGGTATCAGAAGTGTCATGGGCGTGATTCACAAAAGTATGTCCCTCAGATCTCTCGTGTTCATTTGAGATGACACTCTCACAGACAGAAGAATCATCAGATGATTCACCGGCACCAGTGGACGCTGAGAATCCAGAAAATGAATTACTGGATAATTCAGAATTAGAGCCTGTAACATTTCCCTCTTGAAGAGAGTCATCTCTTCCACTATCATCATTTGCTCGTGAAATATTAGAACGGCTCTTTTCAGACAATAAGGGATTCTCAAATGCTGTTGCATACTTTGTGCTTTCAGTCTGAGACCTCTGTTCATGGATTCTGAGAGCATCAAGATCTGCCACGTTCTTTCCAAGATCACTAACCAAGTCATCAGTCTGGCAAGTTGTGATGGCGGGATGGCATTCTTCTTTGTGACCTTGACGCCAATGAACAATTTGGCACTTTCCAGAACTAAAACACAAAAAAGTCAGCAATATTGACAGAATAATTTTCTTAAAAAGTAAGAAGACAGAAATATGCAGAGGAAACAACGAATCAGAAAACTTTGTAAAGTTGATTGGACTCTGTCGTGCCAGTTAAATCACTCAAAAAACTGTGCAAGAACACAAAAATCCAAGAACCTAAAGAAGGTCTTTAAAACGTGAATGCATAACTTCCGGCTATAAAATTTCATTCCCTAAACTTCAGAAAAACACTTAATATAACACATGTTTGGTTCAGATCTACTATAGACTTGCAACTTTCCTTTTAATTCTAAAAGAGAGTAGCTGCTCCTTTATATGACGATGAGACATGCAATATGTATATTTCAGGTTGGACACCAAACACGCAATTTATTTTCCACAAGGAAAGAGTGTTCAAGTTCGGTTTTATGTTCATACCCAAACTTACACGATTCTTTATTTTCCCAGACAAAAAGCCTTCATTTTGTAGAAAGCTACAAACAACTGATCTCGTGATCGTTTAACATGTTCAAGTACGAAGCAACAGAATTTGCATGTCTTTCCTTTGCGGCTTACAAGCAAACTAAGCATATCATAGGCCACACGCCCAACACGGAACCCACTCCACAAAAACAACCCTAAAGGATCACGAAATCAATAGCAAACCCCGTGCAGGTAACGAATTACAGTAAAAAAAAATAATTCAAAAAATAATTATCCATATTCAACACAAAGCACAGCAGTAACAAAAGTATTTAAAAGCAAAAAGAGACGCGAGTTCAGTTTTTTTCTTCTATTTCCAATTTTCAGAATATGAGCACCTAAATTTGAGTTTATCCCCTCATAATCCTAACGGCTAATTAGCTACATATACACCTACAGAAAGAGAAAAGTTAAGCAACTCATTACAGCAAAAATGGCCATCAAAGAGAAAAATTAAAAAATAAATAAGTATAATTAACCGTATAGAAGAAATTAAAATCGAGAGCGTACCAGTAGTGAACCGCTTTGCACCTAGCGCAACGTGTAGTGGTGGGAGAGAAACACACGGCGCATACTTTGTTCTTCGGGGCCGAAACGACCCCGTATCGGTAATACGAAGCCTCGGTCTCGGCCCTAACGGTCTCCTCCTCGGCGAGAACAAGCAGCCGCTTGATCTCCTCCGCCCTGGCCTCCGCGCGCCGCAACCTGCGACGGAGCACGAAGCTGATCGCCGGCAAGACGAGGCAGACCACCGCGACGAGGACCAGGCTCCGAAACCCTAGATCGATAGTGACACGCATTTATCCAGCGAATGCGAGGGAACGCGCGCGGGGGCGCATGGACAGTGTGAAAGCGAGCGATCGCGGTAGGGGTCTCTCTCTGGCTGGGCGATGACGGCGACGTGGGTGAGGTTAGCGGGAAAAAACGAGTATGGGAGTGGGAGAGGAGGCATAAGTAGCTGGAAGCAGCAGAGTGAAGGTCGGTGACGTGTCACGCGTGAGTGTGTGGAATTGGAATTTAAACGGAAGAGGAAGAAGACATGAAAGTGCTTTGCAAATTTCGATTTGGGCAAGGGAGAAGAAACAAAGGGGATTGTTTCTGCTGTGGAAAATGAATGAAGGAAATGGAATTTTACCTTATTTGGAATTTAGGAGGAGGAGGAGAGAGATAAACGAGGCTCGTAAATAAAATAATATATAATTAATATTTAATTGTTGCCGTTGAGATAGGTTGTTACGGAATTTAAGAAATTGATGATCGAGGAAAGGAATTTAGCGACACTGAATTGACTGAATTTTATATTCCCTCGTCAAAATATTACTACACTCCTTATAATAAATTCTTAACAAAATTTAGAGTTTGATGTAAAAACAAATTCTTTAATTTGTCTTTAATTTTAAGTTCTTTTTAACCATTTTTATAGTCTACTTTCAACAAATTTATTCGTCAACAGAAAAAAAAATAAAGAAATATTAAATTCATGAATGATTAGACTAAAACTAATTAAGCAATTTAATGTATGAAAATTTCCTTTTAGTTTGAAATTTCATTTGGCTTTGTTTTAACATACTAAAATGACTTTTATTTGGTTAAAACTATCTTCTTTGTAAAGTTATAATTCTCTTTTTTTCTTAAATATGGAACAATTCAAATTTAATTAACAAGAATACTTGTAATTTTGAAAAACATTTGAATAAAAGTTTTATATTATTGAAAACATCTTTGTAGAGTTATTCATCTAGAATTATTATATTAAGATTGATAATCTTAGTCATCATTCTTTCTTTCATTCTTAATTTAATTTGGAATATATTTTCAAGTAATATTGTCTCAATTTTTTCACAAATTATGTTGTATATCTTATAAGTTATAAGATTTTAGATTGTATTGTCTGCTTTCTTGTTTTTCTTAAGGGCTTGTAAAATTGAATTATTTTGTGGATTAACATAATTAGGATAATTAAACAACTGATTTAGCTCTTTTTGTGAAGATAAATTAATATATATTTTTATTTTTTTTCTTGTCCTTATCTAATACTGTTATTAATTGCATCGATTTTACATTATATGGTAGCATGGTTAATTATAGTTACAATATTAAGTATAAGAACATTTTAAATTTTAAAGAAAATAAAAAAATATCAAATAATAAAATAATTGAGGAGAGTTATTACATTATACATTCGTTTAACCATTTAAGTCTGCATTCAAACTACATTTGGAAAGGAAGAATTCTTCATGAAATTTCAAATGAGATTCCCATTAATTCTGTATTGTCAAACATTTAATAAATATAGAATTTATTATATAACTACTCATATTTTATAAATAATTATAAAACTCCTAATATTTCAAAAGTCTATATTTTAATTAAGTTTATATTAAATTTTTCAAATTTAAATAAGTGTATATTATATATTAAAAAATATAAGTGTAAAGAAATCATAATAAGAATTGAAGTTCAACAATAAACATAATTTCTAATGAATGAGTTCGTAGTCTGTATTAATAAAACATTATTAAATCTTTCTAAAAGTTGTTGATTGAAAATTTATAGATAACTAAAATAATTAAGAAACATTTTATGATTAAAAAATATACTATAACTATAACTATAACTATAACTATATATATTATATTACTAATACAAAAGTGATTTTCGGCTTTTAACGTTGGTGATTTTTTATATTTAACGTTCAATACGAGATTGACATTATGTTTGGAAACGTTAACTTAACGTCGGTATGTATAAGTCGACATTACTTGACCCCATATAACACTCGACATCATATGGAGCTTATTGGAAAATAGGTAGACTTTTTTTTACACCAAGAGGGGTGAATTGGTGAGTTTTCAAAATCAGAGTCTTTTCGCAATCTTTAAATCAAAGTATAAAACTTTACAAACTTAAGTGAATTGCAAGTAATGAAAACTCGTGTGCAGCGGATAAACGTAGTTGACTGCGCAGATAATAAAGTCGACTGTAATTAAAAGAGCAGGGATAGAGAAAATCAAACACTGGTTTTTATATTGGTTCGGCCTCAATGCCTACATCCAGTGTCCTTCCTGTACCCGAAAGCAAATGCACTATAATGGTCAAGGGTTTTACAAGAAGGCTTTTATAAAAGACCTCCACGTCAAAAATATAAAACACCTCTCTAACCCTCTAACCAAAATATAGGCAAACACACGCAGCAAGACTTGCAGCAAGATGTCCCCTCTCCTGCAATCTGCCAACCACTTTGAACAATCCTCAAAGTGAACCAGACTCCACGATTCTATCCCCTGTAATCATAATAGGTCACAACAGCAATCACCAATTAATGCTAACAAGAATCTTGATCAACAAGAAAACACCCCAATGTGCAGATATGTGATCAAGCAATGAGTACGCAGTCAGTCTCCCTTTGAATCTCCTTCAAGAAAGATCAATACCGTTTTCTTGGAGAATTCTTGGAGCTCTATAATCTCTGAGAAGCAATCTGAAACAAGATCTGAAAATGTTAAATCAACAAATGTCCAAAAGTCTCTGAATAACTTCAGATAACAACTATTTATAGATTTTTGTTAATTAGACGCTTAAATATGTGATCAAGCAATGAGTGCGTAGTCAGTCTCCCTTTGAATCTCCTTCAAGAAAGATCATTACCGTCTTCTTGGAGAATTCTTGGAGCTCTATGATCTCTAAGAAACAATCTAAAACAGGATCTAAAAATGTTAGATCAACAAACGTCCAAAAGTCTCTAAATAACTTCAGATAACAACTATTTATAGATTTTTGTTAATCAGACTCTCTCTTAGTCGAATATGCTACTAACTCAGTCAACTAGGTTATGACAGTTATAACATATTAGTCAAACCAGTAGCATACAATCAAACAAAATAAATTCCCATTCAATACAGTTGACTTATATTCAATGCTCAACTAACTTTTAAAAATATAGTCGTTACTGTACATGAGCATTAACAAAATTTTAAAGCAAACAACTAATACAGTCGAATGTGTGGCGCACACAGTCGACTTCAAAATGTCAGAGCATTTTGAAATTCTTTCCTTCACAAAATCTCACATAGCACTATTTTTGAAAATCCATACAAAGACTTTAGTATGGTCGAATCAATTAGCACTGGAGTCGGCTTTACTGCAGCTTTGCCAATGATGTTGCATTCCATCTGCAGTTTCCAGAGCAATGTTTTTCCTGGAAAAACCTTTCAAAGATCTTCTGCAGATCAAGTATTTTAGTTATGCAAGAAATATAATCAATAAGAAGTCAATATGCAAAGATGTGTAACAGTTTAAAACCAAGCATAATCGACTTCAATCAATACACAGTTGAATCAATCATTCAACGTAGCAGATTTCAATCAAATAGATTAATGCAGTTGTAATTAATTCAAACATTGATTTTATTTCCTTGTTTAAAAAGATATTACAATGGTAGGAACAGAACAAGGTTTAAAACAAAAAGATGGCATACTAAGCCATTTACAAAAAAAAGCAAAACACAAAGACAACCTATGACTCCAAAAAAAACTTATATCTTGCACAACTCGAATCACACTACTGAGTCAGCCAAATCCCTATCATACACGAGAGTCCATAGTGCCATTTTCAGTCGTATCTTCTTCATTCCCTTGATGCAATTATTTTTAGAGTACACAATTCTTCTTTGTTCCTATGTAACAGATGTGCTTCCATACAGATATAACAAATTTTCTTCTCCTGTAAAACACCACCCTCTCAAAGTTCTTATTAGTCCAAAAGAAATCAGAGTATTCTGGTTTATTGCATTTGCACAGTTGCAACGGAGCTTCCTTTCACCATTCATGTTCCCACCTTGCTCTTCAAGAATTTTACTAACCAGTATAGCATAAGGCAGATAGTGTGATCTGCTCAAGGCACTTTCAGTCATATGGTCCTTCAAAACTTCAACCAAGTTGATGGGAATATCATTTTTAAGTGCATATAGCAAAAAAATGTCTCCAGTTGACATATTTGGCTCAAGTAGACGTCTAGGAAGGATTATGAATGCAATTATATGAGCCATAATTCTTTCTTCCATTTTAAGACCTTCATGTGTAAAATCACGTTCGGCTGAGGGATTATCAGGGGATCTCAGCTAGTCTTTATAAATATCTCTCTTTTTCAATAAGCCATGATCTTCAGAGAACACTTGACGTAGGGATACGTCCTCAGTTGTTAAACCAATAGTGTGTAGCCAAGTATTATCGTCAACCACAATGTTAACACCCTTTACTCTAGAGTGAATATCTCCATTGATCAGCTTCAAGTTGTGATAGAATACTTTCACGAGATCAGGATATCGGTATCCTTTCAGTTAGACCAATGATGAAAGACCATGAGATTGTAACCAGCCAGGAAACATAAATCCTTCTCTTTCGAATAAGTTTAAATCAAGATACTTTGGATTAAGCACAACCTTGATAGTTCCATGAATAAATCTTTCTCTAACAATATCATTACTTATCCAACCCGTGGGACATGCTTCCATTTCAGAGTATGAAACCACCTTAGATCTTTTCAAGGAAGAAGATGCCATTTCTAGAGGAAAATGTAATGACCCTTCTCAAAGTATTCTAGGGTTGCACATACAACTCATGTGATTTTGAGTTAGTACCAGATACTAGATATATTTCAGACACCTAAAGAAAGACCTAACAGGCAAGAATAGGGATACTAAACGAATTGATTAAACACATAGTTGACTACTGTATGTCATAAGAAATTGTAAAACAGAGTTTAAAACATACAAAAAACATAGTCGAATGAATTAATAATACAGTCAACTAAGAATCGTGAAAACAGTTTTTCAAACATGTTCAATCCATCAAGCATACAAAAAAACATTCATGCAATCAAACATCAACAACCAATCAGCTCAAGCATAATGCAGCAGAATGATACAATTTATCCATTGTAGATACTCAAGATTTTGATTTTCCAAAGTGATTAATCCTTGAGTTCAAACTTCATCTGCTATATATCCTACAAATTAGTTTAAGCTTTGGTTGCAGGTACCCATTTTACTTTGGGTCCTTGACTGTCAGTTCTTGTTAGTTGTTCCTTTGGTTTCCACACATATAGACCTTTTGGAACAACAACATTTATATAATAACAGTTTCTAACATTATGACCAACACAATTGTAATAGAAATAAGCATGTTTAACAGGTTTACTTAAGTCAATAAATCTTTTTGCATAGGTTCTGTTAGATTGAGCTATATAGCCTATTCCTTATCTATATATAGCTCTGCCAGAAGATTTCAGTATAACATTTAAATTGTCTCTACCTTGAGTGAATTTGGCTAGCGTGCTAGTCAAGTAATCTATTTTCTCAATGTGTGTAGGACATTTTTCACAAGGTTTTTCTACTGTAACAGTTTCAATCTTAATTTCCTTAGCAGATAACAATGCATCATTCAATTCTTTTTTTAATTTCTCATTTTCAGAAACAAGGTTATTAATTCTATACTCATAGTCTCTCCTTTCAGAGTTAAGTCGATTAACCTTGTACTGTAGTCACATTGCTTCAACATGCAGTTCTTGAAAGGCATCTCGTAGCAAATCATACTTGATTTCCACTAGTTCATTTGAGATGTCAGCATCGTTGTTATAGTCATCCCATGTTACTCCAGTCATGTAGCAAATGTTGGATTCTTCCTCATGATCAACATTTTCATCAATTGAGCTTTCAGAATCTGTATTCTCCCAAGCAATGTATGCTCCTTTTTGCTTCATACTTCTATCTTGAGGGAATCTTTTCTTTCCTTTCTGCTTAGGCTTTAATTCTGGACATTCAGGTTTGATATGTCCTTCCTTTCCACATTCTTAACATTGGACAACATTTGATCATGAAAACACTTTCACAAGACTTAACTGGGTAAAAACTAACCTTCATTATTATTCACACTTGTCTTCGAAAAAGAAACTTCAAGCAAAATGAAAGCACAAAGAAACAGTGACACTGGTGTAAGTTTTTACATATTTTTTTAACGTATAAGACATCAGACCCTCAGTAAAACCGATGTCTTATAAGTATATGACGTTAAATCTAGGGCACTCGACATCATATAGTAGTAAATATTTAAATGTGGCACCAAATTTTTAATTTTTTATTTTGCTTCTAAAAGACCAAATAGATGTTAGCCTACACCATAGCCCGACGTTTAAGTATTCAAAGAGAAGCCAAAAGGTCATCCTCCCAACATTAAAAGGAATATAACGTCTAAGTATACAAAGGTCAGATGTCATAAATCCCTCGAACAATGTAGTTAACATTGTAAATATTTATTGCACTACAATTTCCAAAGAAGATTGACATCACATTAAAATATAGTTTGATGTCAATTTGGTCAAGTGGTAAAGGTCAGCCGGGAATAATAATTACAGTGTTGTTACCAACGAAGGGTTTAAAGTCGCACTATACTATGGTTCGACGTCCATTTAGTCAGGGAAAGGGTGCAGTTGGAGAGCATTAATTACAGTGTTGTTACCAACAAAGGGTTTAACATCCTGCTAGACTATGGTTCGATGTCCATTTGGTCAGGGGAAAGGGGCATTTGGAGAACATTAATTATAGTGTTGTTACCAACGAAGGGTTTGACGTCGAGTTAGACTATGATCCGACGTCCATTTGGTCAGGGGAAGGGAATAGTTGGAGATCATTAATTACAATGTTGTTACTGATAACGGTTGAAAAACCGTTATTTTCATACTTAATTTTGATATTAAATCACACCTTTTATGGCTTAGAATTATCTTGAAATAATGCATTTTTCTTAAGTTAGAGAATAAGAGAGTCAAAGTTGGTTTTCATGGTTTTATGCTTGGTTTCCCTTGCTTTTGTAGGTTTTTGGAATGATTTGAAAGAAGGGTTGAAGTATCAAGAGGTTGTAGTGCAGAAAAGTCAAAAAGAATGCAAAAAAGTCAATCAGTCAACCAGAAAAGTCAACTAGTCAACCAGAAAAGTTGACCAGAGCGCTGAACGGTTGACTGGAGCACTGAGTGGTTGACTAAACCGCTGAGTGGCAGTTTTGGGCGCTGAGCAGTGCCAGTTTTTCCTTTTTTCGCCTGGGGAACCGTTGAGCGATCCGGTGATTAAAGGGAAACCGTTGAGCGGTTAAATTGGGGCCTCAACGGTTGTCAGTTTTTATATTGCGGATTCTGTAATCTTTCTGTTATCTTTTTGGCCTATAAATAGCCCTAGTGCGAATTGAAACACATTCTTTTGGCAGAGTGAAACATCCAGAGCTGTTCCACATACCTTGGAGGAGATTTCTTGGATGCTTAGGCTCTACTTTATCAAACCTAGGGTTTGCTTTTCCATTCTTGCATTATATTTCATCTAGTTTCACCATGATTATGGTGAACTAAACCCTTTATTGTTAGGGAACAATGTAATCTTTTGAAACTCTCATATATCCAAATTCTTATTTAGTTTATATGCTTGCATATGCTTGATTTATCAATTGTTAGGTTCCTTACATGTATTTAATGCTTTTATCGTTTAACTCATTCGGTAAATGTTGTTTGTCTTTATTGATACGGGGACGTACAATAATGTCATGAACTGGGGGGAATTCCTTGATTATGCTAATACCGCCTAGGGATAGGGGTAGGACGATCAATTGTATTTTGCTTCCGTTTATCATGCATTATTAATTACTAGGGGAGGCTAGGGATAGCAAGCCGGTAATTAGTAATAGGCTCTTTTCACCAAGGGATTGGGTTAAGGGTAGACCAAGAAAGTTTGCATAGCAATATGATAAATAAGCAAATTAAATAAGAAGAATAGATATATGAGGGTGGATAAGATGAAATTGTAAACCCCAACAACTCCATTCATCCATATTTTCTTTTAGCCAATTGAATCATTGCATTTGCATGTTTATTTTTGTCTTGCATACAAAAACTCAAATTAATTTCTTTTCTCAAGGCTTAAGCACTTAGTTTACACGAAAGATTAGGCCTTAAGAGTCCTTTGGAAAGAACGATATTGGGTTTACCAATTATATTACTTGATACGATCTGGTACACTTGCCAGGGTCTTAACAAGTTTTTGTAATTATGAACAATTTTTCAATTTCTGTGTATCGGGTAGCTTCTACTGAGGGAAGCTAAAAGTTTTACAAAAATTTGTTAACACGCTAGCAAATGTACCAGATCGTATCAAATAATATAATTGGTAAACCCAATATCGTTCTTCCCAAAGGACTCTTAAGGCCTAATCTTTCGTGTAGACTAATCGCTTGAGACTTGAGAAAAGAAATTAATTTGAATGGTTAAATGCAAAACAAAAGTAAACATGCAAATGCAGTGATTCAATTGACTCAAAGAAAATATGGATGAATGGAGTTGTTGGGGTTTACAATTTCATCTTATCCACCCTCATATATCTACTCTCCTTATTTACTTTGCTTATTTATCATATTGCCATGCAAACTTTCTTGGTCTACCCTTAACCCAATCCCTTGGTGAAAAGAGCCTATTACTAATTACCGACTTGCTATCCCTAGCCTCCCCTACTAATTAATAATGCATTATAAACGGAAGCAAAATACAATTGATCGTCCTACCCCTATCCCTAGGGGGTATTAGCATAATTAAGGAATTCCCCCCAGTTCATGACATTAATGTACGTCCCCGTATCAATAAAGACAAACAACATCTACCGAATGAGTTAAACGGTAAAAGCATTAAATACAGGTAAGGAACCCAACAATTGATAAATCAAGCATATGCAAACATATAAACTAAATAAGAATTTGGATATATGAGAGTTTCAAAATATTACATTGTTCCCCAACAACAAAGGGTTTACTTTACCATAATCATGGTGAAACTAGATGACAATAATGAAAGAATGGAAAAGCATAGCCTAGATTTGGTAAAGTGGAGCCTAAGCATCCAAGAAATCTCCTCCAAGGTGTGTAGAGTTGTTATGGACGTTTCTCTTTGCCAAAAGATTGAGTTTTGAATCGCATTGGGGCTATATATAGGCCCAAATGATAAAAGAATCGAGGCCAAATAAAAACGGTAAAAACAGACAACCGCCCAGCGGCTAAATAAATCGTCCAGCGGTTTACCCCTTAATCGCGCCACCGCCCAGCAGTACAACTGACCGTTGGGCGGTTTGCCTCTAATCGCCTTGGACGCTCAGCGGTCCATTCTGGCGCTCAGCGGTTTGCCAACTCTTCTTTTCATCCTTTTTCTTCATCTTTCACGAGTCCAAATCCACCTTGCTTTACTTCCATCTTCAATTTATCTCAAAACCCTGCAAAACAATGTAAAAACAAGCATAATATCTCTAAAACCAACTTTTAACTCTCACATGACTCAACTAAGTGTTTTACTTGATTTTAAGCTCATTCTAAGTCATAAAAGGTGTGTTTTAGTATCAAAATAACAGTTTTTCAACCGTTATCAGTTACCAACAAGGTTTGACGTCGCACTTGATCCTAATTTAATGTCATATATTCGTTTACAAATACCATTTCCCTTACATACTTTGGTTTAGAGTTGTTTCCCTGTTGAACATATTATGATCCATTTTTATATTTTCATGGATATTTTTCTTCCCTTCAGATTTTAGAGCATTTGTCTTCTTCATATAACAATTTCCTCTCTTGGATTTGAAAGTGCACAATCATCTTAAGGACTCATGTATGTATAAATGAAGGTGCACTTTCAAATTCGAAGAAAGAAAAAAGAGTTTTAGGGGATAGAAATGTCATGAAATCTTATTAAAAGGAGAATCTTCTGAAAACTTAAAATTGTTCACAAGATGTTGAATTATGAAACAATTTTAACAAATACCATTTGCATAATTTGATCTAATACAGTCTCCATCTTGATCATATTAAGATTGATTCATTTTTTAAATTTTCTTGAAGATTTTCTTTATGAACAAATTTCAAAGCAAATGATTTCTTTCTTTGGAATAAATCTTTAAGAAATTTAAAAAATGAATCCCTTAACAGAATTGAAGTCGAACCATGGTATAGTTCGACGTCAACACTTCGTTGGTACTCATCAATTCTCTCCAATTACCCCTTCTTCTGACCAAATTGATGTCGAACTATACAATGGTTCCACGTCAACTTGGTCAAGGGAAGGGGGCAGTGGGAGAGCATTAATTAAAGTGTTGTTACCATCGAGGTATTGACGTAAAATTATACCTTGGTTTGACGTCTAATATTCGTTTATAAAATAGGATATCCATTACTTACTTTGGTTCAGAACTATTACTGAACATATTAAGATGCCTTCTTATGTTTTCATGGATATTTTTCTTTCCTTCAGATTTCAAAGCATTTGTCTTCTTCAAATAGAAATTTGCTATCTTGGATTCGAAAGTGCACAATCATCTTAAGGACTCATGTATGTTTTAATGAAGGCACACTTTCAAATCCGAAGACAGGAAATAGAGTTTTAGGGGATAGAAATGTCATGAAATCTTAGTGAAAGGAGAATCTTCACAAAACTTAAAATGGTTCGCAATACGTTTAATGGTGAAACAATTTTAACAAATACCACATACCAAGTTTGATCTAATACAATTTCCATCTTTATTGTATTAAGATTGACATTTTTTAAATTTTCTTGAAGATATTTTTTATGAACAGATTTCAAAGCAAATGATTTCTTTCTATAAAATAAATCTTCAAGAAATTTAAAAAATGAATGCCCTGACAAAATTGATATCGAACAATGGTATAGTTCGACGTCAACACTTCATTTATACTCATCAATTCTCTCCAACTGTCCCTTTCTCCTGACTAAATTGATGTCGAACTATAGAATGGTGTAACGTCAACTTGGTTAGGGGAAGGGGGCAGTTGAAGAACATTAATTAAAGTGTTGTTACCATCAAAGTATTGACGTTGAATTATACCTTGGTTCGACGTCTAATATTCATTTATAAAATAGGATTTCCATTACTTTGGTTCAGAATTGTTTCCCTATTGAACATATTATAGGATCCATTCTTATCTTTTCATGGATATTTTTCTTTCCATTAAATTTCGGAGCATTTGACTTCTTTAAATAACAATTTGCTCTCTTGCGTTTCAAAGTGCAAAATCATCTTAAGGACTCATGTATGTATTAATGAAGGTTGAAATTGAAATCCGAAGAGAGGAAAACGCGTTTTGGGGGTTACAAATGTAACGAAATCTTATTGAAAGGGAAATACTCAAAAAACTTAAACCATGGTTCACAATATCTTTTATGGTGAAACAATTTTAACAAATACCACTACCATTGAAGAGTTTGATCTAATATAGTCTAAATGTTTATCATATTTGGATTATTCATTTTTTACGTTTTCCTGAAGTTGTTTTTTTTATGAGATTTTAGAGAAAATGAATTCTCTCTATGAAAAACAACTTTAGGAAACTTAAAAAATGAATCATCAAATATATAAAATGATGTTGGATGTTGTAATTGACTAACGTCAATGTACAAAATGATGTCAAATAATTAATTAATCCGATGTTAAATGTCTTCAAGGGTTTAAAAAAGATATCTATTATTACAAAACATATTCTCAAAAATAAAAAGCAAACAAAAAAAATCCACTATAATAAAACATGGGCTCAAAAATGAAAATCAAACTAGCAAAAGAACCACAGGTTATGTAAAATAGAGAAGGTTTTTGAAATCCTGATATGTTAACTTTCTGTTTTGGATTTCTATCATGCCTTCAAGTTTCACAAAAAATATTCATAATAATAATGAATCAACGACAAAAAAATGTCTTGGTTTTGTGAACTTAAAGAATTTAATATAAATCTAAACACAAAAAGTTAACAAACTGATTATTGGTTATGAAAGCTCTGTAGGGAAGCAACAGTTTGATGAATGAAGGTATATGGTTTTCAAAGGATCCGAAAACTCTTTTGAAAGTGAAATTGTAAGGAATATAAAGAGAGTTTCGTATTCATTTATTTTTGTATGGACATCTGTTGTTGTCTAAGCAGACGTTATATATTTACTCAGGATACAATTTAATGTCGGTTGGAGGTATGGTCAAACATCTAACTTATTGCATTTATTTATAAAAATACCACGAATCATTTTTAATATTAGCTTGATAGTTTTCTATCATCATAGCATTTATATATATATATATATACATGTATATATATGTATATACATGTATACATATGTATATATATGTATATACATGTATACATATGTATATATACATATATATGCGGTTTGTTAATTTACGTAAGAGTTTTTTTTAGTTGGTACATTTTAGCAAGTGTACCAAGTTTTAGGTTAAAAAAAAGCCTCTATTAAAAAAAACTAACCATAAATTCAAGGGTATTTTAATAATATTAAAATTTAATTTAAAATAAAAAAAGTAAATACATTTTATTATATATTTTTTAAAACGTAGTTGTTTTTTAAAATAAAAAATAAAATAAAAGGTAGTTATTTTTTAAAATAAAAAATAAAATAAAAAATATTAACTACTAATAACACGTGGACCAATCAACAAATAAATACTTTTTATTTATTTTTATTTTAAAATTATTAAAATACCATTGGATTTATAGTTAGTTTTTTTTTAATAAAGACTTTTTTATAACCTAAAACTTGATACACTTTACTAAAATGTACAAATTAAAAAAATCCGTATATATATATATATATATATATATATATATATATAAATAAATGCTTCTTAAAGCATAACTACATTTCTGTTTTTAAAATATTAAGAATATATGACAAAAATATCATTATAATATAATTTGAGACCATAATATTTTATATTATCATGTTAAGATATAGGTAAAATATTATTTTTTGTCCCAGTTTTGGTTGAGAATATTCGAAATGGTCTTCATTTTATTTTTCTGTGCAATGTAGTCCTAAAGAACGTAATTTGTGTTAAATTTAGTCCTTTTTACAAACTCCGTTTAAATCATTAACGGCGAGATGTCCAGATGTGCAATTACAGAGTGAACTGTCATTTATGCTCTGACGTGGACTAGATCAATCATCATCATAGGGACCACATTCGAAAATAACTAACAGAAATGGGGACTAGATTGAACAGAAATGTGAGGAAGCTAGCAATGGGAGAATGTTGTACTACGTTACCCAAAGAGAGATCAAAACTGCCCTAAAACACATTTTAATCGGTTAGTAGATGATATATGATGAAGAAACCAATTTAATCAGACTAAAACAAAGTTTAAATGGTTGAAATAAAAAAAGAAAAACGCACCTGCAATGCTTAACCGCAAGACAGAGAAAAGGAGAGGAGGAAGAAGATTGTGCGTGTAACTACGACAAATAGAAACGGAGAGAAGGAAGAAGATTGTGCATGTAACTGCGACAGAGAGAAACGGAGAGGTGGAAGAAGATTCTATGCGTAACTACCACAGAGAGAAACGAAGAGGAGGAAGAACATGATGCGCGTAACTGCGAGTTCGCAGTTACTTAAACATGAAATGATGTGTCAGTTACCTCACTAATCCGATGTCCAATGCGTCAGTTACCTCACTAATCCGACGTCCAAGAGATTTTTGACCTGCTTTTATCAGGCCATTTAGACGTCGAATGCAAGGGTAGTGACGTCTAAAGCGCTGAACGAAGTGACGTTTCAGTATCCGGTCATTCGAGTAGTCGACGGGGACTTGGGGGAGCCGTCATCTATAATCTTATAGACGTCGGCCCCTTGTATAAAACGACGTCCAATAGACTTTTCACCTGCCCTTTTTTAGGCCATTTAGACGTCGGATACAAGGGTAGTGACGTCTCAAGCGCTGAACAAGTGACGTTTCAGTATCTGGTCAGTCTAGTAGACGATGGGGAGCTTGGGGCGCCGACGTCTATAAGCTTATAGACGTCGGTCCTGAACAAATGGACGTCTATTTTGCATGCCGGTGGTTGAATCACATTAATTGCAGCCATATAAACGTTGGCCCCCTATATAAACTAACGTCCAATACACTTTTCACATGCCTTTTTCAAGCCATTTGGACGTCGGTGCTGGAAGACGCGACGTCTATTTGCCTGCGTGGTAAGTGAATCACATTAATTGCAGTAGTATAGACGTCAGTTTGTGGTAAAACTGATGTATACATTATTATAGACGTCAGTTTATATCGAAACCGACGTCCATATCGCCAACTTATTTACTAAAATACCACCGGTCAGTCATATACCTCACTCAACACCATAACCGACGTCGATGGGGTGACGTTAAAGAGCGATTCTGCACTAGTGAGGTGGTAGACACGTGGCAAACAAGACACAAAATAACGACCTCCGTAAAAGTACACGTATGAAGAGAGAGAGAGCATAAAGTTGAGGGAATTTGTTCAATGAGGCATGTGCGGTATGATTCTTCCTTATACATCCTTTTCTCTGAACATTCTCTCTGTCTCCTTGACCTAATCCTTTTTTCTGGACAATTCCTTTTCAGGAATGAATCTCTCCCCATGTGATGCTTAAATATTCTGACAACCACTGCAACCATTATTCAATGCTCTATTTTTTACAATTTTTGATTTTTGTTGTTGTTGTTACAGCCAATTGCTTATCAATTCACACTTGGTCTCTTATTCCTATAATACCACTCTATAATTCTTTATTACAATCCCTTCTACCTTAGCACTGTTACACTGGTGCTTTATTGTCTTCATTACTAAGAACACTCGTTTGAAGGACTTACAAAACGAAGTCAAAAACAATGTGGAGGATCTGCGTCATTTATCACAAACAATGGAGAAGCTCGAAACAACTCTTGCAGTTCAATCCAAGTTGTAGGACAAGAAGATGGACCAGATTCAAATAACGTTGCAACAATTGTTAGAAAATGTGTCTCAATATATTTGGAGTCATCGAACTCAGGTTCTGTAGTGAGGGTTACTTCGCTCTCCATGACTCCTATGACAAGGGACATTTCGTTGGGTTTCCCTCACTTTGATGGTTCTACACTGGTGCTAGAGTGGGCATTTAAAGCCAACAAGTTCTTTAACTATCATAACACCCCGGATGCAAATTGTGTGGAAATTGCTTCAATGCATTTTGTGAAGGAGGTGGTACCATGGTTTCAGATGTTACAAAAGATGGAAGCAGTCACCACTTGGACAACTTTAAGCCGTGCGTTTGAGTCTCAATTTGGACCTTCACCATTTGATTGTCCAATGGCCAATCTTTTCAAGCTGCAACAACATGGCTCTGTCTCCGATTACTACTTAAAATTCATGGCTTTGGCGAATAGATCGGACAGTTTGACAGAAGAAGTTGTTCTCAACTGTTTCATTAGTGGCTTGAATGTTGACATTAAACGGGATGTAGTGGCCATGACACTAGCAACTTTGTTGAGAGCCATAACTTTGGCCAAATAATATGAGGAAAAATATACAACTATAACTAAGTCATCACCCTCCTACTCCACTAGATTCCCAACATCATCAGTCTCCTCAACCCCTTACAACTCATCACCCAATAACACACTTAAACAATCTTTCTCTGAGTCCAAATCAATTATGCCACCCTTATTACCCACACCACCAGGGCCTCAACTAAAAAACCCCAATGTCAATAGGATAAGCCCTAGTGAAATGCAATTGAGACGTGAAAAAGGTCAATTCTATTTTTGTGATGAAAAATTTTCCTTCAACGATAAGTGTCCTAATAGACAATGTTTTGTGTTGCAAATTGGTGAAGAAGAACAAGAAAGGGAGAAAGAACCACCAAATGATACAACAGAACATGATACATCCACCATGGACGTCCATCACCTATCCTTGAATGCTTTAAAAGGAGGTTTGGGAGTAGGGACAATCAAATTCAAGGCTTCTATAGGAACTTTGGTAGTCACAATATTGATTGATGGCAGAAGCTCAAATAATTTTCTTTAGCCACGGGTGGCAAAGTTCTTGAAGCTCCCAATTGTTCAACTCCCAAAATTTCGAGTCATGGTGGGTAATGGAAATTATATGGAGTCAGAGGGATTGATTCAAGACTTAAAATTACACGCTCAGGGCAATGTCTTTTAGTTATCTGCATTTTTGTTACCAATTTATGGTGTAGACCCCATTTTGGGTGCTAGTTGGCTTAAAATTATTTGGCCTCACTTGATAGATTAGAGACACTTCAAATCAAGTCATTACAGGGTGGAAAATTCAGTAGATTACAAGGTGACAATGATAATCTTCTTAATACTGCCCAATAACATCACATAAGAAGGATGGTCAATACAAATGCTATAGATGAAGTGTACAACATGCAAATGGTTCAAGAGGATGTTATTTACCTTTGTCACATGGTCATTTGAATATAATGGTGGTGATAGATAAGTTATCCAAATTTGCCCATTTCATTCCATTAAAGTTAGGATTTAATAGTAAGGTGGTAGCTGAAGCTTTCATCCAGAACATTGTCAAATTGTATGGTTTTCCCAAGTCAATTGTTTCTGACAAAGATAAGGTGCTTATTAGTTCCTTTTGGACACATTTATTCAATTCACAAGGCACCAAATTAGCCATGAGTTCTTCATATCACCCACAATCTGACGGACAGACAGAAAATATCAATAAAACTTTAGAGATGTATCTATGATGTTATGTATTTGATCATCCTTAAACTTGGTTTGAGATGCTTCCGTGGGCACAATATTGGTACAATATTGCATTCCACCATAATAGGGGCTTGTCTCCCTATCAAGCTGTTTATGGTAAGCCTCCACCATCAATCAATCGGTGTGGATACAATGAAGAGGATCCACCAGCATTACAGGAGAGTCTGAAATCGCGTGATACTTTGTTAAATTAGTTGAAGGAGAAATTGCACCAATCCCAAAATTACATGTAGGACCAAGCTGATAAAAAGAGAAGAGATGTTCCTTTAGAAGTGAGGGATTTAGCTTTGGTCAAGCTTCAACCTTATAAACAACATTCAGTGGTGTTAAGGAAGCATCAGAAATTAAGTCTGAGATATTTTGGTCCTTTTGAAGTCATTACAAAGATCAGACAAGTTGCTTTCAAACTGCTGCTTCCTGATTCAGCAAAGATACACCCAATTTTCCATATCTCCTTACTAAAAAAATTTCATGGAAATCAAAAGCAACAGTACCTACCATTACCTCTTACTACAAGTGAGTTTGGCCCTCTTGTTCAACCTATCAGCATCTTAGACTCATGAACAATGGCTAGGAATGGGAAGAAAGTTGAACAAAGACTGGTGCAATGGGATTCCTTAAGTACAACTGACAATTCATGGGAATATTTGGTAGAACTTCAACAATCCTACCCCAATTTTAACTTTGTGGACAAAGTTGCTATTAAAGAAGGGAGTATTGTAACATGCATTTGGGAATGGGGTAATGGTGGTAGACACGTGGCAAGCAAGGCACAAAATAACGACCTCCGTAAAAGTACACGTATGAAGAGAGAGAGCATAAAGTTGAGGGAATTCGTTCGGTGAGGCATGTGTGGTATAATTCTTCCGTGTACATCCTTTTCTCTGAACATTCTCTTTATCTCCTTAACCTAATCCTTCTTTCTGGACAATTCCTTTTCCGGAATAAATCTCTCCTCATGTGATGCTCAAATATTCTGATGACTACTGCTAAAGCCATCAAAATGGGTCATAACCCGCGAGCCAACCCGGCCCACCAGGGGTTTGGGTCGGGTTGGGTTTGAAAAAATTGAATTCATTTTATGCGGGTCAGATTTCAACCCGGCTCATTTAAACTCGACTCATGCGAGGTTGAACCCGTGGTGGGCCGGGTTGGCCCGCCAACCCACCTACTTATTTTTTTTAATTTATTATTTTATTTTTGAAACCCTAAAAAATAAAATACTCTCTTCACTCACTGTGTATACCAAATTTTACTTTTTATTATTATTTTGAATTGTATTCAGTTTAACATCATTTTTTGGGAGTAAAATTTGTTTAAATTTGAATATAGAAAGTTTGTAATTTTTTTATTTTAAAAAAATTGTAATTAAATGGGTTAGTGAGCCAACCTGTTTACCCACCAACCCGTGGTGGGTCGAGCCGGGTTCAGATTTTTCTGACTTGCTAATAAATGAGCCGGATTGAGTTAGCTCACTAAGTGACCAACCCGTGATGGGTCGGGCCGGATCGAGCCGGATTATCCGTTTTGACAGCTTTAACCACTGGAGCGATTATTCAGTGCTCTGGTTTTTAAATTTTTTATTTCTTTTGCTAATGTTATAACCGATTGTTTATCAATTCAGACTTGGTTCTCTTATTCCTATAATACCACTCTATATTTCTTTATTACAATCCATTCTACCCCGACACTCCTACATTTTCTATTAAAATTATTATACATTATAAAAAATAAATTAATTCGAATTCAATTATATAATTTTAGAAAATATTCATAAACTCAAACTAAAATATTAAAAAATTAAAAAATAAATAAATTAAATTCAGATTTATTAAAAGAACGCACTTGTTTGTATTATATTCCTAATTTTAATTTGTGAGGTTATTTAATTATTCTATCGTATGCATATAATATAGTTCTGAGCAGTAAACAAAATAATATATATTTATCAAATATACACTCATTAAAATCTATGTAAATATTAATATTTTATGTTATCATGTAACAAACTCTTATACGAAAAGTATGAAATTTCAGCATCAATTATTCAAAATAAACTTTAATGTAACCCACCTAACAACAGGAAGAAAAATCAAAATAGTTGGCCTGGTATGAAATTGGTGAGTGGGTGATATGAAATACGTTTTCTATTCACTCTTCAAAAGTCCAAATCTCGTGGAGAAAAACCATTTATTCACAATAACAATCACTATCACACGAGCTATTGACTTTCACATTAATTTCTTTTAAATATATTCTTTAAAGAGACTGGATGTATTACTTTTCATATCATAATATTATTTTTTTTGCAGTACAAATTAGAATATGTTATTTTAAATCTTATTTAAGAAAATCCGAGTTATAATGAGATTCTTATGTTTAAGTTAGATTGTATAAAATAAAAAATGCATCGCAGGTTTCTTATATAAAAGATCTTAAATTTAAGACTGTATTTTACTATTAAACAAAACAATATCAATAAAATATAATAATACTAATACTATTTTATTTTAGATGATCTTATAATTAATTATTTTTAGATTTTTCCGAATTTTGTCAAATAATGATTGTATATATGTATATTCAATACTTTGTTACTAACTATTTTTCTATGGTAATGTTTAAATATATATTTAAAATTATGTGTAGTTACTTCATATTTGTTTATGTTAAGTATTCTTTCAATAGTTAGCAATGGAAGAATTATATCTTATTTGGAACAATATTTTTAATTTCTTTCTCGCATATCTTTCAATCTTGTTCTTGAATTTTTATGATTAGACAAATCTTGGCATTGTTTTCATCAATTAGAGTTATTATTAGAATCAATATTTTCAAATAAGTCATTTATTTCTTTGACTTTTTTTGGATTTAATATATTTGTAGCTTGAGATGGTGAGATAATCAGACTTTGGTGTATCTAAAGGTCTCTAACATTTGTAACATATTACTTTTTCCTTTCATTTTCTTTCATCAAATCTTGTGTACTTAGTTTTTGTTCTTGATAAGGATACCTGCATTTTCTTTTTAGAATTTTCTAAAAGTTCTTGGTTATGAATACTGACATCATTTCAGTTGTTTCGGTCTTTGTCTGCACCCCACCACTTTGATCTCTTTTGTCTTTAGATCCTCTTACTTTTCATAGATTATGAAGGATTTGAATTTTGCAATATTCCACACCAACATTTTGAAATGTATTAATGATTTCAGTAATGTGAATAACATCTTCTTAAGAGATTTGTACCTATGATGGTTGTTCTATTCATATTTAGACAAAGAATTAATTAATAATATACCAAGTTTTGGTATTTAGTTGAAGGAATATTAGAAGGACTTTATGACAGAAGGAATAATGCAAGGGTATCAATGAAAATAAGAAATTCATGAAGTAATAAAAACGAAAAAAGAGGGCAAACATGTTTCCTTTTATGTGTTTAATATTTTAATTTGGAATAATTTTTTGTGTTCAATTTAAACTTATTTTCTCGGTTTTCGAATTTAAAAGAGTTATTTTTGTTTTAATTTTTTAAACCAAAATATTATTAAAACATTTTATAGACATGATAAATGTATAATATAACCATATATAATGAATCTTACTTTTCGTATATATTTTTAAAATCACCTTCACTTTTATTATTTCTAAAAGTGTTATTGAAAGTAAACTAAGTATAATACATATTATGTAGGAGGCCGAGAAGAAGACATTGGCTAACATATCGAGATGACCCTATATCGACAAACTTATCCTAAGAAACATAATTTAAAATAACTAATAAAAAATTAAGGTAACTAATCTCAATTAAGGAAATCTTAAAGCTACATATATGAGTTTTAGGTTTATGAAAGACAAAAGTTTACAGATAATATAAATATGTATTGTACATTTAATTCAATTATTACAATATTTATTATAACATTTATTATTTATAACATATTGTTGACTTCAGCATCGAAAAGGGTTTACAAACTTTTCGACTTATGACTTTCGTGATCAAGTTAGGAAGGACTTATTGGACTTACATACATGAATACATATCAACTTTGAAGGAGTTAACATAGGTAGTAGACACGTGAGTAAGGATGACAAAAATACATATGTTTGTTAATAGGTGAAATCTGTGGTAGGAAGTTGGTATCTAAGGATAATAGATACCTACGAGTAACAAGTAATTTAGTAGCGCTTATTAATGGGTCGGGTTCGGGTATCATACTATCCATACCAGTGGGTACCCATTATCCGTTAAGAAAACGATATTACATTTTTATCTTTAGGTTTAAGTTGCTTAAGTTTTTAGCTTTCGCCTATTTCATGGTTGTGCATTGTGCTATTGTGCCAATGTGCTATTAGCGATTTATAAACTAGAGAGATTAATGAACCAGATGAATTTGTGAATATGAAATCATTTTCAAGGTCACCAAAGGTGTTGAATGTCAGACGCACACTTTGTAGGCCAAGAACGATACTTTAACTTTACTTCCAACTACCTCTCTTCCTTTTTCCTCATTTCTTCTTGTTTCTTATCTTCCTCGAATGGTGTTTGAGTGGGTGGGTATGAGTTTTTCATGGGTAATGTTTGAATCCTAATATTGATTAAACCCTTTGCACACTGTTCTCTTCATCTTTTGGACTAGACTTTCATGGGTGTTGGCATTAAAGATGATTTGCATAAGTTAGAGGTTGAGTATGGGATTAGATGTAAAAATGTAATGGATTTAGGACCTTTGTTTACAGAGGTTGTGTGACAATTATAGTTGTTCACAATTTTTTTTTTATAAAATGTTTAAAAATATACTTTTGTTTATTTTAGTGGGATCATCTTGGAAATATTAGTTTCTTGTGTTTGAGTTATCTAGTGTAAAAGGATACAACTCCCTTGTGTAATTTGTTTTGTTTCTTTTGGTTCTGGAATAAATTCAAGAGTAAACCTTCTTATGTAGTTTTTCTTTTGTTGATCTTGAAAATCCTAACATTTGTTTGATCCTATCCATAGAACACATGGCTCTATACCTATTTAATATAATAGAGCATAAAGAAGTGAAAATTAGACTACTCTTATAAGTTTCTTATATTAAATGATTATTTGGGAAATTGTTGTGGTTAATTTTGACCTTTGCTAGGGCTTATGTAAGACATGGATATTTTGAATTAAAAACTTTAGTGATGATCATGTTCAAATGAACTGATTCTTACACTAAAATATCAAGCATAACAGTTTCCTAATTAAGCAAACTATTTTATAGAGAAGTATTTTGGATAAAGAAATATATATTTTTTGAAAGAATATTTTTTTATTAAAATTTTTCATGCCCATTAAAAGCAATGAATTGAAAATACAGACAAAAAGATCTTTTATTTTTATACATTTTTCAAAAAAATTAAAGAATTCCAAAATGAAAAGAATATACTCAACATCAGTAGCATATGTTTAAGCTTTCATATTCTTCCATAGCGTGCATCAACCTATTATGTTAATCCAGAATACACTACCTTCATAAAAGATAATTTTTTTTGTTTATAAAAGACAAAAAATGATAATATGAAGGTGTTGTTTAAGAGAGCGTTTGAAAACTATTGTTATTTACTTTTGCTAGGATTTTGGTGGGACCGTGTATCACTTATATGACTTTATCTATTGACTATCCACTTCTGATTGAGATCCATGGTAGATAGCTAACCCTTTATTTATCTGCTGACTATCCATTTTTGATTGAGATAATTGTGTTTTTGTTTTTATTTTTAGGATGTCTACTAAAAATGCATTTTATCCTATGAATGATTGCCAATAAGGCAATTTGTAGAACCAAATATAGGAGATTCAAATCAAAATGATGTTCCTAGATTTAATTTCAGGTAAAACCGAAAGTTCAACTCCTACGATTAATTAAAGAAGATTATTGTAAGGTCTTTGGAATCATTTTAAGAGACAAAAGGTAGATGGAAAATGGAAAGCAATGTGCAATCATTGTTCCAAAAATTATTCTGGGTGATGCAAGGTAAGAGATATCACATTTTGAGAAACCATTTCAAGAATTGCAAGCTTCGAACAACATGGGACATTAAACAATCATGTTTAAAAACTCATAAAGAAGGTGGTGAAACAAGAGTTGTTGACAATTATGTGTTCAATCAAGAAACAACTAGAGATGAACTCTATAAGATGATAATTCAAAATGATTATCTAATATCAAAGGTTTATCACATAGGCTTTAAAGAATTTTCTGATGTTGTATTTAAGGTGGTTTCTCGAAAAACCTTAAAAAAGGATATTATAAACAATTACAATACAAAAAAAGAGAAATTGAAATTAATTGTGTCAAGGATTTAAGGTCGAGTTGCAGTTACAACTAATATGTGGACTGCTACTAATAAAAATAGAGGCTACATGGATATAAAATTTCATTTTATTGATGATTTATGAAGGCTACAAAGTTGCCTTTTGAGGTAAATAACACTGTAATATATTTTAATTGTAATTTTTATATTAACTTTGTTCTTCTTAACTAAATTAATAAAATTTGACTTCCAAATTTAGGTTTATGTATATGCATGTTCCTCATATGAGTTAAGTTCTTGCAATGTTGGTTGAATAATATTTAATGGATTGGAATCTAGATAGAAAATGTTCTACTTTGATAGTTGATAATTGCACTACAAATGATGTTATGATTAATCGTATTTTAGATAATATTTCACCTAGGTCTCTTATTTTGGGTGGCCAATTGTTTCACATTCGATGTTGTGCACATATATTGAATTTGATTGTGAGGGATGGTTTGTCCATAATTGTTGTTGTCATTGACAAGGTTAAAGAAAGTGCTAATTTTTGGAAAACTACACCTAAAAGAGAAGAGTTACAAAGACATGTGCTCAATTGAATATTTCATTCAGAAGAAAATTAGTTGTTGATTGTATAACTAGGTGGAACTAACATTTTTAATGCTTTAAGTAGTAATACAATACAAAGATGTTTTTGATTGTTTATCACAACGAGTGAGTTATTATAGAGTTTTGCCTAGCGCACATGATTGGCAAATGGCAAATGAAATTTTTCAAAAGTTAGAAATATTTTATTATGTGACACTCTTATTTTCTAGTACCTTTTATCTAATTGCCAACATTTTCTTTCCAAAAGGATGTGAAATTAAGTTGGCTTTGATGGAATGACTTAATTATCCCAATTCTCTTACTCATCAAATAACTACATCTATGGTTTTAAAGTTTGACGAGTATTGGAATGTGATAAGTGAAATGATGACATGGGTATTGTGTTATGTTGGGGCAAATCAGCAATTGTACCGAGTTGCACAAGTAATATAAAATGGTAATACCAAGTATCGTATCCCAGAGGACTCTCGGCGTTGAACAGTCGTGTGATAGCAAGATTAATTAAGACTTAAAATAAAAAGAGATTATTCGGTTTGGATGCAAAAACATAAAATAAAATATGAATGCAATTGATCAATAGCAAAGGAGCACAAAGATGAACGAATGTTGATTAATATGAGATGGGTATGTTGTTGGGATTAGATTTCACCAAGTTCCCTCTCATATATATAAGAATTCTTCTTTATGCAATAATGCCAATGTCTCTCACTAAATTACCTAAACCTGATCCCTCGATAAATAAGCCTGTCCCACATTACCAGTTCATACAATTCCTAGCATTCATGGCAATAAAATGTGAAGAACAGGAGATTAAGACAACTGATGAGTCAATATTTTCTTGACTTCACTTAGTTTATTGTGCTAGAATTAATCAGGAAATTGTACTTAAATGTCCGGTATTTTTCCATTTTTGCTAATTGTGCTTAATTTGACCGAAAATTCTAATTTTAATTAATTTGAATTATCTAAGACTAATTCTTTGCATTATTAATTGTAGGGAAATTATTGGTTAATATTTTGGGACATAAAGAGAAGTGCCACATCAATTATAAATATTTTGGGACTTAAAGAGAAGTGCCACATCAATTATATTTTGAGTTAAAGGAGGTGTGGATTTAATATTTGGGGGTGCACATGGAGAGATGAGCACGCTATCTAGCTGCCACACTATCCAGCTGCCACACTACACGCATATTGAAAAAAAAGGATGTACTTGGAGGTGTATCGTCTCCCAAAGGACTTTAGGCCTTATCTTTCATGTAAATTGATCTTATAAGACTTGAAAAAGAAATAATTTTGTGGTTGTATGCAAAACGAAAATAAAAATGCAAATGCAAGTGATTCAATTGGCAAAGAAAAGATATAAATGAATGGAGTTGTTGGGGTTTACAATTTCATCTTATCCGCCCTCTTATATCTACTTTTCTTATTTAATTCGCTTTATTATCTAATTGTCATGCAAACTTTCTTTGCCTACCCTAAACCCGATCTCTCGGCGAAAAGAGCCTATCCCCAACAACAAAGGGTTTAGTTCACCATGGACATGGTGAAAGTAGATGGAATTAAATGAAAGAATGGAAGAGTAATCCCTAGATTTGATAAATTAGAGCCTAAGCATCCAAGAAACCGCCTCCAAGGAGTGTAGAACTGCTCTGGACGTCTCTGCCTGCTAAAAGAATTCTCTGAAGGTCGCACTAGGGCTATTTATAACGCATAAAAGTAACAGAATTTAAGCCCAAGCCCAGCATTCCACCGCTCAGCGCCTAATTTGGCTGCTCAGCAGTTTCCCTCTAATCGCAGGACCGCTTAGCGGTCCATCTCACCGCTTAACGGTTTGCCTCTAATCGCCTGGACACTCAACGACACCGGTTGAGCGAGAGGCAGTGACTGCTCCCTCGAATATGGCGCTCAGTTCTGGAAAATAGCGTTGAGCGGTGACTTTAACTCTTATTTTCCTCCTTTTTATCCTTCTTTCTTGAGTCTAAGTCCCCCCTTCTTCACTCCCATCTTCAATTCTCATCAAAATCCTGCAAAACAATGCAAAACAAGCATAATATCTCTAAAAATAGCTTTTGACTCTCATGTGACTCAACTAAGTTTTTACTTGATTCCAAGCTCATTCTAAGCCATAAAGGGTGTGTTTTGATATCAAATTTAAGTATAAAAATAACGGTTATTAAACCGTTATCACAACCCCAAACTTAAAACTTTGCTTGTGCTCAAGCAAACAAGACTAAACTTGGCTTTCCACTTTTTCATCAAAATAGTTCAACATTTTCAAAATTCATTTTTCTCACAACAAGAATTACTCAATTCAGATTTTTAGTGGAATCTTATCAAGATGCATACATGCTTCTATTCAATTCAGTTCACATAATCACATACATTTCCACAGATGCTCTTCTTATGAATGATCAATCCACTAAGCAGGATGTTCTAAGCAGGATCTTCAAAGTACAAAAGTGAAAGATAAAACCCTTGTTCTAAGCACTAGCATCCATCAGTAGATGCCATATCACTCCATGTCGTCATCGGAGTCCTCATCCTCTCCAGCCTTTGCATCCTCAAAGTTATCATCCTCCCTGATTGAAGCTTCAACTGCTCCATCTCCACTCCCCTGTGCCTGCTCTAGCCAAGCCACTCTGTTGTTAAACTTATCCATCGTCCACCTATGAGCAGGAGGTGTGTCGTACATGCCTATGATCATCTCGGCAATAACAACCTGTCCTTGGGGTGGAAAGACCTTGAATGTATGCAAAATTCTTATAACTAATGATGGGTGAAACCAAAATGCAGTGCTCTCTCAAAAACCCCAAACTTGGATTATGAATGATGCAAAAGTGATAGAGAATGAATTTTCTAAAATGCAACAATTAAACCCTAAATACAATTCCCACTCACTTTACTCACTTATGCAACAATTAAGCCCTAAATGCAACTAGAACAGTATTAAAACATGCAACAATAATAAATCAATCATTTGGGTTGCCTCCCAGGTAGTGCTTTTTTAACGTCACGAGCCTGACCCAAACCTTTCTAGCACCCATCAGTAAGTGCAATCCTTACCAACACCCATCAGTAGGTGTACCTTTTTGTACCCGTTAGTGAGTACCTAAAATATTTAGCTTCCCTCAGTAGAAGCTACCCATTACAAAAAAATTTAAAAATTGTTCTTAATTACATCACAAAGATTTAAAAATTAAATTACTAAAATATTGTTCTTGGATCACTAGGGTGCCTCCAGTAAGCGCTCTTTTTATGTCACTAGCTTGACCCGGTAGAGTTCAAACACCCATCAATAGGTGTTGATACTCCCTTTGCTTGATATTCTTTTCTTTTTCTTCTTCCTGCTGAATTTCTTCATAAAGTTGAGAACACCAAGCACATGTTTCCATGTTTCAATCATAAGAACTTTAATCTCCAATTTCTTGAAGATCTCCATAAAGCACTTGACTTTCTTTTCCTTCCTATGATATTTTTTGAATGAGGAAAGGGTTTTTCATATGATCTTTTCTTCTTTCCTCTCTTCCTCTTTTTCTCACTTTTCTCCTCCCTCACCTTTCTCTTTTTCTTTTTACTTTCTTTCTTTATTTTCACAATTTTTCTCTTTTTTTATTTTCTCTCAACCGCTGCTTTTTCCTTATCATCATCTTCTTCTTCCTCACCCAACTTTTCTGTTTCTTCTCCCTCTACAACTCTCTCTATCTTTTCCTCCTCTATCTCTATTTTCTTCTCATCAACAACCTTATCAATTTCAGAGATAGTAGCTTGACATTCCTTTCTAGGGTTAACTTCAGTATTACCCTAAGATCCAGAGACTTCATTATGCAAGAGAGTTGGTTCTGCCATAAACGTTCTTCAGCTTCCCCCAACGTTTCTTGTAAAATCCATAAAATTTAGTTATTTTACATAGTATCAAATTTTCTTTACTAATAATAATAAATTTAAAAGTAGAAAATATAATTAATAAAGAAAATAATGATAAGAAAATCTAAAAATTTAGGATAAAGGATTATTGTAATTTCAGTATGTGTAAAACAAAATATTGGGAATTTATTTTATATGGTTTTGGTAAAAAAAAAAGTGAATAGTAAAAAAAAAAGAATTTGCTAGAAGACAAAACCACTATCAGTAAGTGGAAGACATCTTTCGGTAATGAAAAGATGATTTTTAATAAAATATTATTTTTAATAAAATATTATTTTAATAAAATAATAATAAAAACAAAAATCAAATAGTGCCAAAATTTAGCCTATAAATAGCCATAAGGGGGAGGGTTAAAATTTGCACCAAAAACCCTTAGAATCTTTGAGAGAAGAGTGTGTGAGGAAATTTTTGTTTCAAAGGAGAGATTCTGGAAGTTTTCGGGAACAAATTTTGAGCAAGAGATTAAGTCTGGAATAGAGGTAAGGGGAGTTATCCTTGTATCTTTTTATGTTCTTGTTTGATATATGGAATGATTGTTTTTATTTATGTGTTGAATGTGAATTTGATTCTGTGATGATATTTGTATATATTAATGATGTGATTTTATTCTATTTTGTTGTGTTATTTTATGATTACTATTTGATGTCGTTATGATTATGGAAGGATGAGAAGTTATCAAACTGGCTGTGCTAATGAAACTTCTTATTTCCCCATTACGTTTATTTATTCCTTTTTATGTTTATTTATTTATTTTGCAAATTTTGGAAGGATGAAAAGTTGTCTGACTGGTTCAAGCTGATGTAACTTTTTATTTCCCCAATAAGTATATTTTATTTATTTATTTCCTTGCAACTGAAGATAGAGGCAGAAGAATAGTAGAGCAGAGTTTCATTTAATCCTTGTGCGAGTGAAGTTAAAACATATGTTTTTTTTAAAATGGAAAAAAAATTGAAAAAATAATTCAGTGTAAAATTATGTATAATCATCAAAGGACGAATGTAGTATTTGTACTATGTTTTATGATTAAATGAAATGTATGTGATTATGGGGTGTTACATTTAGTGGTATCAGAGCGGTTCGTCCTTAAGACGACCTTAGGGTTGTAGGTTTACCCTACAAACTCATATTATATATCATAATAACGATAATCCTCTGTGTGAACAGAGAAATGGCACGTAGACAAAGGAACCGTCAAACCTCTAACATGCCTAGCTTGGCAAGAGCTTTGGAGACCATCGCATCTGCTCTTCAACAACAAGGTGTTGCTATGATGCAACAACACGAAGCGGCTCTACAACAATTAGAGACGGCTAGGCTGAGTTCTGAAGCCAGTCAAAGAGAACATATGGAAGCCCTAAAACAGTTAGCTGAGAATGGCACGACTATAGAAGCTCAACCTCATAAGGTTCATGAATGGACCTTAGAAAACTTTTTGAAACATCGTCCACCTAGCTTTAATGGGAGGACAAGTCCGGATGAGGCGGATCAATGGATCAGAAATATGGAAAAGATCTTTGATGCGAAAAGGTGTCCATCATAAACAAGGTTGGCATACTCGGAGTATCAGTTGTCTGGGGAAGCAGTACACTGGTGGAACAACATGAAACTAGTGTTAGAAGAAAGTGGTGAAATTCTTACTTGGGAGCTTTTCAAGAACAAATTCTATGCCGAGTACTTTCCGGACAGTGTGAAGCATGCAAAAGAAGTGGAGTTTTTGCAGCTGGTGCAAGGCAACAAGTCGGTAGCTGATTATGCAAACAACTTTAAGCATTTGGGATGCTTCTATACCCAACCAACTAATGAAGAATGGAGGTGTAGAAAATTCAAAAATGGATTGAGACCAGATATACAATTAGCAGTGAATCCCTTAGCTATTAAGGAATTTTCTATTTTAGTTGAACAAGCCAAAGTGGCAGAAAGGTTAAGGAACGAGAGTGAGGCTCAACAGAAGTTTCAACGGGTAGGAGGACCGTCTGGGTCACGAGCTGGAATGAATGTAAGGATCCGACCTTATGAAAGACCCCATCCTCAGAGGAATTTTCAACAGCAGCAACCTCAACCAAGGATAATTCGATGTTACGTCTGTGGAGGACCTCATCTGAAGAGCGTGTGCCCACAAGTTGTTATTGTACGCAACAAATGTTTCCTTTGCGGTGCAGAAGGACATTTTGCCAGAGATTGTCCCTCTAACAGAAGAGGAGCACCCCAACCTCAACAACCGCCTAAGTAGAAAAGGATTGACAATAGGCCTCGAGTGACTGGAAGGGTTTACGCTTTGACTGGAGCAGAAGCTGCCAAATCAGGTAATCTCATCATCGGATGTTGTATGATAGCTGGTAGAGAATTGAATGTATTGTTTGATTCTGGAGCAACACACTCATTCTTGTCTGAAACTATTATTCAAGAGTTGAACCTACCCGTAAGAGAATTACAGTATGATCTCATGGTATCTACCCTAGCCTCTAGAATAATAAAAAAATCGAGGATGTGTCCTCATTGTCCAATAGTTGTAGAAGGACGTAGGTTGAAAGTACATCTTATATACTTGCCCCTACAGGGTTTAGATGTGATTTTAGGAATGGATTGACTATCTGTCAATCGTATCCTTATAGATTGTAGGAAGAAGGAATTGATTTTCCCTAATCCTCATGAAACAGAGTTGTTGTCATTACAACAAGTATTAAAGGAAGTCAAAGAAGGATCTTCGTGTTTCATTATCTTGACTCATGTGGAAGTTGAGAAAAATGAACAGAATATTGATATTCGTATAGTTAATGAGTTTAGTGATGTGTTCCCAGAAGAAATACCAGGATTGCCTCCTCAACGAGAAGTAGAATTCTCCATTGATCTAGTACCAGGAGCTGGACCAGTATCAGTAGCTCCATATCGAATGGCTCCGGCAGAATTAGTTGAATTGAAGAAGCAGATCAAAGAATTGTTAGAAAAACAATTTATTCGACCAAGTGTGTCACCGTGGGGAGCACCTGTACTGCTCGTAAAGAAGAAGGATGGAAGCTTTGGATTATGTGTCGACTACAGACAGTTGAATAAGCTAACCATCAAGAACAAGTACCCTCTACCCAGGATAGATGACTTGTTGGGCCAACTGCATGGAGCTCAAGTATTTTCGAAGATAGATCTGAGGTCCGGATATCACCAAATTTTGGTTAAGCCGGAAGACGTACAGAAGACCGCTTTTAGATCAAGATACGGGCACTATGAGTACGTAGTTATGTCGTTCAGTGTAACTAATGCTCCAGCTCTGTTCATGGATTTCATGAATAGAATATTTCGACCTTTTCTAGATAAGTTTGTCGTAGTTTTCATAAATGACATACTTATCTATTCCAAAACTCGAGAAGAACATGCTGAACACTTAAGGACCGTACTTGGTATCTTAAGGGAGAAGAAATTGTTTGCAAAGATGTCAAAATGCGAGTTTTGGATGCGAGAGGTTAAATTCTTGGGGCATGTAATTTCAGCTCAAGGCATAGCGGTGGATCCAACCAAAGTTGAAGCAGTGCTGCAGTGGGAAAGACCAAAGACTGTTACTGAAATAAGGAGTTTTGTGGGTCTGGCAGGATACTATAGAAGGTTTATAGAATGTTTCTCCAGAATAGTAACACCTTTAACACAACTGACTTGCAAAGATCAATCATTTATCTGGACGGACAAGTGTGAAAGTATTTTTCTGGAGCTGAAGCAGAGGCTGACCAGTGCACCAGTTTTAGTAATCCCTGACCCAAGTAAAAATTTTGAGGTTTACTGTGACGCTTCTCATCAGGGATTAGGTTGTGTACTCATGCAAGAAAGAAAGGTAGTGGCATACGCTTCAAGACAACTCAAGGTTCATGAGAAGAACTATCCTATTCATGATCTGGAATGTGCAGCAGTGGTGTTTTCCTTGAAGATTTGGCGGCACTATCTTTATGGTGCTCAATTTCAAGTATTCAGCGATCATAAAAGCTTGAAGTACTTATTTGATCAGAAGGAGTTGAATATGAGGCAAAGGCGGTGGATGGAATTCTTGAAGGATTATGACTTCGATCTCCTATATCATCCGGGAAAAGGAAACGTGGTAGCTGATGCTTTGAGTAGGAAGACCATGCACGTTTCTCATAAAATGATCAAAGAAGAAGAATTGGTGGATAAGTTCAGAGATTTGAGGCTACAAGTGGAGTTTGGAGCAGATTTCATTAGATGTAGTAGTTTAACTATATCTAGTGACTTTCTAAGTTTGATCAAGGAGAAGCAAATGTTGGATCCTAGCCTGAAGGAGACAACTGAATTGATAGGAACAAAACAGGCTAAAGATTTTAGGGTAGGATCTGACGGGGTATTAAGGTTCAGAAACAGAGTATGTGTACCAGGAAATGAGGAGATAAGAAGACTAATCCTGGAAGAAGGGCACAATAGTCGTTTTAGCATACATGCTGGTATGACTAAAATGTACCAAGATCTCAAGGAATCTTTTTGGTGGTCTGGAATGAAGAAGGATGTAACACTGTTTATAGCAGCTTGTTTAACTTGTTAGAAAGCAAAAATGGAACATCAAAGACCTGGAGGAATGCTACAACAATTAGACATACTAGAATGGAAATGGGATAACATTGCTATGGATTTTGTTACCCATTTACCACGGACAGTGAGAGGTAACGATGCTATCTGGGTTATAATTGATCGATTGACAAAAAGTTCTCACTTTTTAGCAATAAATCTGAGAATGTCAATGGCTAAATTGGCACAACTGTACATAAAAGAAATTGTAAGATTGCATGGTGTTCCTTCAAGCATTGTATCAGACCGAGACCCAAGATTCACTTCTAGATTCTGGCAAACCCTACAGGAAGCTTTGGGCAGCAAGTTAAGAATGAGCTTCGCGTATCATCCCCAAACTGATGGGCAATTTGAAAGAACCATCCAATCGTTGGAGGACCTGCTGAGAACCTGTGTATTGGATCATCTAGGTAGTTGGGATGAAGTACTTTCTCTCGTGGAATTCACCTACAATAACAACTTCCATGCTAGTATTGGAATGAACCTTACGAGGCTCTCTATGGAAGACGATGTCGAACTCCCTTATGCTGGTACCAGGATGGTGAAAGAACTTTGATAGGACCTGAACTACTACAACAGACCACAGACAAGATAAAGTTGATACGAGAAAGAATGAAGGCTTCGCAGAGTAGACAAAAGTCATACGCCGATCAGAGACGAAGATCGCTGGAGTTTGCAGTCGGTGATCATGTTTTCTTGAGGGTAACTTCAACCACTGGTGTAGGAAGGGCTCTTCGATCGAGGAAACATTCTCCTAAGTTCATTGGTCCATACCAAATTTCGAGAAGAATTGGGCCAGTCGCTTACGAAATTGCCTTACCCCCTCAATTGGGAAATCTTCATCCAGTCTTTCATGTTTCCCAATTAAGAAAGTATGTACCTGATCCTTCTCACATTTTACAAGTAGAGGACATTCAAGTCAGAGAGGATCTCTCCGTAGAAGTACACCCTATTTGTATAGAAGACACTAAAACAAAGGAGCTTAGAGGAAAGACTATCAACTTAGTCAGAGTGGTTTGGGATAGAGAGACAGGTGATTCTACGTGGGAACTAGAAGATGATGTAAAACGTTCGTATCCCCATCTATTTTTGTAAAGTGTCGAATTTTTGAGGTCGAAAATTTTTGTTGTTGGGGAGAATGTAAAGTCCATAAAATTTAGTTATTTTACATAGTATCAAATTTTCTTTACTAATATTAATAAATTTAAAAGTAGAAAATATAATTAAAAAGAAAATTATGATAAGAAAATCTAAAAATTTAGGATAAAGGATTATAGTAGTAATTTCAGTAGGTGTAATACAAAATATTGAGAATTTATTTTATATGGTTTTGGTAAAAAAAAAGAAGTGAATAGTAAAAAAAAAAATTTGCTAGAAGACAAAACCACTATCATGAAGTGGAAGACATCTTTCGGTAATGGAAAGATGATTTTTAATAAAATATTATTTTAATAAAATAATAATAATAATAAAATCAAATAGTGCCAAAATTTAGCCTATAAATAGCCATCAGGGGGAGGGTTAAAATTTGCACCAAAAACCCTTAGAATCTTTGAGAGAAGAGTGTGTGAGGAAATTCTTGTTGCAAAGGGGAGATTCTGGAAGTTTTCGGGAACAAATTCTGAGCAAGAGATTAAGTCTGGAATAGAGGTAAGGGGAGTTATCCTTGTGTCTTTTTATGTTCTTGTTTCATATATGAAATAATTGTTTTTATTTATGTGTTGAATGTGAATTTGCTTCTGTGATGATATCTGTATCTATTAATGATGTGATTTGATTCTATTTTGTTGTGTTATTTTATGATTACTATTTGATGTCGTTATGATTATGGAAGGATGAGAAGTTATCTAACTGGCTATGCCGATGAAACTTCTTATTTCCCCATTACGTTTATTTATTCCTTTTTATGTTTATTTATTTACTTTGCAAATTTTGGAAGGATGAGAAGTTGTCTGACTGGTTCAAGCCGATGTAACTTTTTATTTCCCCAATAAGTATATTTTATTTATTTATTTCCTTGCAAATTTTGGAAGGATGAGAATTTGTCTGACTGGTTTATGCCGATGCAACTTCTTATTTCCCCAATACATTTATTTATTTACTTTATGTTATTTATTTCCTTGCAAATTTTGGAAGGATGAGAAGTTGCATGACTGGTTCATGCCGATGCAACTTTTTATTTCCCCAATAAGTATATTTTATTTATTTATTTCCTTGCAAATTTTGGAAGGATAAGAAGTTGTCTGACTGGTTTATGCCGATGCAACTTCTTATTTCCCCAATACATTTTTTTATTTACTTTATGTTATTTATTTCCTTGCAAATTTTGGAAGGATGAGAAGTTGTCTGACTGGTTCTACCGATGCAACTTCTTATTTCCCCAATACATTTATTTATTTACTTTACTTTATTTATTTCTTTTGCATTTTTATTTATTTTCTTTATGTTTAGAGAGACCGCTCGGGCGGTGGACGTCGATTTTGCATGCTCAAGCTTCCCTTTTGGGCACCTGCGCTTCGTGTTGTCCCTCCTTCTGGTGCCTTTTTAAGTCCTTCTGAGCTCCATCTTCTTGGCTTTTCATCTCTGCTTCCATCATTACCTCAATCTCTGTCAAAACAAGGGGAATTAGTCATAAAATCATTGAAATCAACGTCAACTCTCTTATTCACACAATTTATTGAAAATGTATGAGTCCAAGCAAGTTTCTAAGTGAAAAATGGTGCTTTTAGTATCAAAATCATATCACAAATAACGGTGTTTTAAACCGTTATCATGCTAGACCCAAGGTATAATATTGATTTGTTAGATTATTTTTCCCTCAAATATAGGGTGATGAATCTGATTGTGAAATTGAAATGGTGTAAATTATTTTTAAGGACTTGGTAAGAGAATATGAAATGTACACGAAAGGTAAGAAGTTAGTTTCTTCATGTCAAAATCTGAACATATATGTAGGCCAAATGGTTGATGGAAGAAAAAAAATGCTTGGAGAAGAGATTTTGCAAAACATCAGACTGTAAAGAAAAATGAACCATCAAATTATAAGTTGAAACTTGATTATTACATGGAGGAACCAACACTATCTGATTCAAATAAATAATTTGACATTTTAGTTTGGTGGAAGGCTAATAGGTTAAAATATCCAATCTTACAAGATATTTTTTAGTCATTCCTATCTCAACAGTTGCTTTTGAATCTTCTTTTAGTACTAGTGGTCGATTTCTTACTCCACATCATAGTAGATTACACCTAAACACTTTAGAGGCATTGATGTGTGTTCAATATTGGCTATGGACTGATGTAGAAGGTAATTAAATGAACACTTTAAATTACATACTTATATTCATTCAAATGATTGGCTATGACAAATGAATTCATTTTTCTTCTTGAGGTTCTTCAAAATTTAAAGTGGATAACATGAAACTTAATACAATACGCAAAGAGATAATTGATGATGATGATGATGTTAGTAGTTTTCTTTTTAATATTTTAATAGAATTTTAATAATAATGTCATTATGTCATTTATTAGTGATTTTACTTGTGTTTTATTTTTTTCAGGAATTAAGTGGTTAAATGAAGATATAGATCTTACAATATCGTTTTAAGGACAATTACTTTTTAAATTAGTTGTATTTGGATATATGTTTTAGGTACTATTAATTTGAATTTATGTTTTAACTTCTATTTATTTGTCCATTGACTTGTACTCAAATGTATGCTTTAAATATTATTTGTTTTTTTTGCAATTTAATTTGGACCTTATTTAATAACTCAAAATCTATTTTTTTTAAATATTTGTAGGTTGAAAAGTATCCGACTGGTACCGGTAGGTTGAAAAAAGTCAGTATGTTTTTTTAGGCGGATATCGAACGGATTGCGGGCTAGGTAATGAGGTAGGAGTTTTTTATGCGAGTAGGTGATAACGTCCATTTTTTCCTACTTTTGTGTATCTATTGTCACGAATAAAGAAATTCTTTCCTAGATTCAATCTTGTTTAATCCTCAAGTTTATTGTATTTAGTATTGTCTTTTATTTTAGTTGTTTTATGTTTGATTTTACCACTAATCTCTGTTTATAAGTGTGAAATAAAGGAATAGGGAGCAATTCTAGTGGAGGAAAACAAGCAAGAACTCAAGGGAACATCTTTTAGGACAATAAAATATCAATTTAAAGCAAATACCCGTGTTTGACGCCTTCGGCATCACACTAGTGCTTAAGATTTAGAGTATTGTCAAATTGCCTGAGTTTGAGCGTTGGAATAGTAAGGCTGGGCGCCAGTAGGGTTGAGCTAAGCGGTGGAAATTGGTGTTAAGCAATGGTTTGACAAATATCTCCTTGTGTGTTTTAACTGATGATGCTCAGGGTATTGATATGGCATTGAGCAGTGGCATCATTGACATGTCAAAATGCGTTATTTAAACATGTTTATCGTGAGGTTTTGGGAATCCTCTTCCTCCCACACTTCACTCTCGACCTAGGGCGAATGAGAGAGGCCATTGAAGGTTTTTTGGGGTGTTAGAAAGTTGTCCTACTCCTCCTTGGGTCTTCAATCTTCATCCATGGTGTTTTCCCCTTCTTATGGTTGATGAGGTAGAAAAGCTACAAGTTGAAGGCGTTGAAGCGAAGGAGAGGCGCTAATGGGGGATGAAGCAGCTGCCAAGAACCTTAACTTCTTCCCCATCTCTTCAATTTGTAGAACCCTAAGTTCTCCACCATTAGGGCTAATCCTATTTGTTGAGATTGGTTGTAAAACATGGAACCCTTATGTAGTTTTGTGCTGTTAATGATATATGCTTTTCCAATTCTTGTTAGTATTCAATTTCCATGCTAAGTGCTTGATGTTAATTGTTTCCATTCTTGATTTGTGGGTCTTGATGTATATTAAAATATGACTTGAATCTAGACTTGAAATTGAATGCCTAATGAATGTTGTTTGTAGGAATAAAACATGATTCATTAGTAATCTTAAGACTCTTGAACTTAATGCATGATTGCTTGTTGAGGATTTAGGGAATTGGAACTTAATGAGTTATTATAGGCTCAAAGTCACTAGGGATAAGATTTGAGTATATTTTTGAAATGATTTTTAGTTGAATATGGAATTGAGATTTTTGTCAATGTATGAGAGTGAAATGGATGAACTCTGGTCTTAACAAATTTTAAATAATCTGTTACATTTCCTTGCACACTAATTGTTTGATGAAAATACCAAAAAACGTTTTTTGTATTTTTGTGAACTTTGTGATCTAATTGAGTTAGAATGCAAGAGTTGTCCAGTGGTGAACAAGTCCCTTGGAAAAGAACAATATTTATCACTTGCTACACTATGACCGATACACTTGCCGTTGGTTTTGCAACCAACAGTAGGCACTATGTGTCCATGACCTTACCCATCGCCATCCCTACACATGAAGAGTGTTGATAGGGCGAGCTAAGTATATGAAAGCTAAACCCAAACCCTTGTGTGGTTTTGATGATGACAACAACATAATGTTTTGATAAGTTACTTGCACAAGAACATAAATGTTTAATTGTGTTTACAAGTTTGTTTGTGCTTGAACTATTTGTTTTGCATACTTACTGTGGTTATACATGAGTTTATATATGTGGTATGTATATTCATGGTTTTGAATGATAAAACTCTTTGCATAATGCATATCTGTATGAATTAATTGATTACAGTGTTTATGTAATCAACTAGATTCATCAGATATCAGCAAATGCTTAACTGTGGCAAAATGCAAGTTTTAACTTATTACATTATATGTATAATCAATTAAAACTCGTGTCTTTGCTTATACCTATTTTTTGAGTGCAGTGATCTATTTTCAAATGAAAAAGTTTTCAAATTTGCTTAAGTTTTATACTTAACCAATTACACGGTTTTCTTAATCGGTTAAATCTTGTGCACACTGAAAACTGTTTTCTTGTTAAGTCTTAACTACCATAATAGTCATATTTTGAATTGTTTTGACTTACATTAATTGTGCAATCGATTACATTAAATGCGTAATCTGTTAAATATGTTTTAATCTAATTCTGGTATAGCAGTATTATTTGCTTAACCGATTACATTAATATTGTAATCGATTAAGATGCGTCAGACTTGAGAAAACTATATATTGACGCATAACGCTCTACAAAAACAACTTTTGATCTTTCATCTTTGTTGAGATTGTTGATAGGGGGAGCACTGGTTTAGCCAAACCTTACAATCTTAGAGCTTCTGGTTTTTGATGATGACAACACATAATTAATAACACATGTGTTTATATGTGTTTATGTGTTACATGTTCATAGCTTTCATGTTTATGATTATATGAGAACATGTTGGTGTTGTTTTTGTCATTGCATGCAAATTCACTGCGTTCTACATGAGATCTTATTTGTGATTGCATAATAAATGTTTTGGAAAAGGAAAACCACATGCACTTTTGTTGAACTTAAATTGTGTGGAAAAACAACAGTTTTAAGTCGACTTCATTATGAAGTAAGTCGATTAAAACTCGTGACTTTGCAAAAACTTTTTCAAAGTGTACTATGAGTATTTTTGGAAAGAAAGTTTTTCAAAACTATGCATCTAACTGTTACAAAGTCGACTATGTGCGCAAGCCATTCGACTTAGTGTGTTATGTTTTGAAATTCTGTTAATGCTTGTCTTATTCTGTTTAACAACTATATTTTAAATAAGATTAACCAATCATTTATTGAGAATCAACTGCATTAATTGTGTAATCAATTAATTTCTTTGACTGCTGCTACTTGTTATAACTGTTGTTAAGACTCCGACAAGTGTACCGAATTGTATCAAGTAATATAAATGGTAAATCCAAGTATTGTTTTCCCTAGAGACTCACGACCTAAACAGTCATGTGAGTTTTTGATTATTTAAGACTCGAGAACCAAAATATTTGGTTTAGATCGCAGAAAACAAACATGAATGCATGTGTTGATCAATTGACTAAAGAATGCACAGGTAAATCGTTGATAAAATATGGGATGATTATGTTGGTGGTGTTTCCAACTTATCCTATCCACTATCATATATTTACAAATTCATCTTCTTCATTAATGTTAATGCGACTCTCTAAAACACTTAAACCCAATGTCTCGGTGAAGTAAGCCTATCCTTAATTACGAGTTCATAGAATTCCTAGCATCCCTAATAATTAATTCTGAAGCACATGAGTGTATATGCAACCAACCCTCATATTCCTATGTCTAGGTAATACTACCTTTAGGAGAATTTCCTCAGTTCTAGATTTCCCTGAATGTGTCCAGATCGATAAAATCAATAATCATGCAATTGAATGAGTTAAACAAAGCAAGCATTGAGTATAGAGGAAAAACCTTAATAATTAATGAAGTAAAGCATAAATAATAATAATCAATTCAATACTTGAGAGTTTCAAAGGGTTACATCGTGTCCCCAACAACAATGGAAGGTTATTTCACCATAGACATGGTGAAACTAGATGAAACTATGGAAAAGAATGAAAGATAAAACCCTAAAAGTTGAAGACTGGAGCTTCCGCATCCAAAATCCGCCTCCTAGGGGTGAAAAGAGTGTTTATGCGCTTCTTTCTATCAAAAGATAGACCCTCTAGGTCGTCCAAACCCTTATATAGTTTATAAAAAATAGCAGAAATTGGCCCAAGCCCACGTCGTCAGTGCTCAGTGCTAAAAATGGCTCTCAGCGGTAGGTGCGGAACTCAAATGTGTTGATATTGTTGATAAGGGAAGCACTAGTTTAGCTAACCTTAATCTCACAGTGCTTTATTCACTCTGGTTTTTGATGATGACAACACATTACTAATAACACATATGTTGCTATGTGTTACCTGTTCTATTACTAATTGGTTGAATTCTTATTCAACATGTTTTGTGTTGATCTTGATATATGAATGCAAATTCACTGTTTTGATATATGTTACATCTATTTTGATTGCATTGCCTATGTTTTGGAAATGGAAAACCACATGCACTTTGATGAACTTATATTGTGTGACAAATCTGCAAGTCCTAAGTCGACTTTATTATTAATAGAGTCGATCAAGACTAAAGACTTTGCACAAATTTTCAAATACAGTGCTATGTGAGGATTTACATTGAAAAGAATTTCAATTTATGCAGATGTGAGTGAAGTCTTTTTCAAGCAACTCGGATCATGTTAAATTGTTATCAAAATATCTTAGCCATCCTCTGTAGACATCTCTTTTCTTTAAAAAACGATTTGTTTCCGAGTTAGGTAGATGAGATGATACACCCCCAACTTTTAAACCGACAATATGCAGCCATGTATCGTTGTTAATCACAATGTCGACCCCCTTTATTCTAGAGTGAATATCATCATTTACCAGTTTCAGGTTGTAGTAGAACACTTTCACAAGATCAGGATACCAATATCCTTTCAGTTGAACCAAGGACGATAGTTCCTGGGACTTCAACCAACCAGGAAACATAAACCCCTATCTTTCAAATAAGCTCAGATCAAGATACTTCAGAATGACAACATTTTTTATTGCTCCATGGATGAACCTTTCTCTAATTCCATCGTCATAGATCCATCCTGTAGGACTAAGGGTTATGCTTTCAGCAAGTGTGATTTTGAGTCATTGCTAGTTACCACATATTTAAAGGGCACGAACAAACCAAGCAAAGACACATTAAAAAATACAAATTTTTGTAAACCCAAAACAGAGGTTTTAAGTCATTCGAATAAAATGAAAGTTGACTATAGTTGGTTATATTTTTCAAAAATCGAGTTCCAAAATAGAGTTAAACAAACTAAGATACACAGTCGAATAAGCTCATAATACTGTCGACTAAAGATTGTGAAAACAAATTTTCAACCAGATCATTCAAGAATCAATCATGAATTCAACAAATAATCAATTTTCACTCAATCAATCTATTCATACAAAATGCAGTAAGATGAGTACATGTTACCAGTTGTAGTTACTCAAGATGTTTGTAAAAGCCAATGTAATTCATCCTTGAGTTCTCACTGCACATGTTTGTGATCCTGCAAAACAGTTTAAGTTTTGGTTGCAGGTACCCTTTTGAACTTGGGTCCTTGATTGTTAGTTGAGGTCAGATGTTCCTTGGGTATCCACACATATAAACCTTTTGGAACTCCAACTCTTCTATAGTAGAAATTTCTAACAGTATGACCAATACAATTACAATAAAAACAAGCATGCTTAACAGGCTTGCTTAAATCTGAAAATTTTCTTGTATTGGACCTATTAGAGTTATCTTTAAAACCAATGCCTTGTTTGTTAATTACACTTCTAGTAGACTTTAATACAACATTCAAGTTATCTCTACCTTGAGTAAATTTGGCTAGCGTGCTAGTCAAGTAATCTATTTGTTCAATATGAGTAGGACATTTATCACATGCTTTCTCTACTGTAACAGTCTCAATTTTAACTTTCTTAGAAGACAAAAAGGCATCATGTAGTTCTTTTTGTAATTTCTCATTATCAGCCACAGGGTTATTAATTCTATGCTCATAATCTCTTCTCTCAGAGTTAAGTCGATTAACCTTGTATTGTAGTCTCATAGCTTCATCATGGATTTCTTTGAATTCTTCAATCAGCAGATCATACTTCACTTTTATTGGTTCATTCTCAAGATCTGCATCGCTGTCATAATCATCCCATGCTGCTCCAGCCATATAGCATATATTTGATTCTTCTTCATGATCAATATCTTCATCACTTGATGTGTCAGAATCATTGTTTTCCCAGGCAATGTAAGCTCCTTTGTGCTTCTTGTTTTCACTTGATTTTGTTGTTTAAGTGTGATTTTACTGTGGGAAGTCATGTTTGGGCACCCGATGTTGGAGTTAAGAAAAAACTTTGTTGAGTTGAACAAGTTAGCTGAAGTCCTGCAACTTCTGCACCAAAATACACACTTGTAATCATTTACAACTCCTTGGAAAACGGTTACACGAAAAAACTAGGGTTTGTACAAAAACTTGAACTGAAAGAGCCAACTGTGTTACCCTATGTGACCATAGTCTAAATTTTAAAATTTTTGGCATAAATCCAATGGTTTTCACTTGATTTTGTTGTTTAAGTGTGATTTTACTATGGGAAGTCATGTTTAGGCACCCCATGTTGGAGTTAAGAAAGAATTTTGTTGAGTTGAACAAGTTAGGTGTAGTCCTGCAACTACTACACCAAAATACACACTTGTACTGAAGGAACCAACTATGGAAATCTAAGTGGCCATAGTCTAAATTTTTTGTTTTTTTGCATAAATCCAATTGTTTTCACTTGATTTTGTTATTTAAGTGTGATTTTACAATGAGAAGTCATATTTGGGCACCCCATGATGGAGTTAAGAAAATTTTTTATTGAGGTGAACAAGTTAGGTGAAGTCTTGCAACAGCTGCACCAAAATACACACTTGTAATCGTTTACAACTCCTTGGTAAATAGTTACATGAAAAAACTGGGATTTCTACAAAAACCTGAATTGAAGGAGCCAACTGTGGTACCCTAGGTGACCATAGTGTAAATTTTTAAATTTTTGGCATAACTCCAATGGTTTTCACATGATTTTGTTGTTTAACTGTGATTTTACTGTGGAAAGTCATGTTTGGGCACCCCATGTTGGAGTTAAGAAAAAATCTTGATGAGTTGAACATGTTTGCTAAAGTCCTGCATCTTCTGCACCAAAATACACACTTGTAATCATTTACAACTCCTTGGTAAACGGTTACACGAAAAAACTAGGATTTGTACAAAAACCTGAACTGAAGGAGCTAACTGTGGTACCCTAGGTGACCATAGTGTAAATTTTTAAATTTTTGGCATAACTCCAATGGTTTTCACTTGATTTTGTTGTTTAGGTGTGATTTTACTATGGGAAGTCAAGTTTGGCCACCCGATGTTGGAGTTAAGAAAAAATTTTGTTGAGCTGAACAAGTTAGCTGAAGTCCTGCAACTTCTGCACCAAAATACACACTTGTAATCATTTACAACTCCTTGGAAAAAGGTTACACGAAAAAACTAGTGTTTGTACAAACACATAAACTGAAGGAGCCAACTGTGGTACCCTAGGTGACCATAGTGTAAAGTTTTAAATTTTTTGCATAACACCAACGGTTTTCACTTGATTTTGTTGTTTAAGTGTGATTTTACTATGGGAAGTCATGTTTGGGCACCCCATGTTGGAGTTAAGAAAGAATTTTGTTTAGTTGAACAAGTTAGGTGTAGTCCTACAACTACTACACCAAAATACACACTTGTAATCATTTACAACTCCTTGGTAAATGATTACACGAACAAAATTTAGGATTTGTACAGAAACTTGTACTGAAGGAACCAACTATGGAAACCTAAGTGGCCGTAGTCTAAATTTTTGGTTTGTTTGCATAAATCCAATTGTTTTCACTTGATTTTGTTATTTAAGTGTGATTTTACAATGAGAAGTCATATTTGGGCACCCCATGATGGAGTTAAGAAAATTTTTTATTGAGGTGAACAAGTTAGGTGAAGTCTTGCAACAGCTGCACCAAAATACACACTTGTAATCGTTTACAACTCCTTGGTAAATAGTTACATGAAAAAACTGGGATTTCTACAAAAACCTGAATTGAAGGAGCCAACTGTGGTACCCTAGGTGACCATAGTGTAAATTTTTAAATTTTTGGCATAACTCCAATGGTTTTCACTTGATTTTGTTGTTTAACTGTGATTTTACTGTGGAAAGTCATGTTTGGGCACCCCATGTTGGAGTTAAGAAAAAATCTTGATGAGTTGAACATGTTTGCTAAAGTCCTGCATCTTCTGCACCAAAATACACACTTGTAATCATTTACAACTCCTTGGTAAACGGTTACACGAAAAAACTAGGATTTGTACAAAAACCTGAACTGAAGGAGCTAACTGTGGTACCCTAGGTGACCATAGTGTAAATTTTTAAATTTTTGGCATAACTCCAATGGTTTTCACTTGATTTTGTTGTTTAGGTGTGATTTTACTATGGGAAGTCAAGTTTGGCCACCCGATGTTGGAGTTAAGAAAAAATTTTGTTGAGCTGAACAAGTTAGCTGAAGTCCTGCAACTTCTGCACCAAAATACACACTTGTAATCATTTACAACTCCTTGGAAAAAGGTTACACGAAAAAACTAGTGTTTGTACAAACACATGAACTGAAGGAGCCAACTGTGGTACCCTAGGTGACCATAGTGTAAAGTTTTAAATTTTTTGCATAACACCAACGGTTTTCACTTGATTTTGTTGTTTAAGTGTGATTTTACTATGGGAAGTCATGTTTGGGCACCCCATGTTGGAGTTAAGAAAGAATTTTGTTTAGTTGAACAAGTTAGGTGTAGTCCTACAACTACTACACCAAAATACACACTTGTAATCATTTACAACTCCTTGGTAAATGATTACACGAACAAAATTTAGGATTTGTACAGAAACTTGTACTGAAGGAACCAACTATGGAAACCTAAGTGGCCGTAGTCTAAATTTTTGGTTTGTTTGCATAAATCCAATTGTTTTCACTTGATTTTGTTATTTAAGTGTGATTTTACAATGAGAAGTCATATTTGGGCACCCCATGATGGAGTTAAGAAAATTTTTTATTGAGGTGAACAAGTTAGGTGAAGTCTTGCAACAGCTGCACCAAAATACACACTTGTAATCGTTTACAACTCCTTGGTAAATAGTTACATGAAAAAACTGGGATTTCTACAAAAACCTGAATTGAAGGAGCCAACTGTGGTACCCTAGGTGACCATAGTGTAAATTTTTAAATTTTTGGCATAACTCCAATGGTTTTCACTTGATTTTGTTGTTTAACTGTGATTTTACTGTGGAAAGTCATGTTTGGGCACCCCATGTTGGAGTTAAGAAAAAATCTTGATGAGTTGAACATGTTTGCTAAAGTCCTGCATCTTCTGCACCAAAATACACACTTGTAATCATTTACAACTCCTTGGTAAACGGTTACACGAAAAAACTAGGATTTGTACAAAAACCTGAACTGAAGGAGCTAACTGTGGTACCCTAGGTGACCATAGTGTAAATTTTTAAATTTTTGGCATAACTCCAATGGTTTTCACTTGATTTTGTTGTTTAGGTGTGATTTTACTATGGGAAGTCAAGTTTGGCCACCCGATGTTGGAGTTAAGAAAAAATTTTGTTGAGCTGAACAAGTTAGCTGAAGTCCTGCAACTTCTGCACCAAAATACACACTTGTAATCATTTACAACTCCTTGGAAAAAGGTTACACGAAAAAACTAGTGTTTGTACAAACACATGAACTGAAGGAGCCAACTGTGGTACCCTAGGTGACCATAGTGTAAAGTTTTAAATTTTTTGCATAACACCAACGGTTTTCACTTGATTTTGTTGTTTAAGTGTGATTTTACTATGGGAAGTCATGTTTGGGCACCCCATGTTGGAGTTAAGAAAGAATTTTGTTTAGTTGAACAAGTTAGGTGTAGTCCTACAACTACTACACCAAAATACACATTTGTAATCATTTACAACTCCTTGGTAAATGATTACACGAACAAAATTTAGGATTTGTACAGAAACTTGTACTGAAGGAACCAACTATGGAAACCTAAGTGGCCGTAGTCTAAATTTTTGGTTTGTTTGCATAAATCCAATTGTTTTCACTTGATTTTGTTATTTAAGTGTGATTTTACTATGAGAAGTCATATTTGGGCACCCCATGATGGAGTTAAGAAAAAATTTTATTGAGGTGAACAAGTTAGGTGAAGTCTTGAAACATCTGCACCAAAATACACACTTGTAATTGTTTACAACTCCTTGGTAAACAGTTACATGAAAAAACTGGGATTTGTACAGAAACCTGAATTGAAGGAGCCAACTGTGGTACCCTAGGTGACCATAGTGTAAATTTTTAAATTTTTGGCATAACTCCAATGGTTTTCACTTGATTTTGTTGTTTAACTGTGATTTTACTGTGGAAAGTCATGTTTGGGCACCCCATGTTGGAGTTAAGAAACAATCTTGATGAGTTTAACATGTTTGCTAAAGTCCTGCATCTTCTGCACCAAAATACACGCTTGTAATAATTTACAACTCCTTGGTAAACAGTTACACGAAAAAACTAGGATTTGTACAAAAACTTGAACTAAAGGAGCCAACTGTGGTACCCTACATGACCATAGTCTAAATTTTTAAATTTTTGGCATAAATCCAATGCTTTTCACTTGATTTTGTTCTTTAAATTTGATTTTACTTTGGGAAGTCTTGTTTGGGCACCCCATGTTGGAGTTAAGAAAGAATTTTGTTGAGTTGACCAAGTTAGGTGTAGTGTTGCAACTACTGCACAAAAATAAACACTTGTAATCATTTACAACTCCTTTGTAAATGGTTACACGAACAAAATTTAAGATTTGTACAAAAACTTGTACTGAAGGAGCCAGCTGTGGAAACCTAAGTGGCCATAGTCTAAATTTTTAAATTTTTGGCAGAAATCCATTGGTTTTCACTTGATTTTGTTGTTTAAGTGTGATTTTACTATGGGAAGTCATGTTTGGGCACCCCATGTTGGAGTTAAGAATTTTGTTGAGTTGAACAAGTTAGGTGTAGTCCTGCAACTTCTGCACCAAAATACAGACTTGTAATCGTTTACAACTCCTTTGTAAAAGGTTACACGAAAAAACTAGGATTTGTGCAAAAACCTGAAGTGTAGGAGCCAACTGTGGAAACCTAGGTGACCATAGTGTAAATTTTTAGATTTTTGGCATAACACCAATGGTTTTCACTTGATTTTGTTGTTTAGGTGTGATTTTACAGTGGGAAGTCATGTTTGGCCACCCGGTGTTGGAGTTAAGAAAAAGTTTTGTTGAGTTGAACAAGTTAGCTGAAGTCCTGCAACTTCTGCACCAAAATACACACTTGTAATCATTTAGAACTCCTTGGAAAACGGTTACACGAAAAAACTAGGGTTGGTACAAAAACCTGAATTGAAGGAGCCAAGTGTGGTACCCTAGGTGACCATAGTGTAAAGTTTTAAATTTTGGGGATAACTCCAATGGATTTCACTTGATTTTGTTGTTTAAGTGTGATTTTACTATGGGAAGTCATGTTTGGCCACCCTATGTTGTTCTTAAGAAAACATTTTGTTGAGTTGGACAAGTAGGTGAAGTTCTGCAACTTCTGCACCAAAATACACACTTGTAATCATTTACAACTCCTTGGAAAACGGTTACACGAAAAAGCTAGGCTTTGTACAAAAACCTGAACTGAAGGAGCCAATTATGGTACCCTATGTGACCATAGTCTAATTTTAAAATTTTTGGCATAAATCCAATAGTTTTCACTTGATTTTGTTGTTTAAGTGTGATTTTACTATGGGAAGTCATGTTTAGGCACCCCATGTTGGAGTTAAGAAAGAATTTTGTTGAGTTGAACAAGTTAGGTGCAGTCCTGCAACTACTAAACCAAAATACACACTTGTAATCATTTACAACTCCTTGGTAAATGATTACACGAACAAAATTTAGGATTTGTACAGAAACTTGTACTGAAGGAACCAGCTGTGGAAACCTAAGTGGCCATACTCTAAATTTTTGGTTTTTTTGCATAAATCCAATTGTTTTCACTTGATTTTTTTATTTAAGTGTGATTTTACTTTGAGAAGTCATGTTTGGGCACCCCATGTTGGAGTTAAGAAACAATTTTATTGAGGTGAACAAGTTAGGTGAAGTCCTGCAACATCTGCACCAAAATACACACTTGTAATCGCCTACAACTCCTTGGTAAACGGTTACATGAAAAAACTGGGAGTTGTACAACTTCTGAATTGAAGGAGCGAACTGTGGTACCCTAGGTGACCATAGTTTAAATTTTTAAATTTTTGGCATAACTCCAATGGTTTTCACTTGATTTTGTTGTTTAACTGTGATTTTACTGTGGAAAGTCATGTTTGGGCACCCCATGTTGGAGTTAAGAAACAATCTTGATGAGTTGAACAGGTTTGCTGAAGTCCTGCATCTTTTGCACCAAAATAGACACTTGAAATCATTTACAACTCCTTGGTAAACGGTTACACGAAAAAACTAGGATTTGTACAAAAACTTGAACTAAAGGAGCCAACTGTGGTACCCTACGTGACCATAGTCTAAATTTTTAAATTTTTGGAATAAATCCAATGGTTTTCACTTGATTTTGTTGTTTAAGTGTTATTTTACTATGGGAAGTCATGTTTGGCCACCCGATGTTGTAGTTAAGAAAATTTTTGTTGAGTTGAACAAGTTAGCTGAAGTCCTGCAACTGATGCACCAAAATACACACTTGTAATCATTTACAACTTCTTGGAAAACGGTTACACGAAAAAACTAGGGTTTGTACAGAAACCTTAACTGAAGGAGCCAACTATAGTACCCTAGGTGACCATAGTGTAAAGTTTTAAATTTTGGGCATAACTCCAATGGATTTCACTTGATTTTGTTGTTTAAGTGTGATTTTACTATGGAAAGTCATGTTTGGGCACCCCATGTTGTTGTTAAGAAAACATTTTGTTGAGTTGAACAAGTTAGCGGAAGTCTTGCAACTTTTGCACCAAAATACACAGTTTTAATCATTTACACCTCCTTGGTAAACGGTTACACGAAGAAACTAGGGTTTGTACAGAAATCTGAACTGAAGGAGCCAACTGTGGTACCCTAGGCGACCATAGTGTAAATTTTTAAATTTTTTGCATAACTCCAATGGTTTTCAGTTGATTTTGTTGTTTAAGTGTGAGTTTACTGTGGGAAGTCATGTTTGGGCACCCGATGTAGGAGTTAAGAAAACTTTTTGTTGAGTTGAACAAGTTAGCTGAAGTCCTGCAATTTTTGCACCAAAATACAAATTTTTAATCATTTACAACTCCTTAGTAAACGGTTACACGAAAAAACTAGGGTTTGTAGCAAAACCTGAACTGAAGGAGCCAATTGTGGAACCCTAGGTGACCATAGTGTAAATTTTTAAATTTTTTGCATAACTCCAATGGTTTTCACTTGATTTTGTAATTTAAGTGTGATTTTACTCTGGGAAGTCATGTTTGGGCACCCGATGTTGGAGTTAAGAAAAAATTTTGTTGAGTTGAACAAGTTAGCTGAAGTCCTACAACTTCTGCACCAAAATACACACTTGTAATCATTTACAACTCCTTGGAAAACGGTTACACGAAAAAACTACGGTTTCTACAAAAACCTGAACTGAAGGAGCCAACTGTGGTACCTATGTGACCATAGTCTTAATTTTAAAATTTTTGGCATAAATCCAATGGTTTTCACTTGATTTTGTTGTTTAAGTGTGATTTTACATTTGGGAATTCATGTTTAGGCACCCCATGTTGGAGTTAAGAAAGAATTTTGTTGAGTTGAAGAAGTTAGGTGTAGTCCTGCAACTACTACACCAAAATACACACTTGTAATAATTTACAACTCCTTGGTAAATGATTACACGAACATAATTTAGGATTTGTACAGAAACTTGTACTGAAGGAAGCACCTGTGGAAACCTAAGTGGCCAAAGTCTAAATTTTTGGTTTTTTTGCATAAATCCAATTGTTTTCTCTTGATTTTGTTATTTAAGTGTGATTTTACTATGAGAAGTCAGGTTTGGGCACCCCATGTTGGAGTTAAGAAAATATTTTATTGAGGGGAACAAGTTAGGTGAAGTCCTGTAACATCTGCACCAAAATACACACTTGTAATCGTTTATAACTCCTTGGTAAACGGTTACATGAAAAAACTGGGATTTGTACAAAAACCTGAATTGAAGGAGCCAACTGTGGTACCCTAGGTGACCATAGTGTAAATTTTTAAATTTTTGGCATAACTCCAATGGTTTCACTTGATTTTGTTGTTTAACTGTGATTTTACTGTGGAAAGTCATGTTTGGGCACCCCATGTTGGAGTTAAGAAACAATCTTGATGTGTTGAACAGGTTTGCTGAAGTCCTGCATGTTCTGCACCAAAATACACACTTTTAATCATTTACAACTCTTTAGTAAATGGTTACACGAAAAAACTAGGATTTGTACAAAAACTTGAACAAAAGGAGCCAATTGTGGTACCCTAGGTGACCATAGTGTAAATATTTAAATTTTTGGCATAACTCCAATGGTTTTCACTTGGTTTTGTTGTTTAACTTTGATTTTACTGTGGAAAGTCATGTTTGGGCACCCCATGTTGGAGTTAAGAAACAATTTTGATGAGTTGAACAGGTTTGCTGAAGTCGTGCATCTTCTACACCAAAATACACACTTGTAATCATTTACAACTCCTTGGCAAACGGTTACACGAAAAAACTAGGATTTGTGCAAAAACTTCAACTAAAGGAGCCAAATGTGGTACCCTACATGACCATAGTCTAAATTTTTAAATTATTGGGATAAATCCAATGCTTTTCACTTGATTTTGTTCTTTAAGTGTGATTTTACTTTGGCAAGTCATGTTTGGGCACCCCATGTTGGAGTTAAGAAAGAGTTTTGTTGAGTTGAACAAGTTAGGTGTAGTCCTGCAACTACTGCACCAAAATACACACTTGTAATCATTTACAACTCCTTGGAAAACGGTTACACGAAAAAACTAGGGTTTGTACAAAAACCTGAACTGAAGGAGCCAACTGTGGTACCCTATGTGACCATAGTCTAAATTTTTAAATTTTTGGCATAAATCCAATGGTTTTCACATGATTTTGTTGTTTAAGTGTGATTTTATTATGGGAAGTCATGTTTGGGCACCCCATGTTGGAGTTAAGAAACGATTTTGTAGAGTTGAACAAGTTAGGTGTAGTCTTGCAACTTCTGCACCGAAATACACACTTTTAATCATTTACAACTCCTTCGTAAAAGGTTACACGAAAAAACTAGGATTTGTACAAAAACCTGAACTAAAGGAGCCACCTGTGGTACCCTAGGTGACCATAGTGTAAAGTTTTAAATTTTTGGCATAACTCCAATGGTTTTCACTTGATTTTGTTGTTTAAGTTTGATTTTACTATGGGAAGTCATGTTTTATCACCCCATGTTGGAGTTAAGAAAACATTTTGTTGAGTTGAACAAGTTAGCTGAAGTCCTGCAACTTCTGCACCAAAATACACACTTGTAATTATTTACAACTCCTTGGAAAATGGTTACACGAAAAAACTAGGGTTTGTACAAAAACATGATCTGAAGGAGCCAACTGTGGTACCCTATGTGACCATAGTCTAAATTTTTAAATTTTTGGCATAAATCCAATGGTTTTCACATGATTTTGTTGTTTAAGTGTGATTTTATTATGGGAAGTCATGTTTGGGCACCCCATGTTGGAGTTAAGAAACGATTTTGTTGAGTTGAACAAGTTAGCTGAAGTCCTGGAATTTCTGCACCAACATACACACTTTTAATCATTTACAACTCCTTGGTAAACGGTTACACGAAAAAATTAGGGTTTGTACAAAATCCTGAACTGAAGGAGCCAACTGTGGTATCCTATGTGACCATAGTCTAAATTTTAAAATTTTTCGCATAAATCCAATGGTTTTAACTTGATTTTGTTGTTTAAGTGTGATTTTACTATGGGAAGTCATGTTTCGGCACCCCTTGGTGGAGTTAAGAAAACATTTTGTTGAGTTGAACAAGTTAGCTAAAGTCCTGCAACTTCTGCACCAAAATACACACTTTTAATCATTTACAACTCCTTGGTAAACGGTTACACGAAAAATCTAGGGTTTGTACAAAAACCTGAACTAAAGGAGCCAATTGTGGTACCCTAGGTGACCATAGTGTAATGTTTTAAATTTTTTGCATAAATCCAACGGTTTTCACTTTATTTTGTTGTTTAAGTGTGATTTTACTATGGGAAGTCATGTTTGGGCACCCCATGTTGGAGTTAAGAAAACATTTTGTTGACTTGAACAAGTTAGATGAAGTCCTGCAACTTCTGCACCGAAATACACACTTGTAATCATTTAAACCTCCTTGGAAAACGGTTACACGAAAAAACTAGGGTTTGTACAAAAACCTGAAATGAAGGAGCAACTGTGGTACCCTAGGTGACCATAGTGTAAATTTTTAAATTTTTGGCATAACTCCAATGGTTTTCACTTGATTTTGTTTTTTAAGTGTGATTTTACTGTGGGAAGTCATGTTTGGACACCCGATGTTGGAGTTAAGAAAGAATTTTGTTGAGTTGAACAAGTTAGGTGTAGTCTTGCAACTTCTGCACCAAAATACACACCTGTAATAATTTACAACTCCTTAGTAAAAGGTTAAACGAAAAAACTTGGATTTGTACTAAAACCTGAACTGAAGGAGCCAACTGTGGTACCCTAGGTGACCATAGTGTAAATTTTTAAATTTTTGGCATAACTCCAATGGTTTTCACATGATTTTGGTTTTTAAGTGTGATTTTACTGTGGAAAGTCATGTTTTGCCACCCGATGTTGGAGTTAAGAATAGATTTCTTTGAGTTGAACAAGTTAGCTGAAGTCCTGCAACTTCTGCACCAAAATACACACTTTTAATCATTTACAACTCCTTGGTAAATGGTTACACGAAAAAACTACGGTTTGTACAAAAACCTGAACTGAAGGAGCCAACTATGGTATCCTAGGTGACCATAGTGTAAAGTTTTAAATTTTTGGCAGAACTCCAACGGTTCTCACTTGATTTTGTTGTTTAAGTGTGATTTTACTATGGGAAGTCATGTTTGGGCACCCCATGTTGGAGTTAAGAAAACATTTTGTTGAGTTGAACAAGTTAGCTGATGTCTTGCAACTTCTGAACCAAAATACACACTTGTAATCATTTACAACTCCTTGGAAAACGGTTACACGAAAAAACAAGGGTTTGTACAAAAACCTGAAATGAAGGAGCCAACTGTGGTACCCTAGGTGACCATAGTGTAAAGTTTTAAATTTTTACATTAACTCCAACGGTTTTCACTTGATTTTGTTGTTTAAGTGTGATTTTACTATGGTAAGTCATGTTTGGGCACCCCATGTTGGAGTTAAGAAAACATTTTGTTGAGTTGAACAAGTTAGCTGATGTCTTGCAACTTCTGAACCAAAATACACACTTGTAATCATTTACAACACCTTGGAAAACAGTTACACGAAAAAACTAGGGTTTGTACAAAAACTTGAACTGAAGGAGCCAACTATGGTAACCTATGTGACCATAGTCTAAATTTTTAAATTTTTGGCATAAATCCAATGGTTTCCACATGATTTTGTTGTTTAATTGTGATTGCATTATGGGAAGTCATGTTTGGGCAACCCATGTTGGAGTTAAGAAAACATTTTGTTGAGTTGAACAAGTTAGGTAAAGTCCTGCTACTTCTGCACCAAAATAGACACTTTTAATCATTTACAACTCCTTCGTAAATGGTTACACGAAAAAGCTAGGGTTTGTACAAAAACCTGAACTAAAGGAGCCAACTACGGTACCCTAGGTGACCATAGTGTAAAGTTTTATATTTTTTGCATAACTCCAACGGTTTTCACTTGATTTTGTTGTTTAAGTGTGATTTTACTATGGGAAGTCATGTTTGGGCACCCCATGTTGGAGTTAAGAAAACATTTTGTTGAGTTGAACAAGTTAGCTGATGTCTTGCAACTTCTGAACCAAAATACACACTTGTAATCATTTACAACACCTTGGAAAACAGTTACACGAAAAAACTAGGGTTTGTACAAAAACCTGAACTGAAGGAGCCAACTATGGTAACCTATGTGACCATAGTCTAAATTTTTAAATTTTTGGCATAAATCCAATGGTTTCCACATGATTTTGTTGTTTAATTGTGATTGTATTATGGGAAGTCATGTTTGGGCAACTCATGTTGGCGTTAAGAAAACATTTTGTTGAGTTGAACAAGTTAGGTAAAGTCCTGCTACTTCTGCACCAAAATAGACACTTTTAATCATTTACAACTCCTTCGTAAATGGTTACACGAAAAAGCTAGGGTTTGTACAAAAACCTGAACTAAAGGAGCCAACTATGGTACCCTAGGTGACCATAGTGTAAAGTTTTATATTTTTTGCATAACTCCAACGGTTTTCACTTGATTTTGTTGTATAAGTGTGATTTTACTATGGGAAGTCATGTTTGGGCACCCCATGTTGGAGTTAAGAAAACATTTTGTTGACTTGAACAAGGTAGCTGAAGTCCTGCAACTTCTGCACCAAAATACACACTTGTAATCATTTACAACTCATTGGAAAACAGTTAAACGAAAAAACTAGGGTTTGTACAAAAACCTGAACTGAAGGAGCCAACTATGGTAACCTATGTGACCATAGTCTAAATTTTTAAATTTTTGGCATAAATCCAATGGTTTTCACATGATTTTGTTGTTTAAGTTTGATTTTACTATGGGAAGTCATGTTTGGGCACCCAATGTTGGAGTTAAGAAAACATTTTGTTAATTTGAACAAGTTAGCTGAAGTCCTGCAACTTCTGCACCAAAATACACACTTGTAATCATTTACAACTCCTTGGAAAACGGTTCCACGAAAAAACTAGGGTTTGTACAAAAACCTGAAATGAAGGAGCCAACTGTGGTACCTTAGGTGAGCATAGTGTAAAGTTTTAAATTTTTAGCATAACTCCAACGGTTTTCACTTGATTTTGTTGTTTAAGTGTGATTTTACTATGGGAAGTCATGTTTGGGCACCCCATGTTGGAGTTAAGAAAACATTTTGTTGAGTTGAACAAGTTAGCTGATGTCTTGCAACTTCTGAACCAAAATACACACTTGTAATCATTTACAACTCCTTGGAAAACGGTTACACGAAAAAACTAGGGTTTGTACAAAAACCTGAACTGAAGGAGCGAACTATGGTAACCTATGTGATCATAGTCTAAATTTTTAAATTTTTGGCATAAATCCAATGGTTTTCACATGATTTTGTTGTTTAAGTGTGATTTTATTATGGGAAGTCGTGTTTGGGCACCCCATGTTGGAGTTAAGAAAACATTTTGTTGAGTTGAACAAGTTAGCTAAAGTCCTGCTACTTCTGCACCAAAATACACACTTTTAATCATTTACAACTCCTTCGTGAACGGTTACACGAAAAAACTAGGGTTTGTACAAAAACCTGAACTAAAGGAGCCACCTGTGGTACCCTAGGTGAGCATAGTGTAAAGTTTTAAATTTTTTGCATAACTCCAACGGTTTTCACTTGATTTTGTTGTTTAAGTGTGATTTTACTATGGGAAGTTATGTTTGGGCACCCCATGTTGGAGTTAAGAAAACATTTTGTTGAGTTGAACAAGTTAGCTGAAGTCCTGCAACTTCTGCACCAAAATACACACTTGTAATCATTTACAACTCCTTGCAAAACGGTTACACGAAAAAACTAGGGTTTCTACAAAAACCTGAACTGAAGGAGCCAACTGTGGTACCCTAGGTGACCATAGTGTAAAGTTTTAAATTCTTGGCATAACTCCAACGGTTTTCACTTGATTTTGTTGTTTAAGTGTGATTTTACTATGGGAAGTAATGTTTGGGCACCCTATGTTGGAGTTAAGAAAACATTTTGTTGAGTTGAACAATTTAGCTGATGTCTTGCAACTTCTGAACCCAAATACACACTTGTAATCATTTACAACTCCTTGGAAAACGGTTACACGAAAAAACTAGGGTTTGTACAAAAACCTGAACTGAAGGAGCCAACTATGGTAACCTATGTGACCATAGTCTAAATTCTTAAATTTTTGGCATAAATCCAATGGTTTTCACATGATTTTGTTGTTTAAGTGTGATTTTGTTATGGGAAGTCATGTTTGGGCACCCCATGTTGGAGTTAAGAAAACATTTTGGTGAGTTGAACAAGTTACCTAAGTCCTGCAACTGCTGCACCAAAATACACACTTTTAATCATTTACAACTCCTTCGTAAACGGTTACACGAAAAAACTAGGGTTTGTTCAAAAACCTGAACTAAAGGAGCCACCTGTGGAACCCTAGGTGACCATAGTGTAAAGTTTTAAATTTTTTGCATAACTCCAACGGTTTTCACTTGATTTTCTTGTTTAAGTGTGATTTTACTATGGGAAGTCATGTTTGGGCACCGCATGTTGGAGTTAAGAAAACATTTTGTTGATTTGAACAAGTTAGCTGAAGTCCTGCAACTTCTGCACCAAAATACACACTTGTAATCATTTACAACTCCTTGGAAA